>JACGDI010005667.1:452361-479931 GCA_014898725.1 Jacaranda copaia
AGTAGTAGTAGTAGTAGTAGTAGTAGTAGTAAGAATGATAGTAATAGTAGTAGTAGTAATAATAATAGTAGGAGGAGGAGGTGTAATAATAATAGTAGTAATAATAGTAGTAGTAGTAGTAGCAGTAATGTACTTATATGAGCATATAAAGGACTAGAAGCCAAACATGTACATATATATATAAAAAATGCACAAATGCATTCATAAGTCATAAATTCATATGGCAAGATGAAGAATAAGTGTTTGTTTTCAACTTTGCATTATTGTTTTACTAAAAAGGTGCATTTTTTTTTTACCTATCCCTTCCATAAACTGTTTTGTTCCTCAAATGCCTTCCCAATCCTTTTGCACAATATCTCCAACACTCTATTTCAGAAGCCTACAAAAGTAAAGCAAATTATATTATCTTAAAGTACAATGAGAGAAAAAAATAATATGATCAATAGCATATTGTGAACTATGAAATCAGTCTTGATTAATGGAATAAAATATTCATATTTTCTTCTTGCAAGATATTAGCATGAACAATAAATCTCGATTGACAAGAATATCAAGCAAAAGCATGAGAGGACCCTCTATATTTATATTACAAATGATAAAAAATTCAATTTTAAAAGCAAAAGCACACATATAAAAGACTCAAACATACAAAATTTTGGCAGAACTAAATTCAAGTAAAACTTAAAATAAAATATAAGATCCACAATTAATTAATAGACCAAGCATTTTTTTTAAATAAAAAATAAAAAATAAAAAATGGAAGTACTTACTTTCCTTACATCCAATTAGTTCATACTGAATATTAAATTAAAATACAAATTCAAATGCAATCATTAAAGACTAAAGTCTTCAAATTGTAAATTTAATGTCCCAACAAATAAATTGCATGCTGCCAAGTACAAGACCAAACCAAATCCTAATCAAATTTGCTGCAAATCAATTGATTGTAACAATTATTTATCAAAAAAAAAAAAATTGATTGTAGCAATCCAAGCACTAAAAGGAAGCAAGAACAAGTTCAAGTTACAGCAAAATTATGTTACAAATGCTTCAATTTCAGGAAGCAAGATCCAAACCTAGTTATAGCAAAATTAAGCTACAAATGCTTCAATTTTAGATGCCAAAAGAGACCAAGGTTCAATTTTCCTTTCCCACCAATTCTAGAATTTAATTGAGGCACTCAAGTAGGTGTACGGTTCAATACCCAGCTCCACTAGATTGATAGAGCACCAATTTTCAGCAAGGAAAATGAGTCTAGGATTGATTCCCCTGTCCAGCGTATTTTAGTTGATTAAAATTCTGCCTCTCAAGAGACCCAAGATCAAATCAGTACTAAAGCACAAACAGAACACCAGAATTAGCAGTAACAAGCTAAAATTCAAGAAGATGAAGTATGGACTCCTATCAACAGTCTTATAAATGACATTAAGTAGTTGCAAAATATTGAAGAAAAAAACTGGGATCCTTAAATAGTTGTAGAAACCTAAAGCAAACTTAATGGGATACAAGCACATACACAAACTCTTGTAGTAGGATTGAATTCAACAACATAGGCCAAATTTTGAAATTCTTTGCAAAAAGTTTAATTGCATAGAATAAGAGGCTTTTCTCCATCATATGATTTATGAGGTGTTGAAAAAGACAAACCTTGTATCATCTATAGCATGCATCATTGTTTCCCAGAAAACTCTTAATAAAAGAATAGGTCAGAAAGCTAACAAGAACATCCAATAACTAGTCTAACAACAAGTATTACACCAACTATATTAATTTGAGACTTCTCCACTATTAGTGGTGAAACATATAGATTAGGATGGTACCATCATTTGGAGATTTCAGAGTGATATATACTCTGAAACACTATCTAGCAAGGGCGTAAGCAAGTTTAATCCTTATCTCTAGAGTCTGTTTTGCAAACCTTGCCAAAAACAAAAATAATAAAAGTGAACATATATTAGACGGTATTTCTAAGCTTGAGTGAAGACAAATTTTGAAGAACCTTCTCCCCCTGAGACATAATTTCATTGAAAGGCACCAGCAAGAAATATTTAAAAATGGAAAACTCTAAGTGCATTGCTAATTAGTGAAAAATCCTTAAACCATCATGACATATGGGAATTGATTACTGAAGTGTGGGATTATAAAAGGCGGAAAGGCCAGATAGACTTGCACAATTGAAATACTAAGTCCTCCTATAACTTATGGTCCTCATACTAAAGAATGTCCGATGCCCAGGTAAGTCACACTTGTTATGGAAGTGCCAATTTACTGATTTAAAAGCTGATCATGAGGATCTCGATGCTACAAGAAATTGTATTGAAACCAAAATTAACCTCTCTCATTTGCTATTAAACTAGATTCCACTTAACGGTAGCTCAGATTTAAATTAATATTTCAAAAGGTGTGAAATTTAATAGGAAAAAGTTGCATACTTGAAGCTGATCAACATTTCTTATCTAAAATTATGTTCCCCCAATCATCGGGGACTCACACATAGATGAAGACAAAATGTATGATATGAGATAGCATTTTTAGAAAGGACAAGAAGTAACTTAGGTTGTTTAAGGCAATACTCATCAAAGAGAGGTAGACTTATAAATCAAACTAACTTTAGAAGCAATCGTATAGATTGTAGGTAAGGTTACACAAGACGCATCCTCATTATGACAACATCTGCCAATTCTCATAATTCCAACTATTTTCTATTAATGCATCATCAACTTTGATTCCTCATAGACAATGAAGCTATTTTTTTCTTTTATGCTCATTAACTAGAAAAAGTTCTACTATGAAACCCCAAACACAAAGGTCAAAGCTCAGAAGAGGATATGACATGCAGATCTTACAGCTTATAAGGTTAATTCTTTTATAAGCATACTTGATTAATGAGCTTCTCATCAAACAGCAGATGAGAACTAAAAATACTTACAGAAGCTCCTAAACTACATGAGGATACTGTCATCTCATGAGTGATAAACACTTGTGTGTATGATCCAAATGTAAGTGATGCAGAGAGATATACCACATAGTAATTGAGAAGTGGACAAGACACTTTTATTGTTCAGATAAAAGATAAAGTCAAGTGAAATTCCAAGCACAAAATATACTAGTATTGGTTTTGATGGGCAAGTCAAACTCTGAAGAGAAATACGTTGTTCAGGACTACCAATTAGATTGGTGGTACCCACAATCAGGATAGAAAAAGATACATATTAGGGAATACCTGAAAATATTGTGGAAAATACTACTGTATTTTGCAACTTCGACAAGTTAAAAGGTAGACAAAAGTATGATAGCAGACTAACATGTCTATCAGAGAGAATTTCAAATGGTGCAACTGCCTGAGATATCTACTAAGCAGCAATAGAAACATCTAATTTATAAACATATGTCTTCCATGGTAGATCATCCTTGGTCAAAACCTACCACAGGACATATTGTTAGTGATATTTCAGAACAAATATTTGCTGGAATTGTTAAGTGTGAGGCATCAAAGAATTGTCAGCATAAAAAATTACATCTCTAAAGAAGCGTTGTCACTCAAGGAATAAGGAAGAATCATTATAACTCAAAAATATGACCACTTAATCACATCATGATTTATCCTAGCACAAACTTGGTTCAATAATAATGACAAGCACAAATATAAAGGCATACAAGTTTGAAGTAATGGCTATTTGTACTAAAGATAATTCTTACCCTTTTGTATTCCAATTTCCCTAGGATCCTAAGGTACTTGCAACGTCATATCTTCCCTTAATCTCTCTAATGTGCATCTAAGCCAAACTAATAAAAAAGTGAAAAATTTTGGGGCTCAACTTTAGATAAAATCTTCTATTTTGAGCCAGAATTTTTAACTTTTGATATCTTTTTCTTTAATTTTTAGCTGGCCATGATGAGAATGAAGACTCTGAAAAATGGCTGAATCAAGCGAGAGCTTGAGAAACGCCACTCGAAATTTGTCGAAACATGGTAATAGAATCATTGTGTTGGCCCTCTTCTTGGCCGTGACACACTAGTACACCACACAAGGTAGTGACTGCACTACCCCACACTCACACATGTATAACAAACTTGCAATAGCCATTTCATTTCACTCTCACTCCCACTCCCATGCCCAGCTTCCAATACAACGAAAAATAATACATTTTTCTAAGGGAGAAAGGAAAACAAAGTTTACCTTAAGGCTATGCTAGATCATCGCTAGAACGCCACAGAAGAATGAATAGGGAGTACCAATGAGTTATGGGGAATGAAAAATTTCATGTTATGTTGTGGATAATGAAGAATTTCTAAGGAAAAACTAAGGTTAGACAAAGGATAGAGAGAAGGAAGGAGAAAGAAAACCACACTTGCAAGAAAAGATTGGAAAGTGTTTTAAGGGTTTTCTCGGGAGAAGCCAAGCTTTTTCATTTTCTCAATGTTTTTTTTCATCATTTTTTCACCCAAAATTATATTGGCGCCATAGAAAAACGAGATAAGCTTTGTTTGGTTATGTTTTCCCAAAACAATATTGTTTTAGGGAAATATAACCAAATATATCTCCATTTCATCCAAAATACTCATTCTTCAATATGTACATACATATCATATATATACACAATATTATATATTATTCTAACATTAAAAAAATAACTCAATTCCATGTTCACCCCAAAATCTAATAAAAAAGCATTGATTTTATTGCGATAGTAAAAAAATATCTTCTCCAAAATATAAACAAACATATAAAAAAATAACTTTCATATTCTCCAACAATTTATTCTCCCTAAATACATAATAAACACATAATAAATTCAAACATAAAAGACATAACCAAACATTCCCATTCTGTTTCTAGAAAGAAAAATTAAATTAATTGAACAATAATACCTATCCCCACACTTTTTCAAAATTATAATAATATTATTCTTATATTGACACTTTTATAAAAGTGTAAAAAAAAGGTGTAATAATATAGTTTCCTTTTCTATTGTAGTGATTTTGGATCCAATATTTTGGGGACAAAGTTTTGCTACATGAAATAAAGATTTTACTATGAATTTTAGAGTGTAGCAAAAAAAAATATTTTTAGTTACACTAATTGGGTATAGTAAAAAGTTGTACGACATAGTTTTAGTAATTCTTTTGCTATGGAGTCATTTTTGTAGCATTATAGTATCTTTTGAAATGGCATTTTAGGTCTAGCAAAAAAATTCATAACAAAAGGCTATCTTTTTTGTAGTGGTGTGATCAACTTTTGATTAGACAAATCACCTTGGATTCAAGCCATATATGAACCAAAATTTTACCAACTAGATGGAGAACGTCCAGGAAAAATTTCTGCACCAAAAATCCTTCAGAACGACCTTGAACAAAATCCAAAAACACACTATTGGAATAGAGGATAACCAAAGCAAGCAATCCGAAATTCGTCTTGCCTCTAATGTCAAAGTCCACATATCAATTGACAATCCTTGTCTCCTCAATTTAGCTGAAAAAATCAAGAAGAAAGAGAGCTGGTAGGAGGTCGAAAATGGTGAGGGAGGTGAGGAAGAGAGTGAAGCCTCAACTCATGATAGAATCGCTTTTGGAAGGAATTTTGGATCTAACTATTAGATGGACAAAATGTGTGTTTTTCTTAGTGATGAACATCCCCTTTTCTATATCTATATATAGAGTGGAGATAGTGTGATGAAAAAGTGGCATCACACCCTCCTCAAGGTGGGGGTGCCACCTAAGCATGCCAACTTGCAAGCATCTTGCAAGTTACATGCTAATTTATGTTGAATTTGAATTTAATTTGGAATCTATATTTCATCTCATAAAATATCTACCTAATTATATTCTAATTCAGCACCAAATGAACATTTCATTTGAATTCTCCCTTCAAAATCAATTCATCATTTTAATTAAATTAAACACTTTAATTTAATTAAACTTTAACTTAACCTTTAAGTCAACTAGCTTAACTCTTTAAGCTAGATTTTGTTAACTTAACTCTTTAAATTAACTTGATCAATTGATAGTCGTGAGGTATGAAATTAAATTAACACTTAATTTAATTGGTCTTAATTTAACTCTTTAAATTAATTAGATCAATTTAACAATTAAATTGATCAAACAGATATGACTAAAAATTCCGTCAATCGATTCCCTCAATTTTTGGCCACCATGGAATCCTTCTAACATTTAGAGTATTCCCCTCAATGTTTAGGATTGCCGATTGAATTTTTTGTGTGATTCTTTAGGTTCTAATGCTCATTGAACATGGGCTCACAATCTTTGTGACTTTAGAATATCATATATCTATGTTAGTTTAAACTTCTTTTAAACTAACTGACTTAATTCAATTAATCTCTATTAATTGAAGAGTACCCAATCTCCATGGTTGATGTCCAACCTTAAGCCCATGGAGCCCAACAATTGACTGAATGATGCTTTTGGTGAGTTATTCTAGCTCTATGTGTACCATGCAAATAAGGTCTTTTCGTTTCCAATCTTTAGGAAAAAGGCCTATGGTAAGATATTTGCTGGCTTTCCAATAGCCTCGATGCTATGCATATGTTCTTAATGTTTAATTCCAGTTTGTGACCTGATCTTTGGAAAGCCCTTTTTCCAAATTGTCACATTGCCTTAGCCAAAGACTCCTTGGAATCAATCATCATAAAACGCATAGGAGATGCACTCATCCTTCACAAAGTTAAGGAGTTGATTCGCATCTTGGATCTCATAAACCTCTATGTCTAAGTAGCTCATACCTAATTACCACCAAAACTCCTACTAAATGGCCAAGTTGAAGTTGTAGCATAATGACCTAAACACAAGGTTACAATGGATCTTCAGGTCAAAGGACTAATTATATACACCAATGTAAGCTAGAGAACTAGCCACTACTAACTTGCTACTGCGACTATCTAGTGGATTCTCTAGATGGGTCTCCAATACTTTGTTCTCTAACAAGCACCCACTAACTTGCACCTATATCACCTATGATTTGCTCATGGAATGGAGCAACATCCAACCTTTAGATTATAGATTGCTATTTTAAGCCTATCTGAATCTTAGATGTCATGTCTTATAAGATTCTATGACTTGGGATATTTAAGATCATGACCGTGTAAGACTTATTCCATGATCACCACCTTGTGCGTGACCAAGTCCCTTAGTCTTGTGAAGTTATATAAACATTTGATGAAGATGGCCATTTATGAGAATATTATTCAATAAAGATTGTATCACAAGTGAAATAATTTTTCACACTAATCTTATTGGCTTGCGAAGCACTAATCCAAAAGTATACTCATCTATAACTGAAGACATATTTAAAATAGTGTACAAAGATTAATAAATAAGTTGTTTTTTTAATATGATTTGTCATTTTATTTTGTTAGTCTGCACTCGGCGTTGGCTCTTAAAAGAAAAATCTCCCAAAAAGGGTTAATGCCGCGGTGTGGTGGCTTCGGGGCCTTTGAGGTGCCATAGCTTGCAAAAATGAAGTCCCAGTTTACTAGTAAGGTTAAGTTACATGACTAAATTTGCATTTTTCCTTTGAGATAATGAATGATTCAAACGTTTAATATTTGTATCTTATTACAAACAAATGCATGGTAGAAAAATTGTCCTCTATTATTTTTTGGCCTATATTAATTAAAATTTGTGCAATTGAGATACACTATTTATTGAAATAAAAGTTTACCAATTCTAAAGATTTTGTCATTTGGCGTGATCAACTAAGACATCTAGGGTCAAGGATAATTGTAAATACGCTTGGTCATTGATTGAAAAATCAAAAGGTGTTAAAGCCAATTGAATTTAATTACCTTCAACAATTAAAGTGAGGACTAAATCCCCAAGATTTTTGGAAAGGATCCATGGTGATGTATGCAGACTTATTCATCCACCATGCAAATCTGTTACATACTGTATAGTGCTAATTGATGCATCTACAAAATGGTTGCTCATTTGTTTATTATCAACTAGCAACTTGGTGTTTGTGAGATTACTTGCCCAAATTATTAAGTAGAGAACATAGTTTCTATACTATCTAATAAAGAAAATTTGATTTGACAATATCGATGAATATTCATCTCATGCTTTTGATGACTAATGTATGTCAATTGGCATTAGTGTTGAACATCCTGTAGCTTATGTTTACATTCAAAATGGTTTGGCTAAATTATTTATCAAGTGCTTGCAATTAATCACTAGACTATTGATAATGAGAACAAAGCTCTCTATATCTGTTTAGAGACATGATATTTTGCATGCAGTAATACTTATACATCTAAGGCTAACAAATTTCCACAAATATTCCCCTCTACAATTGGCCGTTGGTTATGAGCCAACTATTTCCCATTTGGAAATTTTTGGATTTAAAGTTTATTTCCCTCTATGGACACCACAACTGCACTAAAATAGGACCTTCAAAAGGTCAAAAATATACATTTGGTATAATTCACCCTCTATCATTAGGTATCTTGAAACTTTAACATGTGATGCTGGATAATATTTGTATTTATATGGAGGATTGTGTGTAATTGTTTACCATTGGAAGCCATTCTGCAATTCTACACCAAAAAAGGATTGCTTTAGCATCATTGTGCCAATGTTGTTGTGTCAATGAGACTTCAATTCACATGTTCTTGAAGAAAAGTAGCTAAGTAGGTTTGGAACTTGTTCACTAAGATATTTAATCTTTACGCTATTAGATGTGATTTAATAAAACGATGCATCGAGATATGGAATTCCTCAGCACCTTTTACATCTTCTTTGCATATTCAAAATATAATTCCATTAGTAATTTTATGGTTTATGTGGTGTGCAAGAACCAATGCAAAACATCGAGCCAAACTAATTTGTATAGAATAAATTATCTAGAAAGTAAAACAGCACATACACAACTTATATAAGGCAAAGATTCTAATATCCAAGAAATAGAAAGGTGATAGATAGGCAACTTAAGACTTTGGAATTCAAGGGATTTGCTTTAACAACCCACCATGTAAAATTGTCACATAGAGAAGACCAGTGACTGAATAGCACCAATTAAATACACATGGAGCTACAAAAGGAAATTCAAGGATCATCGTCATGGGCAGACTGATTTGAAATGGAAAAGGAGAAGTAATGAAGGCATTCCAAGCATTCTTGGCGTATAAATAACACCATAATGGAACTCAATGCATTATGGAAGGGATTGGTCCTCTGCCAAGAAGGAGGGTTTGAAAAAATATGCATTGAAATAGATGCTACTTACATCATCTAACTCATTTCACCAAATAAACTTGGTCCATTGTACACAAAACATATAGTGAGCAAAATAAATTTTTTTTTTACCAACATAAAAGTGAATCACCCACATATACTAGGAAGGAAATTAAGTGACAGATTATATAGCAAACCAAGCATGTAAAGAAACAGCCTTTAGAATGTTTTTGATGCAAAGGAGCTTCATGATTATATTGTAGGCATCATTGGATTGAAGAAGAGTGAGCTCCCATACATTAGAAATAATCCCATCATGTAAGTTAGGAGCTCTTCCTTTTTTTTTTAACATTCTTTACATAACTTAAATTTTGTTATTAATAAAATTAAGGTAGAGGTAACCAATACTTCAATCCTTTTCTTCCCATAAAAAAAAGAAAAATTGAAGGAAAAAGAGAACCTTTAACAAGTGATGTATTTACTGCAAGATTTGCAAACTATCATTTTGATGAATATAATTTCCCAACATTAGGAAGAGGAAATGGACAACCAAAAAAAAAAATCATGTGGAGCATACCATCAGTAGAATTTCTTGATCCTCATACAAATCTTGTGAACTAGATGTTCAAAGGATAATAAATTCAAAAAAAGATTGCAAATTAATTACCTAATGCATTTGTGACTCTAAAATAGTTACAAAATCACATGTTCCTATAGAAAATACACCAATTAAACTAGATGTCTCAACACGACAATTTATAAGTGGTACAACAAATGAGCTTAATGCACATGAAATGTGATAGACCTCTTGGTTCTAAAGAAAAATATCCACATAAGAAAAAGGATCAATTAGTTAAAATGTTCAACTAAAGAAATCAAACATTAATAAGGACTTCTATGAGACCGCTAATGATGAAATTCAAACTCCCGAAGAACAAAATCTAGCTCCTAAAAAACATAAGTTTCAAGATCCTGAAGATCATATAAATGAAAATTCTATGAATTTTGCCACTACAAAAGAGATGTTGAGGTTGAATTGAAAGAATTGTTGATAATTTTTTTAGATATAATATCTTGAAATTGTGGAAGAAATTTAGGATATTGAACTAAAATCAATTGAAGAATGCCGACATAGAAGTGATTGGCTAAAACAAAGATATGCAATTTAAATCAAATTAGATTCACTTAATAAATGCAATTTTTAAACATATATTACAAACACCTAAAGGCATAAAACTCGTAAGTTATAAATTAACTTTTGCAATGAAAATAAAATGAGAAAAATAAAATCATGCGATATAAAGCATGACTTGTAGCACAAAGATTTTTGCAAATGTCAAATCTTGATTATGATGATACCTATTCACCTGTAGTGGATGCAATTACATTACGATATCTTATGACCCTTACATTACATGAAACACTTGATATGTGTTTATAGATGTAAGCATTACTTATCTACATGGAGCATTAGACAATGATATTTGCATGAAAACCTTTAAAAGGTCTAAATTTTTGGAGTAATTGACTCATTCAAATTATAAAGATCTTTGTATAGGGCTTAAAACGATAAGGAGGAATGCAGTATAATCATCTAACTAAAAGTTTAATTAAAAAAGGCTATACAAATTATCCAATATGTCTATGTGTTATCTGTTGGAATAATGCTTTGCAAGCCAATTGGATTAACATGTTTAACTACTTCATGTAACAATCTTAATTGAATGATATTTAATAAAATGATCATCTTCATCCTATGCGTTTGTGTTTTCTTCACATGCATTTGGTTCAAGCCTTTAAATCATATAGACTATGGGACTTGGCCACGCATATGATGGTGATCATAAAACAAGTCTCTATGATCATGATTTTAAATATTCTAAGCCATAGAATCTTAAAAGATAGGACATCTAATATTCAAATAGACTTACACTAATGATGTATATTCCAAGAAGTTGGATATTGCCCTGTTTCATGGACAATCTATGTTAGCCATGGATTTATGTTAGAGGGTGCTTATTAGAGAATAAGTTCACTAAAAACACGCTTAGAGGATCGACGAGGTACCTATAGTGGCAAGTTCTTTAGCTTACTATAGTGCAAATAATTAGTCTTTTGACTTGAGGTTCCATAGCAACCTTGTATTTGGGGTCTTGTGCTTTAATTTTGCTTCGACCACATTGAAGGTTTGCGTGGCATTAGGATTCAAATATTTTCAAAAAAATATGAATAAAGTTTCCCACACAACACCACAAGAACCTATACATGCATGAAATTTAGATTTAGAAGAGGAAAATATCCTGGTGATAATAGAAAACAAAGAGCAAGAGAAAATTATCTCTAACCGACAAACAAGCTCTTCACCAATGCAACAGAATCACCACCAATTTTCCCTTAGATAGACTCCTTCATTTTGGCTGAAATTTTTACTAGAACTCCTCAACCCTTTCAAGATTCCACAGATCAAAATTCAGCCCAACCAAAACACTAGATGTACTTCCAGAACAAGCAAGAACCAACTACTAGAAATTGCTCCAATCAAGAGCAAGAGCAACCAAAGTAGATTACCTCTAATGTAAAAGTCCACACACTAAATCTATGGCCTATTATATACAGAATGGATAGAATATATATAGAGAATGAGGGAAGAAAGGCTAGGAATATGGAGGTGGAGGGTGGAGGGAGTTGGAGAGAATATTGGGAGGTTAACAAAATTAGATTCTCATTACACAATTTTGTTGGGAGAAAATCACACTAATCATGCACACCTTATTCCATATGGCGAGCCACTCTCCTATATCTATATAGTGAAGTAGTCGCACACCATCCTTTAGGAGGTGGTGCCAAGTGTGCTTGCCAAGGTGGCCACTAACTTGTGATTAGTGAATAAGAATATTAATTGAAGCACATATTTCATCTTATGAAATGTCTTGCAATTAAATTCCAATTCACATTAAATGAACCATTCATTTATTTATTATTTCCAAAAATTAACTCTCCAACTTAATTAAATTAAACATTTTAATTTAATTAATAATAATTTAATTTAACTCTTATGTCTAAATGCTTAACTATTTAAGCTAGTCAAAATTAATTTAACCCTTAAATTAATTCGATCAATTTAATATTTAAATTGATCAAGTCAAAATGACTACAATTTTGCATCGTCCAAAAATCGGTCATGAATTTTCTATCTCTTAGAAAATTCTTCTTCCTTCAATAGACCATGTTATTAGCTTTTGTGTGTGACCCATTAGGTTCTACCATTCATTGGACATGGGCTCACAACTCCTTGTGACTTTTGCAATATCAAATATTCACATTAGTTTAAACTCCTTTAAACTAAGCGACTCAATTTAATTAATCTCATTAATTGAAGACTACCCAATCTCTATAGTCAATGTCCAATCTCAAACCTATGGAGCCCAACTAATTAGCTGAAATGACTGCTCTTGAAGAGCCATTCTAGCATTACGTGTACCATACAAATACGGTCCTTCATCTCTTATCACCCAAAAGAGGCTAGGCAAGATATTTGTTGGCTCCCTAATAGCCTTGATATTATGCTTCTATTCTTAATGTTTGATTTTCTTTGTGTCCTCATATTTAGAAACGTCTTTCCAAATTATCACATCACTTTGCGCAAGAATATCTTGGAATTGATCATTATAGAATATATAGGAGATGCACTCACTCTTCACAAAGACAAGGAGTCGGATTCCATCTTGGATCTCACAAACCCTCATGCCAAGTAGCTCATATCTAATCTAAACCCAAAAGACCCACTAGGTGGACAAGAAAAAGCTAAAGCATGAGAACTGAATACAAGGTTACCATAGACACTCAGGTCAAAGGACTAATAATATGCACTAGCGTAAGTAAGAGAACTAGCCACTACCGACTCGTCACTGTGGCTTTCTCATGAATTCTCCAGATGGGTATTTAGTGCCTTGTTTTCTAACAAGCACCTATTAACATGCATCTATATCTCATAAAATGGAGCAATATCCAACCCTTAGATTTATGCATCGTTAATGTAAGTCTATCCAAAGCTTAGATACCTTATCTCATAAGATCCTATAACTTGAAAGATTTAAGATCATCGCCATGTGAGACTTATTCCATGATCACTAACTAGTGCATGACCAAGTTCCAGTAGTCTTATGTGATTAGGAGCTTCATCCAAATGCAAGTGAAGTAAATAAAGAGCATAAGATGAAAATCGTCATATAATGAATATCATCTAATCAAGATTGTCTTACAAGGTAATAGTTTACAAGGCCAATTTAATTGGTTTGCAGGGCACTATTCCTATAATCTCCCATTTGCCCTAAAGGTAATGCCCTTTGGCCTTGAGACCCATTTTCTCAAGATGTCCTTCAAAGATTGTTAGCATTTAGGGTTTTAGATTATGGTTCTGCTGCATTCTTTTCTGGGGCAACTTTGTCCACTCAGTTGTCACCTCTATCAATTGATATCATATATCAAATGATAACGCATTTACTATATTTAGATCATAGATAAGATCTTGGCTCAAGTCCTAAATTATCTTCAAAAGACAATCTAAGCTTATGCACACTAGGCATTACATCCAACTCCTGGATGACGTTTTTCATCCAAACACCTTTGTTTGCAGTTTCAGAAACCACAAATTATTTCATCTCAGTGGTTGTCTCGGCCATGGTGTTTTGTTAGAACTCTTCCAACTCACCATACCACCATTAAGGTAAAATATGAATTTAGAAGTGGATTTTAGGTCATCTATATCGAATTAGAAACTTGAATCCAAAAACCCCTCGGGTTTTAATTCTCCATTACCATATACCGAAAACAAGTCCGTAGCCTTTCTCAAGTACTTAAAAATTATTGTGATGACCATTCAATGACTCTTACTGGGATTGGATTGGACCCTATTCAAACACTTAGCAAGTGTGCCATATCTGATCTAGTACATTGAACTGCATACATTATGTTTCCAATGGCGGAGGCATAAGGTATGTGACACATTCTTAGTTTGTCTTTCTTAGTCTTAGGGGCTATAAACTTTGAGAGATGAATGCTCTATCCCATGGGAATTAATCTTCTCTTGGATTTTTCTATAATAAATCTCTTAGTATTTATTCAATGTATAGGATTTGGGAAAACCCCAACATCATGTTAGATTTATCTCTATAGATATATATTCCTAATACGTAAAATGCTTATCCTAAATCTTTTGTTGAGAATTGTGTAGTTAACCATACTTTAGTACACTCTGACATTTCTCTCTCATTCTTAAAGAGAAGAATGTCATCGAGATAAAGCACAATATATTGTATGCTACGCTCACTAGCCTCTTGAACACACATGGTATGTACACATTTTTAGAAATGCCAAATAATTTGACTTTCTAATCAAAACACATGTTCCAAGTTTGGGACGCCTATTTGAGTCCATGAATAAATCTCTAGAGTTTGCAAATCTTTTGCTCTCTCTCTCTCTTTGGATGTAAAACCTTGTGGTTGCTTCATATAAATCTTTCTTCAATGTTGTCAATGAGGAAAGCAATTTTCACATTTATTTGCCATGCCTCATAGTCATAATATGTGGCTCATGATAAGTAAAATCTGAATAGACTTAGGCATTGTGATTGGTGTGAAGGTTTCCTCAAAATTAATACTAGGTCTTTGATTGTAACCTTTCGCCACTAATTGAGCTTTAAAGGTCATCACCTCACCATTGACTCCCAACTTTCATTTATAGATCCACTTACAACCAATGAGAACTTTTTCCTTTGGAGGATCTACCAAAGTCCATACTTTATTGGAATACATAAGGTTCATATTAAATCTCATGGCTTCAAGCCCATGTCCCGAGTTTGTGTCTGACATAGTTTCCTTATAGGTCTTTGGATTATTATTCAATTATCCCATCTCATGAAGAAATCCAAACCTTTTGGGTTGCTTCTTGATCTAATCCAACCTTGTCAAAGGTTTAGTGTAAGGCTCTTTGATATTTATTTGTTTCTACCGCTTGTGGGATTTGATGGTCATCTTGAACTTCACCAAGTTCAACAATAACGCCTTTTCCATCTTATAGAAATATTGTTTCCAAAAAGGTGGCATTTCTCAAAAGAAAAAAAAACATCTTTTGTTTCAAGGGATCTTGAAAGTAATAACCCAAAAACTCTCTTAGGTATCCCACAAACTTGCACAAGATGGATCTACTATCAACTTATCTCCTACTATCTATCTTACGTATACGGAAGATCCCCAAACCTTGAGATATTGATAAGAGGATGCTTTGCCATACCATATATCATATGGTGTCTTTAGCATCAACTTTGAAGGTACTATCCTTAGTAACATCATCGTCGTCTATAAGGTGTATCCCTAAAAGGATGTAGGCACATCAAAGAAACTTATTATAGAATATACCATATCCAACAGGGTACAATTTCTTCTCCCGACTACTCTATTATATTAGGTTGTGCTAAGTGGAGTCTATTGAGAGAGATGCCCATTCTCCTTTGGATAATCTAAGAATTCGGAACTTAATTATTCAACTCCTCGATCCAAATGAAGAGCTTTAATACTAAGTCCCTTTTTCTTTTCTACTTCATTCATATAAACTTTGAACTTTTCAAAGACCTCAAACTTGTACTTCATAAGAAACACATGCCCGTACCGATTATAATTATTGGTGAAGGTAATGAAGTAAGAATAGCCTCATTTCCCACTAACTCTTAGTGGTCCACAAACATTCATATGGATCAAATCCAAAGGATTTATGGAACACTCCATTTGTCCCACAAAAGGAGCCTTGGTCATTTTTTCCCTTCAAACAAGATTTACAAGGAGGAATGTCCTCCATGCTACTAACTTTTAGTGCTTTGAGAGCGTTCATCTTGTTCATCATATTTTTAGAGATATGCCTAAGTTTTACAAGTCATAACACGACATCTTCTTGGATATCTAATTTTCTTACTTAGTTGAAAGTGCATTAGTGATGGTTAAGAATCCAATAAGTACAATCCTTTGTTAAGTATACCATGAGCAATTAAAGAACCAATTCTTTAATGCCTTCAATCTCCCATTTGATACAGAAGAATCAAATCCTTCGCTATCCAAAATGGGAATTGAAAAAATGTTCTCAACAATATATAGCACATTATAACAATGGTCCAATACAAGTATGGAATTTCTTAAGTCTAACTTATTGTACACCTTTAGCTTTGGTCGCAACTCTTGCTACTTAGCCAAAGTGGTAGATTATGTCATCATCACTTAGTATTATTCTTCTATCTATTCATTGTAACAGCTTACAAAGAAAAGAGCCACATGCAATATCATATATCCATGAGTAATAATTCATCCTAAATGCGCTTCAACAAAGTACATGCCTTTCTTAAAGGTTGTAAGGTATTCCTTGCAATAGTACTTCCAATAGCCTATCTCACTAAACTAGAAACAAATAATATCAACTATATCTCTTATGATTGTTTTGACTCTTCCAAATCCTTTTAATAGTTATTTTTCCGTAGAGAAAGAATATTTCTTCCTTTTACCTCCTTTTTTGGCACCCATAGGGCCCATATACTTGGAAGAGGAAACAAGTATCAAAGGTTTGCCCTTGTCATGGTAGTCTCCTTTTAGATCAACACTTTGATCAATAAAACTCAATGAGGATGTTAGGTTCAAATCCTCATGGAGATCATTGTCCACTATTACGTCCAAGTTGAAAAGCTTCTCAAAGCTTAGTCATCTTTAGACTGTAGTCAAGGACATATGACCTCACATTCATCTTAGCTTGAAAAATCTCCATTGACACCATGAACTTCGTATACCTCACTTGCTTTACAACTCTCATAAACTTTAGCCGAGGTACCATCCATGTGTCTTTAAAACTTTTAAAGTTTGTAGATGCTATAATGAGACTAAGGGATAGGACAATCCTGAGCCCAATTCGTAAACTTTTCACATGTCTCTAGATCAATATAAATCCCAAAGGGATTAGGAGCACCATAATATAAGACCTATATCTGGTTCTAGTAATCTAGAATAATTTTTGAGGTTAAGTTAATCGTGGAAGTTTGGCCTTGTTGGTTTGTTGGTTTCCAAAATGCTTGCGAGTGGATTTTTAGCCATTTTTGAAATTTCATAAATCCTCGAAGGCAAAAAAGAGAACATAAGCATGTGATTGAATATTGATATTGAAAACATGTTCATGGTCTTTCAAGCATGTTTTTCTCCTACTATTTTATCAAATTCTTCTCCCCTACGAAAAATTTGGGAAATCAATTTTCCTAGTGAGAATCAAGACCCTAATGACTTGCCAATAGACCCTTGTGACCGAGTGCCATTCATGAGTAATCGAAGAGAAAGCAACTTTTGCTAATTACATCTCATGCAACTCTTGATGTATTTTGCCTCACGTTTCATATAAACCCATGTGACTATGTGCCATCTCTATTACTAGGCGTTAAGTCCAACCTACCAATTAATCTTTGATTCAAGATGACCTCACAACATCCACCGTGATCGAGTGTCAATGCATGAGGGTTCTTACGTCAAAGGTGCATCTCATGCTAAGTGTATGCTCACAACTTTTCTCCTAAGTGTGACCCTCGTAACCGAGTGCCATCACACAAAATCAATAGCATCGTCATTTAGACTATTGGTGGAAGGTTTGGATTAATTAAAAATCTTTTATTTTATATCCATTTACACTTAATATTTGAAAACACTTAGACATTCTAAGTGGAGGGTTTTTACTTGCAAAGATCTCATCATTTTTATCTTCTTATTTAGGTTCTCTATATCCTCATCATGCATCTCATACATCAATAGGGTATGAAAAGTATAAATAAGTAAATAGCCTAGCATTCTCCTAAGGTGGGATGACCATGAGCCTAACCAAGTAATGCACTTAAAGCCATAGGAGCATCACTCGGTTGATTTTAGATGGATTGATTAAACTAAGCTATTACATGAGTGTATCCCATACATTCATGGGTCTTCAAGCCTCTTTGGATCCTCTTTGCTCTTTGAAACTTTTACAAGAGAAAGAAAACCTCATTCATAGCGATTCTAGTCACATAACTTTTACAAGATAGAATAAAAGGCATGCAGCCCATATTAAATACAACCCATTTCAACAATTTGAAATAAATAAAATTAATGTTAAAAGACTTATGATCATCCCCATTCATTCATCATTCATTCAACATTTAAATGAACAATAAATAAATCAAAAATTGATATTCAATTCTAGCATTTAAATGCTAATCATATTAACAAATAATTGGTCATGCAAAAACAAGCATAACATTTATGCATCATGTTTTTGCCACAATTGGAGATCAACTTCAACAAGTTCTAAAAGCAACCATAAAGTGTCCAACAAAACTTTGAGACCTTGCACAACATTTGTGCAATCAATGTGTGTGTTTCAAAACTAGTTTGGTCACTAAAGGAACTAAGAAAAAGCTATAAACCTATCCGAAACCCAACTAGGGGCTGCTAGCTGAGGCTTGGACACTACTGGGCAGTAGGTCTTGGCCACTGCTTGGTTGTGGACTGCCAAAAGCCAGTAGCACCCTTATTTTAGGGTTTATGGTCGAGCCAAGCCATTTTTTGCTCAACTTTTATGTGCTAAGAATTTTAGAACAACTTCTAAACATCAAAACACACAACATAGGTGGAAATTTTAGATTAAAATATCTTTTAAAACTAAAATATCTAGTGCCCAAAGAAGCTTGAAAAACAAGTTTAAGCAAAAATCACAATTTTCAAAAATCTCCAATTATATCTAATCTTATTGGACCCAAAAATCACCAAAAAAACTTAAGGCCATTAAAATCATGCTATATCATAATATAATATCTACCAATGCCAAATCAAAATTTAACATCGGCAAAAATGAATTAAAACATATGTATCATATGATTTAACAATTAAAGCACATAATAGCATGATTTAATCCATCAACAAAGGAGCCGCAAGCCAGACCATCCATACACTCCATCCTTTCATATGGATCGAGTACATGGTGATTGTGATCAATTCTTCAAAAGAACCAATCACCTAAGCCAAGCAAAATCCAAATACATGCATGAATATGGCTTCAATACCACTTGAAGATTTGTGTGACACTAGGATCCAAATGTCTTAAAAAAAAAAACCTAAATAAACTAACCCACACAACACCACAAGGATCTATACATACATGAAATTCAGATTTAGAAGATGAAAATACCTTGGTGATAACAAAAAATGAAGAGCAAGAGAAAACTCTCTCCAACCTGCAAACAAGCTCTTCATTGACATAGCAGAATCACCACTAATTTTTCCTTAGATGTATTCCTTCATTTTGGCTGAAATTATTACTTTGACTCCTAAACCCTTTGAAGATTCTAAAAATCAAAATTTCGTTCAATCATAATACTAGAGGTACTCCCAGAACAAATAAGAAACAGTTGCCAAAAACTGCTCTAATCAAGAGCAAGAGCAACCAAAGTAGATTGCCTCTAATGTAAAAGTCCACACTCTAAATCTATGGCCTATTCTCTATAGAATGGCTAGAATATCTATAGAGGATGAGAGAAGAAAGGCTGAGAATATGGAGGTAAAGGGTGGAGGGAGTTGGAGAGAATATTGGGAGGCTAACAAAATTAGATTCCCACTACATAATTTTGTTGGGAGAAAATCACGCTAATCATGCACACCCTATGCCATATGGCTAGCCACTCTCCTATATCTACATATAGGAGTGGTCACACACCATCCTCAAGGAGGTGGTGCCAAGTGTCCTTGCCAAGGTGGCTACTAACTTGTAATTAGTGAATAAAAATATTAATTGAAGCACATATTTCATCTTATGAAATGCCTTGCAATTAAATTCCAATTCACATTAAATGAACCATTCATTTAATTATTCTCTCCAAAAATTAACTCTCCAACTTAATTAAATTAAATATTTTAATTTAATTAATAATAATTTGGCATAACTCTTATGTCAAATTGCTTATCTATTTAAGCCAATAAAAATCAATTTAACCCTTAAATTAATTTTGATCAATTGATAGTCATATGATATCAATTAATTAATCCTTAATTAATTAATCTCAATTTAACTCTTAAATTAATTTTACCAATTTAACATTTAAATTGATCAAATCAAAATAACTACAATTTTGTCTCATTCAAAAAACAATCATGAATTTTCTAACTCATAGAAAATTCTCCTTCCTTCAATAGATCATGTTATTAGCTTTTGTGTGTGATCCATTAGGTTCTACCATTCATTGGACATGGACTCACAACTCTTTGTGACTTTTACAATATCAAATATTTACGTTAGTTTAAACTCTTTTAAACTAAATGACTCAATTCAATTAATCTCATTAATTGAACAGTACCCAATTTCCATGGTCGATGTCCAACCTCAAGCCCATGGAGCCCAACTAATTAGCCAAAATGAATGTTCTAGAAAAACTATTCTAGCATTATGCATACTATGCAAATACACTCCTTCCGCCACTTATCTCCCAAAAAAGGCCCCAGATAAGATATTTGTTGGTTCCTTAATAGCCTTAATACTATGCTTCTATTCTTAATGTTCAATTTCCTTTGAGACCTCATCTCTGGAGATGTTTTTTCAAATTATCACATCACCTTGCACAGTAATTTCTTGGAATTGATCATTATAGAACATATAGGTGATGCACTCGCCCTTCACGAAGACAAGGAGTCAGATTCCATCTTGAATCTCACAAATCGTTATTCCAAGTAGCTCATTCTCAATCTTAACCTGAAAGACCACCTAGGTGGTCAAGGAAAAGTTAAAGCATGAAGATTGAACATAAGGTTACCATGGACTCTCAAGTCAGAGGACTAATATTATGCACTAGTGTAAGCAGGAAAACTAACCACTACTAACTTGCCACTGTAGCTATCTAGAGGATTCTCTAGGTGGGCATTTAGTGCCATGTTCTCTAATAAGTACTTACTAACTGCATCCATATCTCATGTGGGATTGCTTATGGAACAAAGCAACATCCAACCCTTGAATTTATGCATCGTTAATGCAAGTCTATCTGGATTTTAGATGTCCTGTCTCATAAGATATAATGACTTGGAAGATTTAAGATCACAATCGTGTAAGACTTATTCTATGATCACCACCTAGTGTGTGACCAAATCCCATAGTCTTGTGTGATCGAGGGGCTTCATCCAAATGCAAGTGAAGTAAATAAAGAGTATAAGATAAAGATGGCCATATAATGAAAATTATCCAATCAAGATAGTCTTATAAGGAAATAGTTTACAAGGCCAATCTAATTGGCTTGCATGGTACTATTCCAACATACAAAGGGGGTCTCCCAAGGCTTAGGTTGGACACAAGCTACCTGAGTACGATGGTTAGTGAGTTCCAAGATAGGATCCATTTCGCCTCTCGATGAAGAATAGGTTAATCTCTTATATATTCTAAAATGGCCTATTCTAAGAAATCCTTACACAAGGTGATATGATAATATGGAAAAATATTTTTCCAAAGTTGAGGTCATAATGATGAATCGAACATCAAAAATAGATATGTAGTTATTGAGACTATTATGGAGCTAACAAATTGAAACCAAGATAGACACTAGGATCTATAATCAAAACTTCAAAATATAAAATAATTAGTGCTGAAAAGCATTACAGGGATATAATCATACCTTAGATTCAAATTTAGATAGAAGATTACCTTGATAAGAAAATCTAAAAAGAAACAAGTGAACACTTAACCGGTTTTAGGTTTTGTCTATTTGTGGCACAACAAAGGTATTGCGACGATCGCCCTACCAAATCGCCTCTAATAATTTTGGAAAATTGCTAAAGATAGCTAACACCTTGGATAATCTCTAGTAAAAAATTAAGATCGATCGGCTATCTAGATCATCCCAGAGAAGATCTCTAAGTTGGACTTCATGCAGAGAGCTCTCCAGAAACAGAGCAAGGCACACGTCTTACCTCTATTGAAATAGTCCACAAACTATTAAGACTTCCTTAATTCTCTAATTTATAAGCAGGAATAAAACTAGAAAATTGGCAATGGAAAAGGCTAAAAATTGGTAGGAGGAGAAAGAAAAAGCTAAGCCTCCAACTCATGAAATACTAAAAATAACCTTTTTCTCTCTTTGGTCGTGTACCTCACTAGATCTATATATAGATATGGATTTGTGTGATGCCACCTTGGCATCACACATTCCATGAGGGGGGGCCAAGATTGCTTAGGTGGCAAAGGGAATCCAAATTTCATTTACATCTTAATTACATTTGAAATCTTATTTCAAATTAATAAGATGCCATCTCAAATCTCATTGAATTTTTCCTCCAAAAAAACATTCCTCCTAATTAATCAAATTAAACTCTTTAATTTAATTAATTATGCTTTAACTTAACTCTTTAAGTCAAACTAGCTTAACTTTTTAAGCTTAATTGTTAACTTAACTCTTTAAGTTAACTTGACCAATTGATGGTTATGTTGGTACTAAATAATTAACTCCATAATTGTTAGTCTAATTTAACTCTTAAATTAGTTTATTAACTTAACATTGAAATTAATCAAGCCAAAATTGACCTTCAAACGTGAAATCAAAATTCGGTCTATTAGGATAGAGAGATCTCTTTTCTAACTCCTTAGAAAATTCTGTCCATTAATTAGGAAGCTAATTAGATTTTGTGTGTGACCCAATAGGTTCTACCATTCATTGAACATGGTTTCACAATGCCTCATGACTTTAGAATATCTCATACTCACTCTATTTTAAAACTCCTTTTAAACTAATCAACTCAATTTAATTAATCTCATTAATCAAAGAGTGCCCAATCTCCATGGTCGATGTCCAGCCTCAATCATATGGAGCCCAACTAATTAGCAAAAATGAATATTCTAGAGAACCATCATCACTCTACGCGTGTCATGTAAATACGGTCCTTTTATCTCCTATCTTCCGAAAGAAGCTTAGGACAAGATATTTGTCAGCTCCCCATTAGCCTCAATACTATGTCTCTATTTTCTCAATGTTCAAATCTATTTATGTGACCTCACATTTAGAAAACTCATTTTCCAAATTGTCACACCACCTTGTGCAAGGATTTATTGGAATCAATCATTACAGAATACATAGGAGATGTACTCACCCTTCACAATAGTAAGGAATCGGATTCCATCTTAGATCTCACAAAGCTCCATGCCAAGTATGTCATACCCAATCTCAACCTAAAAGATCCACTAAGTGGTTAAGGATAAATCAAAGCACAAAGACCAAACATAAGGTTACCATGGATCCTCAGGTCAGAGGACTAATAATATGCACTAATGTAAGTAGGAAAACTAGCTACTACTGCCTTGCCACTTCAACTATCTAGTAGATTCTCCATTAGGTTTACAATGCCTTGTTCTCTAACAAGCACCCACTAACAAAACCTTGTATCTCATACAATTGCTCATGAGATGAAGCAATCTCCACCCCTTAGATTTATGTATTGATAGTGTAAGTCTATCTGGATCTTAGATGCCCCATCTCATAAGATCCTATGACTTGGAAGCTTTAAGATCACAACCATGTAGGACTTATTCCATGGTCACCAAACCAAGTTCTGCAGTCTAAGGTGATCTAAGAGCTTCATCCAAATGCAAGTGAAGTATAATAAAGCATAAGATGAATATGGCCATGTAAAGAATATCATTTAATCAATTGTTTTACAAGGTAATAGTTTAAACAAGGCCAATCTCATTAGCTTATAGGGTACTATTCCAATAATCTCCCACTTGCTCTAAAGCTAATTCCCCCATGGCTTTAAGACCCATCATCTCAAAATATCCTTTGAAGACCTTTTGTGATAGGGATTTTGTTAGTAGATCTGCTATATTTTCTTCTGAGGCAACTCTCTCCACTTAGATGTCACCTTTATTAATGATCTCCCGAGTCAAATGATATAGCCTCAATATATGCTTAGATTGCTAATGAGATCTTGGCTCTTTAACTTGCGCTACTATCTTGTTGTTCTCATAGAAGACAACAACTGGCTCAACAATGTTAGGCACTACATTCAACTCTTGAATGAAGTTTTTCATCCAAACACTTTTCTTCGCAGCTTTCAAAGCCATAATATATTCTACCTTTGTGATCGAGTCAAGCGAGGTGTCTTATTTGGAACTTTTCTAACTGACCACATTACCATTGAGAGAAAATATGAATCCATATATGGATTTGAGGTTATCTACATCATATTAGAAACTAAACTCTTCAAGTATCAATTCTCCATTGTTGTACACTAAAAATAAGTCCTTAGTTCTTCTTAAGTACTTAAGGATCATTTTTACGGTCATCTAGTGACTATCACTAAGGTTGGATTGAAACCTACCTGTAACATTTAACGAGTGTGCCACATCCGGTCTCGTACATTAAATTGCATAAATTATGCTCTTTATTGCTGAGATATAAGGTATTTAGGACATTCTTCATTTCTCCTCCTCGGGCGTAGGGGCCACAGACTTGGAGAAACGAATGTTGTGTCCTATAGGAAGAAACCCTCTCCTAGATTCTTCTATACTAAATCTCTTTAGTATCTTGTCAATGTACAGGGCTTGGGAAAACCCCAGCATCCTTCTTGATCTATCTCTATAGATACGTATTCCCAACATATAGGATGCTTCTCCTAAATCCTTCATGGAGAATTATGTAGATAACCATGCTTTAGTACACTCTAACATTCCTACCTCATTCCCAATGAGAAAGATGTCATTAATATAAAGCACAACAAACTATATTAAACTCCCACTAGTCTTTTTGTACACACATGGCTCATACACATTTTTGACAAAGCCAAATGATTTGACTACTGTGTCAAAATATATGTTCCAACTTCAGGATGCTTGTTTGAGTCCATAAATAAACTTTTGCAGCTTGCAAACCTTTTGCTAACTCCTTGTGGTTGTAAAACCTTGTGGTTGCTCGATATAAATTTTTTCTTTAATGTCACAATTAAGAAAAGTAATTTTCACATCTATTTGCCCTATCTCATAGTCATAATATGTAGCTATAGCTAGTAAGATCTAAATGGACTTAAGCATAGCGACAGGTGAAAAATTTTCTTCAAAATCAATACCAGGTCTTTGAGTGTAACCTTTTGCCACTAGTCGTACCTTAAAAGTTACTACTTCTCCATCTATTCCAAGCTTTTGCTTATAGATTCATTTGCAACCAAGAGGAATTATTCTTTTTGGTAGATCTACCAAAGTGCATACTTTGTTTAAGTACATGGAGTCCATTTTAGATCTCATGGCATCAAGCCAACGTCCCAAATCTATGTCCGACATAGCTTCCTCATAAGTCTTTGTATCCTCATCTGATTATCCCATCTTATGAAGGAATCCAAACTTTTCAAGTTACTTCTTGATTTGGTCTAACCTTCTCAAAGATTATGTACTAAGTTTTTGCAATTTTGTTGTTTCCACACCGCTTGTGGGATTTCTTGATCATCTTGAACTTCATCAAGCCTAACAACAACACCTTTTCTATCTAATAGAAATTACTTTTTCAAAAAGTGGGCGTTCCTTGAGATAAACACCTTTTATTCTGAGGGATCATAGAAGTAACAACCTATGGACTCTCTTGGGTATCCTACAAACTTGCACAAAGTAGATCTATTATCCAATTTATCCCCCATTGTACGTCTCACATAGGTGGGAGATCTCTAAATCTTTAGATAGTGGTAAGAGGGTGCTTTGCCGTGGTATATCTCATATGGTATTTTTGGCATTGACTTTGAAAGTACCACATTTAGCAACCTCACAGCCGTTTCTAAGGCATATCCCCAAAAGGATATGGGTACATAAGAAAAACTCATCATGAAATGTATCATGTCTAACAAGGTACGATTTCTCCCTTTGGCTACTCCATTAAGTTGGGGTGTGCCGGATGGAGTCCATTGAGAGAGAATCCCATTCTCGTTAAGATAATCCAAGAACTTGGCACTTAAGTATTCTCTCCCTTAATTCAATCGAAGGACTTTAATACTAAGTCCTTTCTACTTTTCTACTCCATTCTTATACTCTTTAAACTTTTCAAAGTCCTTGGACTTGTACTTCATAAGATATACATATCCGAACTAACTATGGTCATTAGTAAAAGTGATAAAGTAAGAATAGCCACCTCTCCCACTAACTCTTAGTAGTCCACAAGCATCTGTATGGATCAAATCCAAAAAACTTGTGGATCACTCTATTTATCCAACAAATGGAGCCTTGGTCATTTTTTTCTTTAAATAAAATTCTCAAGTGGGAAGGTCCTCAATGCTACTAACTTTTTGTACTTTGAGAGCTTCCAACATACGCATCCTATTCTTGTAAATATGGTTAAGTCTTGCATGCCATAGAATGGCATTTTCTTGGATATCTAGCTTCCTTTTATATTTTTTAAGTATGCATTAGAGGAGTGGGAAAATCAAGCATGTATAATCCATTAACTAATGTACCTTGTGCAATTAAGAAACCATTCCTTAATGCTTTCAACTTTCCATTTGATATGGAAAAATCAAATCCTTTATTATCCAAAAAAATAATTGAAATAATATTCTTAACAAGATTAGGTACTTAGTAAATCGAATTAAGAACAATACAAGAATTTCCTAAGTTTAGTGTTACTATGCCTTGGACCTCGGCTAGAACTCTTGCTCCATTTCCAAGATGGAGGACCATATCTCCTTCATGTAGGCTCCTTCTTCTTTCTATCCCCTATAAGAAATTGCAATGATAAAAACCACATACAGTATCAAATACCCATGAGAAAGAATTAGTTGTCAAATGCACCTCAAAGAAAAATGTACTCTTTTCAAGAGTAGCTAGGTAAGCTTTGTAGTTTCTTTTTTAATGATCCTTTTCATCATAATGGAAATAATTTGTATCAATTTTAGCCTTCTTCTTAACTCTTCTAGAACTTTTCTTGGGTTACTTCCCTTTCAAGGAATAACTCTTTTTCCTCTTACCTCTTTTTTTAGGGCCCCTACGATCCTTTGACTTGGAGAAGAATGCCATCATAAGAGGTTTTTTCTTTTCTCATTATCACCTCTATGATCACTAACATGTTCACCAATTTATTAATCGTAACTGTTTACTTGGACATATAAAAGTTCACAACGAATTGGTCGAACGAGGGTGGCAACAATTAGAGGATCAAATCCACATAAAGGTAATTATCCATAATCACGTCAAGTTGTCCAAGCTTTCTGATGAGTCCAATCATCTTTAGCCTGTGATCATTGACATTTGCCCCTTCACTCATCCTTGTCCTAAAGAGCCCCTTAGATAAAGTGAACCTTTCATGTCTTGTTTGAACACCATACAACTCTTGTA
>JACGDI010005667.1:480031-646897 GCA_014898725.1 Jacaranda copaia
GTTGAAGATTTCAAAAATCTACATGAGGCAAAAAAAGAGAATTAGCATGTGATTAAATTTGATGTTAAAACATGTTCATGGTCTTTCAAGCAAGTTTTTCTCCCACTATTTTGTCAAATCCTTCACCCCCAAGAAGAATTCAGAAAATCACATTTTCTAGTGAGAATCAAGATCCCAATAACTCACCAATGGACTCTAATGACCGAGTGCCATCCATGAACAATCGAAGGGTACATAACGTTTTCTAATTGTATCTCATACAACTCTTGATATATTTTGCCTCATTTTTCATATAGACCCACATAATGGTGTGCCATCTATACTACTATGTGTTAAGTCAAACCCATCAATCAAATATTATCTCAAGACGGTCTTACAACATCCCCTGTGATCGAGTACCAATGCGTGAGTGTTCCCAAGTCAAAGGTGTATCTCATGCTAAATGTATACTCATAGCTTTCCTTCTAAATGTGACCCCTATAATCGAGTGCCATCACACAAAATCAGTAGCATCATCATGGCATACACTATTAGTGGAAGGCTTGAATTAATTAAAACTCTTTTAATTTGTATCCATTTTGACTTAATATTGAAAATACTTAGGACTTCTAAGTGGAGGTTTTTCCTTGCGAAGATATCATCATTTTCTCTTCTTATTTAGATTCTCTATATCCTAATCATGCATCTTACACATTAATAGGATATTGAAAGCATAAATAAGGAAATATCCTAGCATGCTTCTCGGGCACGATGACCATGAGCTTAACCAAGTGATGCACTTAGAGCTATGGGTGCATCATTTTGGTTGATTTTAAGTGAGTTGAATTAAACTAAACTATTACATGAGTATATCCCATACATTCATAGGTCTTCAATTGGCCTCTATACCTACATTGGACTCCTTGCTCTATGCAACATTTACATGAAATGGAAATCCTCACTCCTAGTGGTTCTACTCTCATAACTTTTACGAGATAGAACAAGAGGTATGAAAGCCCCATTTCAACAACTTTGAAATAAATAAAATCAATTTGAAAGGCTCATGATCATCCCCATTCATTAATCATTCATTCAACAATTAAATAAACAATAAATAAATCTAGAATTAACAATTAATTCCATCAATTAGGTGCTCATTTCATAAATAAATACTTGAACCAAGAACAACACTTATGCCATTAATTAGAGATCAAATTTAACTAATTTTCAAAAGCATTCAAATATGTCAAACATAATTTTGAGACATAGTGCAACACTTGTGCAACCAATGTGTGTAGTGCAAATATTTGTTAAGCATTAAAGAATTTGAGAAAACAATTCAAATCTCACCAATTGCACCCAAAACCAAACTTCCTGGCTGCCCTGGGCACACAGCTGAGCAACTTGTGTGCACAACGTGCACACACTACCCGGCCAGTGCCCAAGGAATTGCTAGCAGCCCCTGCTTTTGGTGTTCAAGGTTTGCCAAATGTATTCCCCACTCAACTTTTACACACCAAAAATTTTGGCACATGTTCTCAACATCATAACACACATTTCAAACCAATTTTCAGATTCAAAACACCTTTTAAAATTGGAAATAAAAGTACTCAAACATGCTTTCAAAAATTGGAAAAAGTAAGAATCAAATTCTTTAAGTAATCTCCTACATAATTCCAATCAAATTGGATCCAAAATAGACCAAAACTCTTTTAGTCATAAGCCAACATGCTATATCAACATATAACATCAAGTAATGCCAAAACACTTTTCAACATTAGTCACTATGAATTAAAACATACTAATTACATGAATTAACACTTCAATCACATAATAGCATGCTTTTTAATTCATCAATCAAAGAGCCAAATACAAATCATAAATTATCAAATCCATCAATTGAATTAAGAATATGGTGATAAAGATCAATCCATCACATGAATCAATCAACCAAGCAAAATCCAAATCTAAGCATGATTTAGGCTCTGATACCACTTGAAAGCAAGATAGGCACTAGGATCTATAATCAAAATTTCAAAACATAAAATAACCAGTGCCTAAAAGAATTAAATGGATATAATCATTCCTTGTATTGATATTTAGATATATGATTACCTTGATAATCATTTTCGGAAAGAAACAAGTGAACACTTCACTAGTTTCAGATTCTATTTGCTTGTAGCATAGAAACAGTATTGCGATGATCACCCTACAAAATCACTTCAAAAAATTATGAAAAAATTAATTAAGATAGAAAACACATTAAATAATCTCCCATAAAAAATTTAGATCAATTGGCTATCTTGATCGTCCTAGAGAAAATGTCAAAGTTGGACCTCGTGCAGAGAGCTCTCCAGAAACAAAGCAAGGCACACATCTTGCCTCTATTGAAATAGTCCACACACCAATGAAAATTCCTTAATTATATAATTCATAAGCTGGAATAGAACTAGAGAATTGGAAATAGAGGAGGCTAAAAATTGGTCAGAGGAGGAAGAAAAAGCTAAGCCTTTAACTCATGGAATGCTAGCTTGCACGAGGGGTTGTTTTTGGAGGGAAAAATGAAAAATCTAATTCTTCACACCTTTGACACTCTATTTTCTCTCTCTGGCCATGTGCCTTACTACATCTATATATAGATGTGGATTTGTGTGATGCCAAGGTGGCATCACACATCCATGGGGGGGAGGCATGATTGCTTAGGTGGCAAAGAGAATCCAAATTTCATTTGAATTTCATTTGCATCTTAACTATATTTGGAATCCCATTTCAAATTAATTACGATACCATCTCAAATATCATTTGAGTCTTCCCTCCAAAAAATTCCTCTTAATTAATCAAATTAAACTCTTTAATTTAATTAATTATGCTTTGACTTAACTCTTTAAGTCAAACTAGCTTAACTCTTTAAGCTTAATTATTAACTTAACTCTTTAAGTTAAGTTGACCAATTGATGGTCATGTTAGCACCAAATAATTAACTTCTTAACTATTGGTTTAATTTAATTCTTAAATTAGTTAATTAATTTAATACTTAAATCAATCAAGCCAAAATTGACCTTCAAACTTGGCACCAATATTTGGTCGATTAGGATAGAGAGATCCATTTTCTAACTCCTTAGAAAATTCTCTCCATCAATTAGAAAACTAATTGGATTTTGTGGGTGACCCGATATGTTCTACCATTCATTGTGCATAGGCTCACAACGCCTTATGACTTTCGAATACCTCATTTACTTCTAGTTTAAAACTTCTTTTAAACTAGTTAACTTAATTCAATTAATCTCATTAATTGAAGAATACCTAATCTCTATGGTTGATGTCCAACCTCAAGTCTATGGAGCCCAACTAATTAGCCAAAATGAATAGTTTAGAGAACCATCATCGCTATACGCGTGCCATGCAAATAAGGTTCTTCTGTCTTCTATCTCCTGAAAGATGCTTAGGCCAAGATATTTGTCATCTCTCCATTAGGCTCAATACTATGTCTTTATTTTCTTAATGTTTGAATTCATTTGTGTAACCTCACCTTTGAAAACTCCTTTTCCAAATTATCACGCCACTTTGCACATGAATTTCTTAGAATCGATCATTATAGAACACATAGGAGATGTATTCACCTTTCATAATCGCGAGGAGTCAGATTCCATATTGGATCTCACAAACCTCTATGCCAAATAGCTCATACCCAATCTCAACATGAAAGACTTACTAAGTGATCAAGGATGAGTCAAAGCATGAGGACCAGACACTAGGTTACCATGGATCCTCAAGTTAGAGGACTAATAATATACACTAGCGTAAGCAGGAGAACTAACCAACACCAACTTGCCACTTCAGCGATCTAGTGGATTCTTTGATGGGTCTTCAGTATCTTGTTCTCTAAAAAGCATCCACTAACATACATCCATATCTCATATAGTTGCTCATAGAATGGAGCAATCTCCAACCTTTGGATTTATGCATTGTTAGTGCAAGTCTATCCAGATCTTAGATGCCCCATCTCATAAGATCTTATCACTTGAAAGTTTTAAGATCACGATTGTGTGGGACTTATTCCATGGTCACCAAACCAAGTCTCGCAGTCTAAGGTGATCTAAGACCTTCATCCAATTGCAAGTGAAGTATAACAAAGCATAAGATGAAGGTGGCCATGTAGAGAATATTATTCAATCAAGATTATTTTATGAGGTAATAGTTTGAACAAAACCAATCTCATTGGCTTACAGGGTACTGTTCCAACACAAATATCTTGCCCTAAATCTTTTCAAGAGATAGGAAAAGGGAGGAACATATTTGCATGACAACCATAAGTGGTAATGTTCACCTTGAAATAAATTATTCATCCAATTCATTGGGCTTCATAGGCTTGTGCTGAGCATCAATTATAGAGATTAGATACTCTTCAATTAATGAAAATTAATTGATAGAGTTATTAGTTTAAAGGACTTTAAACTAATTTGAATATTTTTTTATTTAAAATATCACAAAGAGTTGTAAGCCCATGTCTAATGAATTGGTGAGCCTAATAGGTCACACACAAAAGCTTAAAGAAACTTCTGTTAGATAGGAGGAATTTTCTAAGGAGTTAGAAAATTACATATGGGCAACTTTTTACCTAAAAGAAGAGATAGCAATTTGACTAATTACCAGTTGGTCATTTCGGCTTGATTAATTTAAGTATCAAATTAATCAAAATAATTTAAAGAGTTAAATTAAGCCAATTAAATTAAAAAGTTAATCGAATTGGTGCCATGTGACAATTTAATTGTTCAAAGTCAACTTAAAGAGTTAAGTTGATTTAATTAACCTAAGGAGTTAAGTTAAATTAATTAAATTAAAGAGTTAATTTAATTAGTTAGGGAATTTATGTTTTGGAGAGAAAATCAAATGGAATAGTCAATTTGGATTTATTGAGTTGGCATTTTTAAGTTATGAAATTAAAATGCGATTCAAGCCGGAATCAAATCTAGCAAGTTGGCACATGATTAGCCGATTACTTTATATCAATAAATGCTTTCTTACTACAAGATAAAAATAAAGAACTTCTTGGTCCTAAAGTACCCTGTCTAAGTGCAATTTGGCACTTATATATCTTACTAATTGTATAAGACCTGATAAATAATTCATTATGAATTTATTAGCAAGATTTAGTTCTTCTGCCACATGATGACATTAGAACAAGGTCAAACATATTATCTAATATCTCCAAGGAGCAACTGATCTTGGCTTGTTTTATTCTAATAAATCTACTCTAGAGCTAACCTAATATATGGCTATTGAATTTCTTTCTAATCCATACAAAGCATGATCTAAAACTAGGTTATTTACATGTGGTGGTCCAGCTATATCATGGTGTTCTACAAAATAATCAATAACTATCATTTCTTCAAATCATATTGCAATTATAGCGATTCATGGAGCAGGCCAAGAATGCATTTTGTTAGGGTTAATTAATCACTACATCTAGAAGAATTATAGGTTATCCTCTAAGGAGGAAATTCATACAGTATTATTTGAAGACAATGTTGTCTCCATCACTCAGTTAATGATAAGATATATTAAGGAAGATAGAACTAAGCATATTTTACCCAAATTGTTCTTCATGCATGATCTTCAAAAGACTAGTGAAATATGCAACAAATTTGATCAGGTAAAAATCTCACAAATCTATTTACCAAACTAAAATATTTGAAGAGCTAGTGAGAGAAATTGGAATGTGTCAACTCAAAGATATTAATAAATGTTCTCAATGTTGGAATAGTGCCCTGCAACTAATTAGATTAGCATGTAAACTATTTCACTAACGATATAATCTAATTGAATGATATTCATATTAAATGGCCATCTTCATCTAATGCTTATTTTACTTCACTAGCATTTGGTTGAAGCTCCTCGATCACACAAAACTACAGGACTTGGTCATGCACTAGGTGGTGATCATGAAATAAGTCTTATACAGTTGTGATTTTAAACCATTCCAAGTCATAGAATTTTAAGAGATAGGGCATCTATGATTCGGATAGACTTGCACTAATGATGTATAAATCCAAGGAGTTGGATATTGCTTTGTTTCATGAGCAATTCATGTTAGACATGGGCACATGCTAGTAGGTGTTTGTTAGAAAACATGTTCACTGAAGACCTGCCCAGAGAATCTACTAGATAGTTGTAGTGGCAAGTTCTCTTTCTTACGCTAGTGCATATTATTAGTCCTTAGACTTGAAGATCTATAGTAACCTTATGTTTAGTTCCTTATGCCTTGACTCTTTCCTGACCACATAGCAAGTCATCCGAGTTTAGATTGGATATAAGCTACATAGATATGGAGATTTGTGAGATTCAAGATGTGATCCATCTCCTCGTCATTGTAAAGGGTGAGTGCATCTCCTATGTATTCTATAATGATCGATTCCAAGAAGGTAATATGACAATTTGGAAAAGGAATTTTTGAATATGAGGTCATAAAGAGGAATCAAACATTGAGAATAGAAATATAGTTATAGATGCTATTAGGGAGCCAGCAAATATCATACCCTAGGTCTTTTTTGAGAGATAGAAAATGGAAGGACCGTATTTGCATGGTAAGCCTAAAGCTAAATGATTCACTAGGTGAATATTGATTTTTACCAATTAGTTTGAATCTATGGGCTTGAAGTTAGACATCAACCATAGAGAATGGACACTTTTCAATTAATAGAGATTAACTAAAAGAGTTATTAGTTTAAAGGAGTTTAAACTAATGCAAATATTTTAATATTTAATATATCAAAAATGTTGTGAACCTATGTCCAATGAATGAGAGAACCTAATGGGTCACACACAAAAACTTAAAGAAAGTTCTATTTGATGTAAGGAATTTTCTAAGGTGTTAGAAAGTTCACCATTGCCTTTTTTATGGAGAAATCAATTAACTAATATTTTTATCATTTTGGCTTGGTTAATTTAATTGATAAATTAATCAAAATAATTTAAGGAGTTAAATTATACCAATTAAATTAAGAATTTAATTTAATTGGTGCCATATGACTATTAATTAGTCAAGTTAACTTAAAGAGTTAAGCTGACACTTTCTAACTTAAAAAGTTAAGTTAGTTGACTTAAGGGTTAAGTCAAACTAATTAATTAAATTAAAGGGTTAATTTAATTAATATTGGGCATTAAATTTGGAGGAAAATTCAAATGAAGGAGTTCATTTGAGGTTAATTTGAAATTATTTTTAATGACATTTCATGAGATGAAATGTAGATTCAAATGCAAGTGAAATTCATATTTCACATGCAAGTGGATTTTCAAGTTGGAGAACCACCTCATGGAGGGTGTGATGACAACTTGCATCATACCATCCACTCTATAAATAGAGAGAGGTGGCTGGCCACTTGAGATAGTTCATGCTAGATTCTCTTTTCCTTCCAAAAAGTGTGATTTACTTATGTATTGAAGTTTAACACCTTCTCACCAAAGTTTCTCTATATTTTTGGTCCTCCTCCTCTTTCTCCTTTTGGTTCTCTAGCTTATTAGAGATAGATTAGAGCTCTCCTTCAGTGTTTATGTCATAACCGTAGAGGCTTCATTTTTGGAGAACTTTTGCTCTTGAAGATCCACTGTTGTCCCACAACTTTGGAGATCAATTTGGAGGCCTTGCCATCCTTAGATTATGTTGAAATTGTAACTGGAGGTTTTGAAGTATGTTTAGGATCTCCAAAAATATTAAGCTAATTTGGAGTTGCTTTGGTCAGTCAATTGTTGGCTTGATTCTGCTGTGTGCGAATTTGCAATTTGAAGTGTTCATTGGTGTCATCCTTGATCTACATTTGGATTAAGCATTCAAGGAAACTTTCTACCATTAAATTCTCATTAAATGCATGATTAGATCTTTGCATTTAGCATAGACAAGTTTTGTTTAGCCTTTTTGTAGTTTTATAACTAGATCCTTAAGCTATTCTTTACTTCACACAATAAGGAGAGTTGGTATATTATTTCACACTTTGAATAGTATATTCTTTTCCTTCACTAGGACTTTTTTTTTTCCACTAGATTTTTTCCTAGCAAGGTTCTAATTAGAACTATTCTATGCGTAATCAACATCCATGGGGGAATGTTATGAATTCATCGTAGATAGATGTCCATTTCCTTGATTATGGAATTTATCAAATATGGAATTCATCAATTATGGATGTTCATGCTCACATACCTTCTCCTTAATTATTTTTAGGTTTTTTGATCCATGCCATTCATCTATACTATTTAAAAAGAAAAGCTATTTTATTCATGCTACATTAAAATATTATTTACCTAAAATACCCTTATAACATAGAAAGTAAATTTACCTAGATCTTCAAAATTTTATCTATAACTAACGTATATGACTCCTTCTTGCTATCAACATTTCTTTTCTCTAGTCTCTGTAATGTTAGAATAGTACGTCGCAGGCAATTCGGTTGGCATGTAAACTATTTCACTTCTAATGCAATCTAATTGAATGATATTCACTATAAATAATCATCTTCTTCTTATGTTTATTTTACTTCACTAGCATTTAGTTAAAGATCACACAAGATAATAGGACTAGGTCATGCATTGAGTAGTGATCATGAAACAAGCCTTACATTGTCATGATCTTAAAATATTTCAAGTCTTAGAATCTTATAAGATAGGGCATCTAAGGACAGACTTGCACTAATGATGCATAAATCTAAAGGGTTGGATATTGCTCCATTTCATGAGCAATCTATGCTATACATGGGTGCATGTTAGTGGGTGTTTGTTAGAGAACAAGTTCGCTGAAGGCCCTTTCAGAGAATCTACTAGATAGTTGTAATGGTAAGTCAGTAGTGGCAAGTTCTTTAGCTTATGCTAGTGTATGTAATTAGTGTTTTGACTTGAGGATCCATGGTAACCTTCTGTTTAGGTCCTCATACGTTAACTCTTCCTTGATCACTCTGTGGGTTATTTGGGTTGAGCTTAGATATGAACTACTTAGATATAGAAGTTTGTGAGATCCAAGATGGGATCTATCTCATCGTTATAGTGAAAGGTAAGTGTATTTTCTGTGTATTCAATAATGATCGATTCCATTAAATCCTTACACAAGGTGGTATGAAAATTTGAAAAAGAAGTTTTCCATAGAAGAAGTCATAAAAGGGAATTGAATATTAGGAATAGAAACATAGTTATCGAGGCTATTAGAGAGCTAGCAAATATTTTGCCCTAGGCCTTTTTGAGAGATAAGAGACGAAAAGACCATATTTGCATGGCAAATGTAGAGCTAAAATAGTTTTCCAAAAGTATATTCATTTCACCCAATTAGTTGGGCTCCTTGGGAATGAGGTTGGACATTAACCATAGAAATTGGGCATTTTTTAATTGATGAAGATTAATTGAGTTAAGTTATTTGTTTAAAGGAGTTTAAACTAATGTAAATATTTTAATATTCTAAATATCACAAGAGTTGTGAGCCCATGTTTAATGAATGGTATAACCTAAAGAGTCACACACAAAAGCCAATAAGAAATCCTATTTGATGAAGAAAATTTTCTAAGAGTTAGAAAATTCTACTTGATCAATTTTATGGAGGTAAAATGGTTGGCTAATTTTTGGTCATTTTGGCTCGATCAATTTAGTAGTTAAATTGAACTAAATAATTTAAGTTAAATAAGGCCAATTAAATCAAGGAGTTAATTTAATTAGTGCCATATAATTATCAATTGGTCAAGTTAACTTAAAAACTTAAGTTGGCATATTCTAGCTTAAAGAGTTAAGCTAATTAACTTAAAGAGTTAAGTCAAGACTAATTAATTAAATTAATGAGTTAATTTAATTAGTATGAAGAATTAATTTGGAGGAAAAATTAAAATGAAAGAATTCATTTTGAGTGCATTTAGAATTTATTTGGATGATATTTCATGAGTCGAAATGAAGATTCTAAATGAAATTTCAATGCAAGTGAAATTAAAATTTCACATACAACTTGCCTAGCAAGTTGGCGCCAACCTCGTAGGAGGTGTGATGCCAACTTGCATCACACCTTTCTCCTTATGAATAGGAAAGAGGTGGCTAGCAAGCATGCATTACATATCTAATTGTTAAATTCCATTTTTTCCCTCCAATTTTGTGTGATTCGCTTATGTGTTCAAGTCTCACACTTCTTCTTCATCCTACCTCCTAAAAGTTAGCGTTTATCTCTTTCTTCTCTCCTTGGTTTTCCAACTAACTAAGGAGTGATTTAGATGTACCATTGGTGTGTGGATCATCACATTTGAAGCTAGACAATTGGATAGCTTGGCTTTCGAAGTTCCACTGCAAGGGTAGAAAGTATGGAGCAATTTTTCTAGACCTTACTAGATTCAATTTTTGCTAAATTTTTCTTGGAGTTTTCCCAAGGTGTTGAGGAGTTTGTATCTAAATTTCAATTTTTAAAGGTAGTTTGATTGGGGAATTGTTGCCAAGTTGCTGCTGCACCACAAGCAAAGCCTTGAAGTATTAAAGTGCTTTTCCATTCTACCTTAGATTTTTGATTGATTGATTCTTGTGCTGGATTGATCTAGATCTCCAAATACTTGATCCAATATATGGATTGAAGTGCCTGGATGATGATGTATGTGGCTCCGTTGTTGATAAATTGAAATTATGTTAATATGTGTTTTAAGAGTTAATTCATGTGTTAGCATCTTTTGATTCATAGTTGCAAATGTTTAATGTTGATTTAGTATTGGATGATGTTATATGTTGATATACAATGTTAACTTTGGCCTTAAGGTATTTTGGCCATTTTTGGATCCAATTGGGTTGGAGATTATTGGATATTCTTGGAGAATGTTGATTCTCACTTAAACTTGACTTTTGAAGCATATTTGAGCACTTGAATTTTTATTTTTAAAAGGTGTTTTATATCTAGTAATTCATCTATACTGTGTGATTCAGTGTTTACGAGGTGTTTTAAATTTTTTGGTGCATAAAAATTAAGCCAAAAACCATATGACTTGGTCCTAACCTTGAAATAGGGCATGTTGCTAGCCCTAGCTAAGTAGCAGATGCGCCTGCCTTGTGGTTGTGCACCTAGGCTGGGCAATAGTGACTGTTTTTGGTCATGGACAGGTTTAGGTGAGTTTTTGTGTTCTTTTATGACTAGAAATGACCTAAATCATGCTACATAGATGCATAAGTATTATGCAAGTTCTCAAAACTACGGTTAACATTTTATATTGCATTTGAAATCATGTTAAAGTTAATCTCCAATATTGGTGCACAAATGAGATGCCTAATTATTATGCTTATTTCACTACTTAATTAATGTTTTATGAGACAAGCATTTAATCCATAGAATTGAATGTCAATTCTTGATTTATTATTCATTTAATTATTGAAATGGATGATGAATGAATGGGGAAGATTATGAGCCTTTAATATTAATTTTATTTGTTTCAAGTAGTTGAAAAGTATTGCATTAAATTAGGGCTTGCATGACTCTTGATTTCTATCTTGTAAATGTTATGATAGTAGAATCACTAGGAGTGAGGATTTCTTTCTCATGTAAATGTTACAAAGAATTAAAAAGACCATTGGAGGCATGAAGACCCAAGAATGTATGGGGATACAATTATGTAATAGCTAGATTTAATCAACCTATTTAAAATCAACTAAGTGGTTCACATGTAGTTCTAAGTGCAGTACTTAGTTAAGGCTCATGGTTATCCCACCTTAAGAGCAAGCTAGGCACATTTACTTATATATGCTTTCCATATCTTATTGTATGAGATGCATGGTGAGGATATAGAAAACCTAAATAAAAAGATAAAATTGATGAGATTTTTACAATGAAGAAAAACCTTTCACTTAGAGGACTCTAAGTGCTTTCAAAATATTAAGCCAAAATGGATAAAAATTAAAAGGATTTTTAATTAATATATGCCTTCCACCAATAGTATATGACATGGTGACACTACTATCTTTGTGTGATGCTCTCATCACTGGGGTCACACTTAGCTAGAAACCTATGGTCATATACTTAACATATGATGCACTTTTGATTTGATGCTTTCTGTGCATAGCTCACATCACGTGACATGACTTGGAGCAGTTTTGAATCAAAGTTTGATTAGTAGGTTTAACTTAACATATAGTAATGTAGGGGTTGTCCATCAAGGGGTTCTATATGAAAAGTTTGACAAAATAAATCAAGGGTTGCATAGAGATGCAATTAACAAAAGTTGCTTACCTTTGAATTGTTTGTGGATGCACTCATCATGAGGGTCCACTAACAAGTCTTTAGGACCTTAACTCTCACTAGGAAATAAGATTTCCTAAATTCTTCTAGGGGGTAAAGAATTTGACAAAATAGTGGGAGAAAAACATATTTGAAAGACCATGAACATGTTTTCAATATCAATACTCAATCACACGCTTAAACTCTCTTCTTCGCCTTTTATAGATTTTTGAAATCTCAAACTCAAATTAGCTAGAAATCCATTCAACATTATTTTGGAAACCAATAAGCTAACCTAGCCAAACTTTCATGATTGGTTGAGAAACCTCAAGACTATTCTAGATTCCCAAAAGAGGACTTATATGCTTGATCAATGTTCGCCGGACACCATTAGCAATGATGCCACCAATGAGGCACGTGAATTGTTCACAAAGTTTGTGCATAATAATCTAAAAATGAGATGCGTCATGATGCCTTCTATGTGTAATCATCTACAAAAGTCTCACGAGCATATGAAACATGCTCATGAGATTTACTTACACCTACAAGAGTTGTATGGTGTTCAAACTAGACATGAAAGGTTCACAATGTCTAAAGAGCTCTTTAGGACAAGAATGAATAAAAGGTTAAGCGTCTATGATCACGGCCTAAAGATAATAATGTTGGAATAATGCTCTACAAGCCATGAGATTGGCCATGTAAACTATTTCACTCATAGTACAATTTTGATTGAATAATATTCTTTATATGGCCATCTTCATCTTATACTTTGCTTCACTTCACTAGCATTTGGATAAATCCCTTAGATCACCTATGATTGCAGGATTTGGTTTGGTGACCATGGAATAAGTCTCACATGATGTGATTTTAAATCTTTCAGGTCATAGGATCTTATGAGACGGGACATCTAATATTCGAATAGACTTGCACTAATGATGCATAAATTCAAGGGTAGGAGATTGCTCCATTCCATGAGCAACTATATGAGATATGGATACTTGTTAGAGAAAAAGGCCCTGAGGATCCACTGGAGAATCCACTAGATAGCCGTAGTGGCATGTTGGTAGTAGCTAATTCTCTTGCTTATACTAGTGCATATTATTAGTCCTCTGACCTGAGGATCTACGGTAACCTTATGTTCAGTTCTCATGCTTTGACTCATCCTTGACCACCTAGCTAGTCTTGTGGGTTGAGATTGGGTATGAGCTACTTGGCATAAAGGTTTGTGAGATCCAAGTTGGAATCTGACTCCTCATCTTTATAAGGACGAGTGCATCTCTTATGCATTGTATAATGACCGATTCCAAGAAATCCTTGTGCATAGTGATGTGACAATTTGGGAAGACATTTTCAAAGATGAGGTCACAAATGGAATCAAACATTAAGAATAGACACATAGTATCGAGGCGATTAGGTAACTAACAAATATCTTGCCATAGGTTTCTTTTGGGAGATAGGAGACAGAATGGTATACGTAATGCTAGAATGGTTCTTCAAGAGCATTCATTTTGCCCAATTAGTTGGGCTCTATGAGCTTGAGGTTAGACATCGACTATGAAGATTGGGTACTCTTTAATTAATAAAATTAATTGAATTAAGTTGCTTAGTTTAAATTCATTTAAACTAAAGTGAATATTTGATATTCCAAAAGTCACAAGGAGTTGTAAGCCCATTCCAATGAATAGTAGAACCTAATAGGTGTCACACACAAAAGCCAATGACATGGTCTATTGAAGAAAGGAGAATTTTTTAAGAGTTAGAAAATTCATGACCAGTTTTTTAAAGAGGCAAAATTATAGTCATTTTGGCTTGATCAATTTAATTGTTAAATTGGTAAAATTAATTTAAGAGTTAAATTAAGATTAATTAATTAAAGGTTAATTAATTAATGTCACATGACTATCAATAGGTCAAATTTAATTTAAAGGTTGAGTTAATTTTGACTAGCTTAAATTGTTATGTGCTTTGACTTAAGAGTTAAGTCAAACGATTATTAATTAAATTAAAGTGTTTAATTTAATTAAGTTGGAGAGATAATTTTTGGGAGAATTATTAAATAAAGAGTTCATTTAATAAGAATTAGAATTCAAATGCAAGACATTTCATTAGATGAAATTTGTGCTTTAATTAAATTCACTAATCACAAAGTTAGTGGCCACCTAAGCAAGGGACACTTGGCATCACCTCCTTGTAGGAGGTGTGTGACCACTCCTATATATGGATAGGGTAGAGTGGCTGGCCAAAAAAAGCATGTTAGGTGTGCACATTTTGTGTAATTTTCTCCCAACAATATTGTGCAGTGGGAATCTAAGTTGTTAGCCTCCCATCAATCTATCCCTCTCCCTCCTCCTTCCACCTCAATATTCCCATCCTTCCTCCCCTCATTCTCTGAATATTTTCCAGCCTTTATGTATAGAATAAGCCATAGATTTTGTGTGTGAACTTTTACATTAGAGGCAATCTATTTTGAATGCTTTTGCTCTTGACTAGGGCAGTTTCTAGCAGCCAATTTTGCTTCTATTGGGAGTACCTATGATGTTTTGATCGACCTGAACTTTTGACTGTAGAATCTTCAAATTTCTGAGGAGTTCCAATAAAAATTTCAGCCAAAATGGAGGATTCCATCTTGAGGAAAATTGGTGGTGATTCTGCTGCACCGGTGAAGAGCCTATTTGACGGTTGAAGAGAGTTTTCTTGCCCTTTGAATTTTATGATTTCACCCAGGTATTTTACTATTATAAATATGAATCCTATGCATGTTTATATCCTTGTGGTGCTGTGTGGGCTAGTTTATTCAATTGTTTTGAAAATATTTGGATCCTAGTGCCACCCAAACCTTCAAGTGGTGTCAAAGCCATATTCATGCATGGATTTGGATTTTGCTTGGCTTGGGTGATTGGTTCTTGTGAAGAACTTATCAAAATCACCATCTATGTGATCCATATGATGGGTTGGAGTGTATGGATGATCTTGCTTGTGGCTCCTTGACTGATGGATTGAATCATGTTATTGTGTGCTTTAATTGTTAAATCATATGATGGGCATGTTTTGATTCAATTTTCTGCTGTTAAATTTTGATTTGGCATTGGTGAATGTTATATTCTGATATAGCTTGTTGTGAATGGCCTTAAGCTTTTTTGGTAATTTTTGGGTCCAATAAGATTGGATGTAATTGAAGTTTTAAATAATATGATTTTTGCTTAAACTTATTTTTTCAACATCTTTGGGCACTTGATATTTTAGTATTAAAAGGTGTTTTAATCTGAAATTTTCTCCTATGTTGTGTGTTTTGATGTTTAGAATTTGTTTTAAAATTCTTGGTGCACAAAAGTTGAGCCGAAAATGGCTTGAGTCAGCCATGAACCCCAAGGGAGCTGCCGGCTCATGGCAGCCCACAATAAGGTAGTGGCCGAGCGCTATTGCCTAATAGTGAGCAAGCCTGGGCCAGCAACCCGTAGTTGGGTTTAAGTTGGGTTTTGAGCTTTTTCTTTGGGTCATTTAGTAACCAAACTTGTTTTGAAATACATATATTGGTTGCACAAATGTTGTGCAAGGCCTCAAAATTATGTTGGACACTTTTTGGTTGCTTTTAAAACTTTTTAAAGTTGATCTCCAATTGTGGAAAAAATATGATGCATAAATGTTATGTTTGTTTTTGCATGACCGATTCTTTGTTAATATGATTAGCACTTAATTATTAGAATTGAATGTCAATTCTTGGTTTATTTATTGTTCATTTAAATGTTGAATAGATGATGAATAAATGGGGATGATCATGAGCCTTTTAGTATTGATTTTATTTATTTCAAGTTGTTGAAATGGGTTGTATTAAATGTGGTATACATGTCTCTTGTTCTTTCTTGTAAACGTTATGAGAGTAGAATCACTAGGAGTGAGGTTTTTTTCTCTTGTAAAAGTTGCAAGGAGTAAAGAGGATTCAAGGAGGCTTGAAGACCTATAAACATATAGGATACACTCATGTAATAACTTAGTTTAATCAACCTACCTAAAATCAATCAAGTGATGCACCTATAGGTCTAAGAGCATCACTTGGTTAGGCTCATGGTCATCCCACCCTAGAAGCATGCTAGGCTATTTGCTTATTTATGCTTTTCATATTCTATTGATGCATGAGATGGATAATTAAGATATAGAGAACCTAAATAAGAAAATAAAAATGATGAGATCTTTGCAAGCAAAAACCCTCAACTTAGAATGTCTAAGTGTTTTCAGATATTAAGTTTAAATGGATACAAATTAAAAGAGTTTTAATTAATACAAGCCTTTCACCAATAGTATATGCCATGATGGTGCTACTGATTTTGTGTGATGGCACTAAATCATAGAGGTCACACTTAGGAGGAAAACTATGAGCATACACTTAGCATAAGATGTACCTTTGACTTAAGAACCCTCACGCATTGGCACTTGATCACGGGGGATGTCGTGATACTGTCTTGGATCAAAGATTGATTGGTAGGTTGGATTTAACACTTAGTAGTATAGATAGTGCATAGTCACATGGGTCTATATGAAAAAGTGAGGTAGAATACATCAAGCGTTGCATAAGATGTAATTAGCAAATGTTACTTACCCTTTGATTGCTTGTGGATGGCACTCGGTCATGGGGGTCTATTGACAAGTCATTGGGATCTTGATTTTCACTAGAAAATTTGATTTCCCAAATTTTTCTTGGGGGTGAAGAATTTGATAAAATAGTGGGAGAAAAACATGTTTGAAAGACCATGAACATATTTTTAATATCAATTCAATCACATGCTTATATTCTCTTTTTCACCTTTAAAGATTTGTAAAATGTCAATAATGGTTAAAATTTCAGTCAATGTTATTTTGGAAATCAATAAACCAACCAGGCCAAACTTCCATGGCTCACTTAACCTTGAAAATTGTTCTAGATTTCTAGAAGTGGATATATGTCCTATATCATGGTACTCCTAAACGCTTTGGGATTAATGTAGTCTAGAGACACGTGAAAAGTTCATGAATTGGATTTAGGATCATCTTATCCCCTAGTCTCATGATGGTATCTACAAACATTAAATACCTCAAGGGCACAGAATTGTACCCTGGTTAAAGTTTACAAAAAGGTTGTAAAGTAAACGAGGTATGAAAAGTTCATGTTGTTAAAAGAGACTTTTCAAGCTAGGATAGATGGGAAGTCATGTGTCATTGACTATGGTCTAAGATGATTAGGCTTGGAGAAGCTTTTCAACTTGGACATAGTGATGGATAATGATCGCCATGAAGATTTGATCCTTACAACTTCATTGAGTTTTATTGATCAAAGTGTTTATCTAGAAGGAGAATACTATGATAAGGGCAAACCTTTGACATTTGTTTCCTCTTCCATGTCTATGGGCCCAAGGGGTGCTAGGAAAAGAAATAAAAGGAAAAAAGGTTCTTTCTCTAAGGGAAAACAACCATTAAAGGCATCCGAAGGAGTCAAGAAGATTATAGAGAAAATAGTTGATATTATTTGTTTCTACTTTGGCCAGATAGACCATTGGAAGCTATTTGCAAGGGTTACCTCACAACCCTTAAGAAGGGCAAGTACTTTATTGAAGTGTATCTAGGATGAATTCTTCGTCGTGGATATATGATATCACATATGGGTTTTTTCTTTATAAGTTGTTACAAAAGAATAGAAAGAAAAATAATCTTAAGTGATGAGAATATGATCCATCGCCTTGGCTAAGGAACAAGAGTTGTGACTAAAGCCAAAGGCATACAATAAGTTAAACTTAGGGGATTCGGTACTTGTATTGGACCTTTGTTATAAGGTACCATATATTGTTGAGAACATTATTTCAATTCCCATTTTCGATAACGAAGGATTTGATCCTTATATATCAAATGGGAGATTGAACGCATTAAAGAATGGGTTCTTTAATTGCTCATGGTACATGTAACAAAGGATTGTACATATTGGATTCTTAAGCATCACTAATGCATTTTCAACGAAGTAAGAAAATTAGATAACCAAGAAGATGCCATGTTATGACATGTAAAACTTGGGCATACCTCCAAAAATAGGATAAACAAGATGGAAGCTCTCAAAGCACTAAATGTTAGTGGCATTGAGGACTTTCTTACTTTTAAATCTTGTTTGAAGGGAAAAATGGAATACTCCATGAATCCTTTGAATTTAATCTATATAGATGTTTGTAAATCACTAAGAGTTAGTGGTAGAAAAGGCTATTCTCACTCATTACCTTCACTGATGGTAATAGTTAGTTCAGAAAAATGTATCTTATGAAGTACAAATCCAAGGCGTTTGAAAAGTTTAAAGAGTATAAAAATGAAGTAGAAAAGTAAAAAGGACTCAGTATTAAAGCCCTTCAATTAGGTCAAGAGAAAAAATACTTAAGTACCATATTTTTTGGATTATCTAAAGGAGAATGGAGTTATCTCTTAGTGGACTCCACCTGGAACACCCTAACACAATGGAGTAGCCAAGAGGAGACACCATACCTTGTTCCATAATGAGCTTCTTTGATGTGCTTGTATTCTTTTGAAGATACGCCTTAATGATGATATACTCAAACAAAGTATGGACTTTGGTAGATCCACCATAGGGAATATTTTTGTTGGTTGCAAGTGGATCTATAAGCAAAAGCTTGGAGTAGATGGAGAAGTGGTGACTTTTAAAATGCAACTAGTAGCAAAAGGTTACATTTAAAGACCTGGAATCAATTTTGAGAAAATCTTTTCACCAGTCGCTATACCTAAATCCATTCGAATTTTACTTGCCATAGCCGCATATTGTGACTATGAGGCATGGCAAATGAATGTAAAAATATCTTTCCTCAATAGAGACATTGATAGAAGGATTTATATATAGCAACCACAAGGTTTTACATCCAATAGAAGTGAGCAAAAGGTTCGCAGACTCTAGAGATCCATTTATGGACTCTAATTAGCATCCCAAGCTTGGAACATACATTTTGATATGATAGTCAAATTGTTTGACTTTATCAAAAAGGTGTATAAACTTTGTGTGTATAGAAAGGCTAGTGAGAGTAATGTACAATTTATTATGCTTTAAGTTGATGACATCCTTCTCATTGGGAATGAGGTAGGAATGTTACAGTGCACTAAAGTATGGTTATCTACTCAATTATCCATGAAGGACTTGGGAGAAACATTCTATGTATCTATAGAGATAAATTGAAGAAAATGCTGGGGCTTTTTCAAACCTCTATATTAACAAAATACTAAAGACGTTTAGTATAGAAGAATGCAAGTGGGGATTTCTCCTTTTAGGATATGATGTTCGTCTCTCCAAGTCTATAGCCTTTTAGACCGTTAATAAGAGACACAGAATGTCCCACATACCTTATGCATCCATGGCATAGAGCATAATTATATGTCATTTAATGTATAAGACTGGATGTGGCACACTCGCTGAGCGTTACGAATAGGTTCTAATTTGATCCTAGTGAATGTCAATGGAAGACCATTAAAACAATCCTTGAGAAAGACTAAAGACTTGTTTTTGGTATACAGCAATGGAGAATTAAAACTTGAGGGGTTTTCGGATTCAAGTTTCCAACCCGATGTAGATGACCTAAAACCTATTTCTAAATTTACATTTTACCTTAATGGCAGCATGGTGAGTTGAAAGAGTTTTAACAAGATGCCATAGCCAAGAAATTACTAAGGTGAAATAATATTTGGTTTAGGAAACTACAAAGAAAAGTGTCTGGATGAAAAATTTCATCCAAGAGTTGGATATACTGCATTGTGTGCATGAGCCTACAATTATCTTTTGAAGACAATTTAAGACTTAATCTAAGATCTCATCAGTGATCTAAATACCATAAATGCATTCTCATTTGATATATGATATCATTGATAGAGGTGACAACTAAGTAGATAAAGTTTCCTCAGAAGAGAATATAGTGAAACTACTGTATTAGCCCCTAAACACTAAAGGTCTTCAGAGGACATCATAGAAGATGGATCTCAAGGCTACAGGGTATTGGCTTTAGAGAAAGTGGGAGATTGTAGGAATAGTGCCCTAGAAGCTAATGAGATTGGCCTTATAAACTATTTCACTTATAGTATAATAATGATTAAACGATATTCTTTAGATGGCCATCTTCATCTTATGCCTTGTTTCACTTCACTAACATTTGGATAAAGCCCATAGATCACCTATAACTATAGGACTTAGTTTGGTGGCCATAGAATAAGTCTCACATGGTCATGATCTTAAATCTTCCAAGTAATAGGATCTTATGAGATGCTGCATTTAAGATCCGGATAGACTTACACTAACAATGCATAAATCTAAAGGTTAGAGATTGCTCCATTCCATGAACAACGGTATGATATATGAATGCATTTTAGTAGGTGCTTGTTAGAAATCAAGCCACTAAAGACCCACTGGAAAATCCACTAGATAGCCATAGTAGCAAGTTAGTAGTGGCTAGTTCTCCTTCTTATGCTAGTGCATATTATTAGTCCTCTAACCTAAGGGTCCATGGTAATCTTATGTCTAGTCCTCATGCTTTGACTCTTTCTTGACCACCTAATGAGTCTTTTGGGTTCAATTTGGGTATGAGCTACTTCGCATGGAGGTTTGTGAGATTCAAGATGGAATTCAACTCCTCATCTTTGTGAAGAGCGAGTGCATCTCCTATGTGTTCTATAATGACCTATTCTAAGAAATCCTTGCGCAAGGTAATATGATAATTTGGGAAGGCATTTCCAAAGATGAGGTCACAAAGGGAATTGAATATTAAGAATAGAAACATAGTTTCGAGGCTACTAGGAGCTGACAAATATCTTACCCTAGGCCTCTTTTGGGAGATAAGAGATGGAAGGACCGTATGTTTATGGTACATGTAATGCTAGAATGGTTCTTCAGGAGCATTCATTTTGGCCAATTGGTTGAGCTCCATGGGCTTGAGGTTGGACATCGACCATGGAAAGTGGGTACTCTTCAATTAATGAGATTAATTTAATTGAGTTACTTAGTTTAAAGGAATTTACACTAAAGTGAATATTTGATATTCCAAAAGTCATAAGAATTTGTGAGGCCATGTCCAATGAATGGTAGAACCTAATGAGTCACACATAAAAGCCAATGACATGGTCTATTGAAGGAATGAGAATTTTCTAAGAGTTAGAAAATTTATGACCAATTTTTGGTGGAGGTAAAATTGTAGTCATTTTGGCTAGATCAATATAATTATTAAATTGTTCAAATTAATTTAAAATTTAAATTAAGATCAATTAAATAATTAATTGATGTCACATGACTATCAATTGATAAAAATTAATTTAAGGATTGAGTTAATTTTGACTGGCTTAAATTGTTAAGCTCTTTGACTTAAGAGTTAAGTCAAGTAATTATTAATTAAATTAAATTTTTTAATTTAATTAAATTGGAGAGATATTTTTTGGGAGAATTATTGCAAAACATTTCATTAGATGAAATTTATGCTTCAATTAAATGCACTAATCATAAAGTTAGTGGCCACCTAAGCAAGGGACACTTGGCGTCACCTCCTTGTGGGAGGTTTGTGTCCACTCCTATATATGGATATGGTAGAGTGTTTGGCCAAAAAAAAGCATGTGAGGTGTGCACATTTTGTGTAATTTTCTCTCAGCAATATTGTGTAATGGGAATCTAAGTTTTTAACCTTCTATCACTCCCTCATTCTCCCTCCTCTTTCCACCTCAATATTCCCAGCCTTCCTCCCCTCATTATCTATATATTTTTAACCTTTTTTGTATAGAATAGGCCATAGCTTTGGTGTGTGCACGTTTACATTAGAGGCAATCTATTTTGGTTGCTTTTGCTCTTGACTAGAGCAATTTCTGGCAGTCGGGTTTGGCTTCTTTTGGGAGTACCTCTGGTGTTCTGATTGACCTAAAATTTGAATTGTAGAATCTTCAAAAGGTTTAGGAGTTTCAGTAAAAATTTTAGCCAAAATTAAGAAGTCCATCTTGGGAAAAATTGGTGGTGATTCTGTAGCGCTGGTGAAGAGCCTGTTCGATAGTTGAAGAGAGTTTTCTTACTTTTCGAATTTTTTACTTTCCCCCAGGTATTTTTCTATTCTAAATCTGATTTTCATGCACATATAGATCCTTGTGGTTTTGTGTGGGCTACTTTATTCAGTTTATTTGGAAAATATTTAGATACTAGTGCCATAGAAACCTTCAAATCAGCCTCATTGAGAGACTTGGTCCATTGGACGTTATCATGGACAATGAGCCCTATATGGATTTGATCTTTCAATCATTGCCTAACTACTTTGACCAATCCATTATGAACTTCAACATGTCAAAGCAAGAAGTAACAATTAATGAATTGGTCAATATATAGGTGATCACCAAGGCGACTATGTAAAAAGACAAACCTCTTATGCATGCTTTCTCTTCCAAGTCTAAGGACCCTAGGGGTCATAGAAAGGAAGGTAAAAGGAAGATGAGTTCTTTCTATAAGAGAATGCAACCCTTGAAGAGTTCAGGGGGAATCAAGAAGAAAAATGAGGCTAAAACTGATGCACCTTATTTCCATTATGGTGAAAAATGATATTGGAAAAGGAATTGCAAGGAATACCTTTGCACCCTTACGAAGGGTATGTACTTTATTGAAGTACCTTTAATGAAAAATTCTTCTTTATAAGCATTTGATACCGCATGTGATTCTCACTTTTACAATTCATTACAGGGGATGAAAAGAAAAAGGAGTCTTAATGAAGGAGATACGATCCTTCGCCTTGGAAATGGAGCAAACGTTGCGGTCATGGTTGAAGGCGTAGTCAAGTTAGACTTAGGGAATTCTTGCATTGTAATTTATCCTTATTGTTATGAACACAATCTTGTTAAGAATATTATTTCTATTCTTATTTTGGATAATGAAGGATATGATTTTTCTATATCTAATGGGATGTTGGAAGCATTAAAGAATAAGTCTAAAGCCTTTAAAAAGTTCAAAGAGTATAGGAATGAAGTAAAAAGGTAAAAAAGACTAAATGTTAAAGCTCTTCAATTGAATCGAGAGAAAGAATACTTAAATACCAAATTCTTGGATTATCTAAAGGAGAATGGGATTCTCTCTCAATGAACTCTATTTAGCACACCCCAAACACAACGAAATAGCTAAAAGGTGAAATTATACCTTCTTAGACATGGTTTGTTCCATGATAAGTTTTTTCGATGTGCCTATATCCTTTTAGGGATACACCTTAGATATGGAGGCCACGCTACTAAACATGGTACCCTCAAAGTTGGTACCAAAAATGCCTCATGAAATGTGGTATGGCAAAGCACCTTACTACTCTTTCTTAATAGTTTAGGGTTCTCCTGCTTACATCAAGCAGCTAGTGGGAAACAAGTTGGATAGTAAATCCATCTTGTGTAAGTTTGTGGGATACTCAAGAGAGTCTTTAGGTTATTACTTTTATGATCCCTTGAAACAAAAATGATTTGTTTGGATGAATGCCTACTTTTTGAAAAGGAATTTTTATTAGATCGAAATAAAGTTGTTGTTGAAATTGGTGAGCATTTAAAAAAAATATTATTTCAATTTGATTTAGAAAAAAAAGAGTTTAGGGGTTAAAATTTAAATGGAAAAAGATTTAATTGTTAGGAATTTGAATATTTTAGGGGTTAATTTTTAATTATTTTTGGTCAAATGGGTCAATATAGGTCACTCATTAAACAAGGGATTGAATTGAAAATTGAAAGAAATTTTTTAGGGTCAATCTATAATTACTAGAAATTGTTCTTTAAATAGCATTCCCCTTTGCTTAATTCCCACATGCAAATCCTCTCATTCTTCCCCACCAAACTCTTACCAATGACCATGAAACATCGGAACTAAACCAACCACTAGCTTTCTCTTGTCGCCAAGAGCACGGTCATACCACATGCACCCTAATTTTGTCGGTGGACTACTAGGAAATTGAAACTAAAAGTTGAGCAGCAATGGCAAGTGAGGCGGTTTGGTAGTGGAGGCTTAAGTCTGGAAAGTGGGTTCTGTAGAGTTTAGCTCAGAAAATAATTTGGTGTCTTCAATTTCCAGTTTCATCCACCAACAATGGCAAAATTGAGCAAATGGGCAGTCGCGGAAGTGGCAGTGCAGTGTGATTAAAGCTCTAATTGACAACCAATTCAATAGCAAAACTTAGAATTGACCTAGGTGTTCAATTATGTGTGTCAAGAGGCATTAATTGGTGGTGGTAGTGGTTAGCAACTCCAGCGATGGCGGCAACACACAGTGATTCTATGATAAAATTTTCATCTCATCATGATGGTCACATGTGTGGTGTTTTTTTATGGTAATTGAGCTCTAAAAATAAGAACCTTAGTAAAAAAATCATTTGGAATTAGGGTTTTTACCAATTGATTTGTATTGTTCATCTTTCCTTATGAATTCTTATATTATAAATGATATGAGAAAAACATGTTTAGAACCGAGACTACAGGATGTAGAGATATACGTATAATGTTAAGTGGACCCAAATTTGTAATATATACATAATCGTTGGTTAATTAAGTTAAATAAGGTAATTAAAACCATAATCTAAAGCATTATGATATATGGAGCCAAATTGTTAAGGAATGCAGTATCATTAATTATATTTAATTATTGTAATTATGTCCAAATTTTGTGTAATGTTGCAAGAACTAAATATTATAGGAATTTGAATTGATTATCCAATTTTGGCTGAAATTGTTGATATAGGACTTAAATTGTTAAATTAGGAAATATTGACATAAGAAATGATTATCGATCATAACAAGTATGACCTTTTTAGATATTACAGTATTAGTAGCATAATTAGCATATTACCTTATGGTATTTTGGAACAGAGCCTTAAAATATTGTATTAATTGAAAAACAATTGATATAAAGATACAAACAATTTAATTATTTGAAGAACGATGCTAGTATTTTGATATTAAGTTCGCTCTTTTGAAATAGGTGATGAGGAGCCAAAACTTGCAAAACCGTAGAACAAGGATAGCATTTCTGTGGGAAATTTAAGGTGAGGGTTAAGCTTATCTTTCTTCCAGGAAGTGAATGATCTTTGATGCCTGAATTCCCTATGTTTATTGTTGAATTTGAATTGCACTCATTCTGGTGCCTAGAACTCTTATTCTATTATCTGTTATCTGCCCCATATACACTATAGCCTAGCCAACTTTCCCTTATCCATATTGATATTTTGGGTCTTAATGACCAATTCCATTTTATGTTACTGGTTAAATCATTATGTATATTATTTATATGACCTTGCTGGCCACTGTTTTACAGACTATACCATTATGATCTATTTTACATATATGTTCTTAACTGGTTAAATTAAATTATGTATTATCTATTGGCATTACGATAAGTCATCTTAAGGATGTTCTTGGGGATTAGTGCTTGTAGGGACATCATGGGTCGGGTTGGTCTCTAGGCTAAGTTTGAAAAGATAATCGGGCAATATGGACCGACGACAGTTGGTCTCCCGACTAATACCCATTTAAGATCCTGACTTGCAAATAGTTGAAGATTAGCTGTCTACAAGTGGCGAGATCTAGCATGTGGCAAGCCATGCTACTCGTCTACCAAGCCAAGTACTTGGGCATCGAGCCCAGTGCTTGGGTGATAAAGTAAAAAGTGAAATTTATATTATTATAATTGTACTCCATGTTCCCATTTATTTTATGTTCTATTCTGGGAGCAATAACGATGGAGTAGCCAACAGTCCGTTAAATTTTGTATCACATATGGTACATTAAATTTTTGCTTGTTCTTGAAACTTGTTTATTTGGTTGCTGTAGTTTCAACAACTTTTTCTTGATTATTTATCATATTTTCCCTTCACTAAGTCCTTACGACTTATCCCCTTTTGTTATCTTTATTATCTTCCCAAGAAAAACTAATTGAAGATGTAAGGCTTGAGGCTTGCCTGAGTTAAGATGTATTTTATAATAGATTACGTGCTACATATGTATATATAGACTACATCTAATAGTGATGCTTGGACTTGAGAATGTTGAGCAAATGTTTAAGTTTGAATTGAAGACTTTTGATATGTACATATTGTGCACTTTGGAATGATCCTTTGGATTTAGTGTTAAGACTGTTGACTTTTAATTTTAGTTAAATTTTGGCTTAATTAGTTATGTTTTGAATTATATTTTAAATTTCAATTGATGGCACATTAGCTTAGGAATTACCCCTAGCTGGGGTGCCACAGATCCTCCATCTCTTAAAGAATATGGTCCCCAGATTCTTACCCGATCACTAAAAATGTTCAAGATACTATTAGTGCATAAAATCTTCTCTTTCCCAAGTCACCTCACCATAGTACTTTCACTTAAGGAATTATTTAATTCCTAAGCTCTCAAAAAGTTTGATCCAAGATGCAAATCGGTTGCTCTTCATAGGTTAGGTCATTTTCTAGCAGCATGTCTACATGTTAAATAATGTGGGAAGAATCAGGATGATACTTCTAAAGTTGTGATATATGAAAAACATCATGTACTCACGTCAATCCTTGCAGTAGTACCAATCGGTAAGCTACTAGTCCAATTTTTTCACATATCTCACAAAGGTTAACATATCTCAGGCTAAGCTTTTTGCCTTTTCCAATCCTTCATAAACCCTTTCTAGGGCATACTTTGAGAAGCACTTGATCACTAATTTCAAATTTCAAGTCCTTTCTCCGCTTGTTTACATAGTTTTTCTATTGATCCTAAGCTGCTTTCATTTTCTATTTAATCGTTAGCACCTTCTCAATAGTCTCTTAAATCAGTTCTAGCATTAAAATTCTCAAGGACTTGTGCTCTTTGAGACCCAATGTAACATGGATCAACATTTTTTGCCATAAAATGCTTCATACAAGGTCATTTGAATGGCAGATTAGTAGCTGTTATTGTAAGCAAATTTTATTAGAGAAAGGTATTTATTCTAGCTTCCACTAAAATTCAAAATACAAGCCCATAGCATATCTTCCAATACTTAGATAACTCTTTTTAATTGACCATCTGATTGAGGATGAGTTGTAGAGTGAAATCATAACATCGATCCCATATGTTCTTGCAAACTCCTCCAAAATCTCAAGGTGAACTTTGGATCTCAGTCTGATACAATACTGGTTGGAATTCTGCATAATCTAACTATTTCCCTGATGTATAACTCTCCCAGTTTCTCAACCATGTAATGTGTTCCAACTAGAAAAAAGTGAATAGGCTTGGTTAACTGATCTACTATCACCCAGATATTGTCATATCCTCCTCGAGCCATTAGTAGACTTGTTATAAAGTCCATAGTTACCTGCTTCCATTTCAAGTTAGGGATCAAAAGTGGTTGTAGCAACCTTGATGATCGCTAATGCTTTGCTTTTTCTAACTGATACGTTAGGCACTCTACACATTGTTTGCAACATTTTTCTTCATCCTATTCCACCAAAACTACTATTTTAGATCTCGATATATCTTCATACCTCTCAAGTTAACTGCACATCTTGCCTTGTGTACCTCCTTCAGTAATCTTTCTTTCATTTCTTCAGGCATACATATTCTCCTACAGAATAAAAGAGAGCCCTGAATATCTATACTAAATTCAAACTCTCCAAAACTCCCGACTACTTTTTTCTATTTTAGTATCTAACTATCATTAGTTTGAGCTCGTCATATTTCATCATATAGTTTCAGCTGCATGTTTACTCCTGGGATCCAAGTTTGTTGTATCATTTTTAACACTGCATTTGTCCTTGGACTTTCTAATGCTCTTACTCCCAGTATGTGGGCCATCCTAGTTTTTTGGCTCAAAGCATCTGCCATTACATTCATTTTTCCTCCGTGGTAAATGATAGAGAAGTCACAATCCTTGAGAAATTCTGTCCACCTTCACTGTCTCATGTTCAAATCCTTCTGGGAGTTTAAATACTTAAGACTCTTTTGATTAATAGATACTTTGAAAATGGCCCCATAGAGATAGTGCATCTATTCTACTAATGTTAAAATCACTACAGGTAGCTCCAGATCATGAGTTGGGTAATTCTTCATATATGGTTTCAATTTTCTAGACACATGGGCAATAACGCTCCCCTTCGATATTAACACGCATCCAATCCTTTCTTTAGAAACAATAGCATACACAACAAAGCCTTCTAATCCTTTGAGAAGGGAAAAAATTGGGGCTAAAGTCAATCTATTCTTCAACTCTTGGAAACTCCTCTTACTATCCTCATTACAATCAAACTATTGATCTTTTTTAGTTAACTTAGTCAACAGGCCAATTATCTTAGAGAAATCTTGTACAAGCCTTCGATAATAGCTAGCAAGTCCCAAGAAAGCTATGAACTTCTTATATATGTTTAGGTCTTTTCCAGTTGACTATTACCTCCATCTTAGAGGGTCAACCTTTACCCCATCCTAAGATATGATGTATCTTAGGAAAGCTACTTTCTCTATCCAAAAATCACACTCGCTGAACTTTACATACAACTTGTGCTCCCTCAGAGTTCTTAAAACCATGTGTAAGTGCTTTACATGCTCATGTATAGTTTCAAATACACCAAAATGTTGTCAATAAATATGACCACAAACTAGTATAGACACAATTGTGAAATTCAGTGCATCAAATCCATGAAAGTTGCTGGGGCGTTGGTCAAACCAAATGGCATCACTATAAACTTAAAATGACCATACCGGAATTGAATGTAGTCTTTCGGATATCTTCTTCTCTAATTTTCAATTGATAATACCTTTATCTCAAATCCTGCTTTGAGAAGATCGTAGATACCTATAAAAGGTCAAACAACTCCCCTACATGCAGCAATGGGTTTTTGTTCTTGATAGTGACTTTATTTAGCTCTTGATAATCTATACACATCCTTAAGGACCCATCTTTCTTTTTAACAAACAACACTAGAGCTCCACACTAAGAAGTGTCAGGCCTTATGAATTTGAAAAGCATATTTAGTTGAATATTCTGCTCTGCTTTTATTTTCTTAACTTTTTGACTTATTTTTATAAATTTTATTACTTAAATTTTTCTTGTATAATTTATAAACTTTTAACAATTCTTCATTTTTCACAACCTATTTAAGTACATAATATCTTTAAATTGAATTGTAACACACCTAAAATTTAGTATTTTTGAAAAATAAGGATTTAGATATCAAGATATTGGTTGATTGGATTTTAAGACTCAAAAAATTAATAAAAAGGTTCTAATTGCATGGAAATTGAAAGTTTTGGGGTCAATTCATAAATAGACAAAACTTAATTGAACAACATTTGAAAATTTTGGGGGTTTGCATGAAATTTCTTTTGGTCAAATGGGCAAATTTTAGGCACTAACTAAGTCTAAGGGTTTAAGTGAAGATGTTCATCATTTTAGAGGGCTTAATTAGATACTTAAATAACTTCTAGAGGGCAAATTTATAATTTTCAAAAATGGATATATATATATATATATACAGCAATTCCCCCCCATCTCCCCTCCCCAATTCTACCTCATTTTATCTCCACGCACCACTATGAACCTCTATCTCCAATTACTCTTCCAAAGATGAAAACACCCCAAATTGGTACCAAAATCTTCTTCTCTGAATGTAGAACACAACCATACCATTTTCTTGCACAACCCATTAGTGTAACGGCCGACATGGATCTTAAAGTTATGGGCATAGTGAAGTTTGGTGGTGTGACCTCATCGATAGCGAAAATGAATTTCTAGGCAGTGGAGTTTGTAGAGCTCTACTCAAGGAATAGATTGGTGTGCTTGGTTTTGAGATTCGGCCTCTAGTGATGACAGAATTGAAGAAACAAGTGATGGCAACGAGTGGTAGCACAGCTAGTTTGAAGTTTCAACCACCCTTCAATTCAACAACGGAAGCAGAAATTAAAGTGGGCATTGTGTTATTTGAGATGAAAAGCAACAAACCATAGTGATGGTGACCCATTCCAGCAACTGTGCATGGTGGTCAATAGCATATTGAGATAGTTCTATCATCTAATTGTGGTGATTTCTTTAGCAGTATTGGTCTGTGAAAATTAAATCCTGATAAGAAGATTAGTATATAAATGTTGGAATTGAACTTGATATTTAATAGTGTTCTTGGGCATGTAATTTCCAAATCTAGTATACATGGTACAAGTGGAAGATTGTTGGAATAGTGCCCCACAAGCCAATTAGATTGGCCTTGTAAACTATTTCATTATAAGACAATCTAGATTGAATGATATTCATCATATAGCCATCTTCATCTTATGCTCTTTATTTACTTTACTTATATTTAGATGAAGCCCCTAAATCACACAAGACTACAAGACTTGGTCATACACTTTGTGGTGATCATGGAATAAGTTTTATACAGTCGTGATCTTAAATCTTTCAAGTCATAGGATCTTATGAGACAGGGCATATAAGATCCAAATAGACTTGCACTAACGATGCATAAATTCAAGGGTTGGATATTGCCCCATTCCATGAGCAATCCCATAAGATATATGGAAGCACGTTAATAGGTATTAAAGAATCCACTAGATAGCCATAGTAGCAAATTGGTGTGGCAAGTTCTCCCATTTACGCTAGTACATATTATTAGTCCTTTGACTTGAGGATTGATGGTAACTTTATGTTTGGCACTCATGCTTTGACTTTTCCTTGGTCACTTAGCGAGCCACTCGAATAGAGATTAAGCATGAGCTACTGGACACGAAGGTTTGTGAGATTTAAGATGGAATCCAACTCTTCATCTTCATGAAGAGCAAGTGCATCTCCTATGTATTCTATAATGATTGATTCCAAAAAATCCTTATGCAAGGTGATGTGATAATTTGGGAAGGCATTTCCAAAGATGAGGTCACAATGGGAATCGAACATTAAGAATAGAAGTATAGCATCGAAACTATTAGGGAGCTGAAAAATATCTTACCCTAGGCCTCTTTCGAGAGACAGGAAATGAAAGTACCATATTTGCATGGTATGCATAATGCTAGAATGGTTCTTCAAGAGTCTTCATTTCGGCCAATTAGTTAGGCTCCATGGGCTTGAGATTGGACAATGACCATGGAGATTAGGTACTCTTGAATTAATGAGATTAATTGAATTAAGTCACTTAGTTTAAAGGAGTTTAAACTAATGTGAATATTTGATATTTCAAAAGTCACAAGGAGTTGTGATACCATGTCCAATGAATGGTAGAACCTAATGGAACACACAAAAAAGCCAATAACATGACCTATTGAAGGAAGGAGAATTTTTCTAAGAGTTAGAAAATTCATGACTGATTTTTGGATAAGCAAAATTATTGTCATTTTAGCTTAATCAATTTAAGTTTTAAATTGGTCAAATTAATTTAAGAGTTAAATTAAGATCAATTGATTAAAGGTTAATTAATTAATGTCACATGACTATCAATTGGTCAAATTAATTTAAAGGTTAAATTAATTTTAACTAGCTTAATAAGTTAAGCACTTTAACTTAAGAGTTAAGTCAAATTATTTTTAATTAAATTAAAGTGTTTGATTTAATTAAAATTGGAGAGTTAGTTTTTGGGGAGAATAATCAATTGAAGAGTTCATTTGGTGTGGATATGGAATTTAAATGGAAGACATTTCATAAGATGAAATATAAGCTTCAATTAATATTCTTATTCACTAAGCATTGAAGGTTAGTGGCTACCTTGGCATGGACACTTGGCACATTCTCCTTAAGAGTGGTGTGAGACCACACACCACCCCACTCCAATATGTAGATATGGGGAGAGGATGTTTGGCTATTTGTAGCTTGCAAGCAAGGTGTGATTGATTCACCTAACAAACTAGTGTAGTTGGCATCTAATTCGTTAGCTTCCCATTATTCTCTCTAACTCTTTGCATCTTCTACCTCCATATTCCCAGCCTTTCCTCTCACATTCTCTGCAAACATCTCCTACCATATTGTAGAGAATAGGTCATAGTTATGGTGTGCGGACTATTTCATAATTTTTCAATAGTAAAATCTTCAAAGGTTGAAACATTCCAGTAAAAATTTAAACTTCAAAAGGAGTCTAGCTTAGGGAAAATTGGTGGTGAATCTGCTGAACCAGTGAAAAGTTTCTTCAATGGTTGAAGTGAGTTTTTCTTGCTTCTTGAATTTTTTGTTTTCACCCCAGTAATTCCCTTATCTAAATCTGATTCCTGTGAATTTCTTAATCCTTGGGAATGTGTGTGGGCTAGTTACATTCATGCTTTTGAAAATATTTGGGTCCTAACGCCATACATATCTTCAAAGATTTGATATAGGACTTGAATATATATATATACATGCATGGACTATTTTATAATTTAGTGGGCTTGGATTTGTATTATCACATGATAATTGTGGGTTAATTTAAATAATTGAAGGATAAACCCTGATCTAGTGGATTTAAGATCTAAATGGCAAAAATTGGGTTATTTGAGATAATTGGGCTATTACTATTGACTTGGTGTATATTTCGAGGTTAATTTAGTAATTAAGGACCCAATTATGTTCCATTTTTTGGAATCAAGATGAATCCATACATATTTTTGAACTAACAGTGTAATTAGCACGTTTCATAACAATAATGTTGAATTAAACCTTAATTATCATATTAACTGAGTAGTTACTAATTTTAGATTGTTATGTGTTTAATTGTAATTATTAGGGTTGAATGAAGGTTTAGATTGTTGACCTATTTTGTTTGGACTAGGTAACGAGGAGCTGGGTCCTGTGGACTAGTAAGTTGTGATTACAGTTTCTAAAACTACGAAGATGAGAGTCTTCCAACCTAGCACTTCATTATACTTATTTGTTATTGAGACAACCACAAAGTTGGTTAAACTAGTTTCTATACTATTACTATATCTTAATTATTGCAATCTGTGAACTGCTTAACATATTGTTCATTATCGTTAACTACATCGTATACCCTTATGAGGGTTGTTTTGTTAATTGTACCTCTAATCAGATCATTATCTGCCTATTCTAGTGCTCAGAAATCTCTTCTACTATTTGTTATCATACTGTTGCCTGATCTATTTTCACCTGATTGTTTTATTATCTGTTAACTATTTTGTATACTGCTTGTGTGGCATTGTTGGCAATTTGCAATATAGGGATAAATTTTGGACTATGGTTCCCAACTATTAAGCTTAAGATGTTTCCTAGCTGTTAAGCTCTGGACATGTTGTTAAGTGGTTCTCAACCGTTGAGCTCAGGATGTGCTGATATGTTTGGAATGATGAAAACAAAAGGAATCTGATATGTCTATTATGTTATGATCATTAGATTGGTATATTATTATGTTTGGAATGATGAAAACAAATGGAATGATCGTTATTCAAAACTGTTTTACTGACTGGATCCTAACTATTTGTAAACTAATTGTGTCCTATTAATGGAGCAACAAAGATGATGTAATTTCTTGGTCTTGATTGGGTTGTTGTCTGGGTTGAACGAGCCATCTGTATTTTGTCCTAAACTAATCTGGTCAAGAAACTCCTGTGCCATTTGAGATGGCAGCAACAACTCCGGAGCTAGTACCTACTAATAACCTTGAATTTGATAATGCTTGTAATCTGATCCTAACTGCATGTGCTCAGATCCTGACTACCTATGTTCTAATCTGTTCCTATTCTGACTGTTATTTTATGATCTATTGAGATGATTCTTTCTTGACAAATTCCTACTACTTACTATTATGATATCCCTTATTAAGTCCTTTGGACTTACCTCCCATATTATTTATGTTTTCCCAGACACGGATTAGGTGATGGGCTTGGGCATCAAGCTTGGATCAGCAGATATATGTTTTGTAATAGAATAGATGTTTATATATGCTTATGGTTACTCTTAGACAATTTGTATAATGTAGAAACATTGTGATATGTTAGGTTTGAATTAAATATCAGCAATATGTATATATTATGTTGAATGTTATGAGATCTCTGATGGTATGTACTTAGTATTTTGATGAGGTTTGTTTAAGTTGAAGTCTACTACTATCTCTGATAAGTTCTGGAAAAAAAAATTCTGATAGGCCTATTGATTGTATTGTGGGTTCAATTTAAGATTGAATTAGAGTGACATCTCAGCTTAGGGGTATCCTGAGCGGAGTGCTACAAAAATATTCATATTATTTTATTTAATTAGTAATAGATTTTTTTTCTTTAAATACTAAAAATAATTACAGTTCAATTTTAAACACATGAAGTAAAATAAATATTATTATAAAATAAATTATTTCAATATTAAAATTCTTTTTAGTGCATCACACTAGGCACATGCTAATACTAAATAGCACTACAGTGTAGGACCCATATTGTGCAATTTTGATTCTAATTGTGCACTTTTGGCTAAATGGCAAATTTTTAGAAATTTGAGTATATTAGTTCAATCAAAAGAATTTCATTAATTGTTTATTATTATCTCTAATCAATATGATTGTATCTTATCTCAAATTTTCCTTCATTCAAAATTCAAAATATATTTAATAATATTCCATAATTTTTATTAAAGAGCTAGAAGGTTGAGAAATGAATAATTATAATTTAGTTGATATGTAAGAGCTCAATTTATCAAAATCCTTAAAATTTAATTATTTTTATAATAATATTTTTTAGATATGTAAAACATTTTCAGATAAAATTATATATATAGAATATAACAAATAATGTAATTTGAAGAATATTTCAAATATAAAAACTTACTTCCTATAGCAACTGTAAGCTTTTGAGCTTTATTTTTACATTATTAATTTAAATCATTTTAGGTTTTTAGCAATATGATAGAGAACTCATTTTCCATTATTTGAAATAAGTTCTTTTATATGGGACATATATATAGTTGACGTAATTGAAAATTTTCAAAAACTTGAGAAATGACTAATTAAATAGCAAGTTATATCAATTCTTATATTTTTCAAGATATTTAGTTAAACAATTTTATAATTGTATCACCTACTTTATTTTATTATCTTTGCTTCTAATAATTCGTAAAAAGGTATCTATACAAAGATTAATGATGTCAAATCTAAAAAGTTTGAATGAAAGAATATCCCTTTAATTATCTGTACATATCTATATATTTATAAAAGAAGCTTAGAGATGATAGAGCAATATTTTTTCCTAAATTGAATATTGAAAATCTACTTATTATTTTACTCATATACATAATATATGCTATTTGATAATTTATGAATAATAAAAAATATATATAAATATAAATAAATTCTACTTATCAAAGTTATATAGAATATTAGGAGATATTTTAGTTTATAAAAATTGCATATTACAAGCTTCATACTAAATTAGTTATTAAATAATAACCTAATGTAAGTTATTCTCACAAATAAAGTATAAAGAGGTTTACATATTTACTATAACAAGAAACACTTAAAATTTAACAATTTTAAATGTCATGAAAATTGTAACTATAAGTTTACATCTTCAAGAATTCATATACCAAAAAAAAACTTTATATTTAAAAAAATAATTTCTTACTTATCATATCAAAATATATATGTATAAATATATATCTAATTTAAAAGGTATATTTAGTTAAATATTCTGCTCTACCTTTATTTTCTTAATTTTTTCATTTATTCTTTTAAATTTTATCATTTAAATTTTTTTTGTTTAATTTATAAACTTAAAGTTAACAAATCTTCATATTCCAAATTTATTTAAGAACAAACTATCATAAAACACAATATCTTTAAATTGAAATATTCATATTATTTTATTTAATTAGTAATAGATTTTGTTTCTTTAAATACTAAAAATAATTGCAGTTCATTTTTAATTGCATGAAGTAAAATAAATTATTTCAATACTAAAATTCTTTTTGGTACATTGCATTGGGCACATGCTAGTACTACTATATATAGCACAATGGTATGGAACCCATAATTATGAAATTTTGATTCTAATTGTGCAATTTTGGCCAAATGGCAAGTCCTTAAAATTTTGAATATTTTAATTCAATTAAAAAATTTTTATTAGTTGTTGATTATTAACTCTAATCGATATAATTATATCGTATCTCTAATTTTCTTTCATTCAAAATTCAAAATATTTAATAAAATTTCATAATTTTTATTAAAGAGCTAGAAGTTTTAGAAATGAATAATTATAATTCAACTGATATGTAAGAGCTCTATTTATTAAAATATTTAAAATTTAATTATTTTTATAATAATATTTTTTTAGATATGGAAAATACTTTTAGATAAGACTATATATATAGAAAATAATAAATAATTTAATTTGAAGAATATTTCAAACATAAAAAGTTACTTCCTGCAACAATTATATGCACTGAACTTTATTTTTATATTATTAATTTAAATCATTTTAGGTTTTTAGCTATATAATAGAGAACTCATTTTCAATTATTTGAAATAAATTTTTTTATGGGGCATATATATAGTTGATATAATTGAAAATTTTAAAAAATTTGATAAATAATTGCATAAATAGCAAATAATATCAATTTTTATATTTTTCAATATGTTTAGTTAAACGATTTTATAATTATATCTCCCACTTTATTTTAATATTTTTGCTTATAATAATTCATAAAAAAAATATCTTTACGTGGATTAATGATACCAAATGCAACACCTCAACCAAGAGGTGCCTACTTAGTTGAGATGCCACTCGAAACTCAAAATACAGAGGAAATAAACATTTTCAAAATCCAAAATATCCAACTGCCACAATGTGCCAAACATCAACAATTTAACTTGATACCAAAATACAATAGATCACACTAAACATTTTAAAAACCTACCTATTATATCTATATCAATAACTCAAAAGTCCATGACATGTACATCTATACATTTATTAGGTATATTACCTCTTGTGTCATGTGGTTTAGTCTATCCTCATCACTTCTTCTTATCTAGGATAAAGAACAAAATTAAATAACACACAAAATTATAAATTCAAATGACTTAGAGAGTTGTTAGTAAAGGAGCAACATGGGTGTATAGAGTGATAACAACATATTAAGTACTAAAGCAATAGAGAACAAACACGATTGTGGCAGATATACGAGGCATAATGCATGCAAAGGGATGCAATTGGCAAGATAGATTAATAAATAGATACTACATCAATAACACTTTCACAAAATTTGCTATTGTTAGTTCTCCAACCTTGTCACTCCACTTTCAAAAACAAAGAAAACCCTTATCCCTCTAAGTCCCTGAGTGATCAGGTCAGTAAAGTAAACAAGTATCGGGCATGACTAGCTACATGCCTTACCCTACTCATAGACAATTACCTCCAACTAGCTACAAGACAATATAGCAATAGTATTGTATTGGCTGAAGACCTGCCACCGTCAGTCCGTTATACCCGGTAGTCATTCGGTAACGATCCCAAGACCTACTCCTAAAGATACCAACAAACCTATGTAATCCACATTAATAATATGCCATGCTAATGGCAGTGTAAATATAGAGATATACAATAATAATATGCCATGCTCAAAGTAGTGCAAAAGTCTAGTAGCAGTACAATAAACATATCAACTGAACATGATAAACAAGCAATCAATACCGAGGTTGTAGTCATAGCAATACTAGAAAATACGTTTCGAAATCTATTTTCAATTTTTCCAACACAATCACCAATTTCAATAAAACAATATATATCATAATCAACCTGGAACCATATTCAGTAGAGAGGGGTAATGCGTGGTAAAATCTCAAAAGTTTTTACTTTTTCAAAACTCAAGTGAACATGATATTCGGTTCAGGAACTCAACGTCTCAAGATAGTTAGGAAATAAAATAACAATGGCTCAAGAATCACAAGCGAAGAGGAAAAGAAATCCGAATAGAGTGTCAAGAGCCACACAAAAATTGAAGATCAATATGCTATAGACGAATGAAAATTTTCAACAATGGAAGGATCAAACAATCATAATATATTTACTAATATATATATATAAGATAAGAATTCACATTAGGCTTGATTAACAGCGACCCAAGAATTATAGGCAAATAGAACTACTTAGACTGATTATCAAATCCAAGATGAGTCAAGGAACTGCATAGAACAATCAAACAGAAACTATTAAATCTCAACCCAAATAGGATCAAGCAATAAAGATATAATAACAAATACCTATATTCTTTCCCCAGCCAACAAATATAGTATAAACTCATTCGGTAGATGCAAAGGGATCCTAGTTGTATGGATTTCAAGCCTTTACTTGCTGGTCAATCCAAAATTCAGAATGAGATAACCTAAACCAACATTGTATTAACTTCTAATTCATAAATCTAAATGTACCCAAATAGCCAAATGTCCTTATCTGGTTCCTCATTTAATTCATTTCATTTAATTATAATTTTCTCACTTTTCATTTTATACATCAGTAATAAATATAATGGTGACTAACTCAATGGTTTGATAATCAATTTGTTAGGTATTTATTCCCAAATTGCAACATGGTTATAATCTCACTTAAGATCTTAGCGGTGATTTAATATTCCTTTCTCAGAGTAACGAGTCCAAACTATCAATTAATTTCAATTCAATTATTCGTACTATCAAGTTCAGCACTTGCAACAACAATCATTAACTTAGACTCAGTTATAATTTAACAACCTTAATTTTATCAAGGTTCTAATTAGAAATCTAAAACCAATCTAAACAGTATTCAATATAAATTTTACTTGAATCAAGCAAATAAGAATTTAATTCCTAGCCCAATTTTGGTCTTAATTTACAATTTACTCTATTTAGTATCAAGTTATGCATCCAATTTCAATCTATTATAATGCAGTTGTAGTGAAATAGAGCAAATTTACTCGATAAAATTGAAAATTACCAAATTAGACTGGGTTCAGGTCCATTTCACTACTTAATTTTTGTCAAGACAAGTATATCGCAATTTTCTATCTATTACTCTTCACCCACTAGGGCGCCGATACTACTCATTGCCGGAGATGGAAACCAACACCACCACCAAGTGCGTTTCAACAAGCCCAACAAAATGCCCTAATTAAATTATGATTTCATCGCCGTTTCACCAGTTAATTTGGCCATCAACTATTGTAAAGCCCTAACCCACCACCGTCAGCTGCCCCTTCCTAATTACTCCAGCACCAGCATTTTCCTCACCAAATTAACACCAACAACATCTTGCCAATGTTACTTTAACCAAACCTGCAAACCAATTTTGTCAGTCACTGTCAGTATCTCTGTCAATTGAACTAACCAATCGCAACACCACCTTAACATTGCCATTCACTACCAACTCTAATTACTCTACCATTGGTCATTGTTCCATCAAATTGACACCACCAACTGCCTGCCCATTGGATTTTAGTCGAAACCCCCTTCGACCACTTTACATCCGTCATCATACACTAGAGAACCACCACACCCACCACCTATCACCATCAGTTTTCATTTTCTAACCAATTCATTGGTTGTTTCTTTGTATTTTTGGTTTGGTTAGATTTCTTTTAGCTAGAGGAAGCTAGTTATGATGTTAATTTCGAGTTTTTTTGGCCATTTTTCAATGATTCATTGTTAGGTAGGGTTGGGGTCAATTTTGAAAATTAAATAACATTTTGTCCTTAATTATATATATAAAATATTTTTCAACCTTTTCAAATTGCAACCCAAAACTTTTGGCCGACTTCACATTAGCCCCAAAACTTCCAACCACCTTACAGTTTGGTCCCTAAGTTTCAATTGAATCCTCCAACTTTTATTTCTTATACATTAACCTTTAGCATCTATGTTTCTAAGCAATTATGTCCAAATTTAATTATTTTGGAGTCCTTAAACTTTTAACTTGCACACATTAACCCCTAATAATTTTTATTTAGTGCAATTGCATCCTAAATTTAATTAATATTTATGCTCAAGCTTTGAATGATCTAATTGGTGATTTGATTATCACTTAATTCATTAATTTTAAAGTAGTTCATCGAAATTGAGACCTATATCTATTTTATTTTAATTTTATTATGAAATTCAAAATTCTAAATGTTACACTCTTCCCTCTTAAGAGAATATGATCCCTAGATTCTTATATGAAATTTGGAAGAACATAGAACATCATCACATCCATTTCACGTTTCTAGAATGATTCTACAACAATTCTTTCCTAATTCAGTCTCTTCCTCCTATTCTTTTCTATAATCTTAGTAATTTTAGTTTCCTAACTTTAGAACCAAAATTCTATTATTCAGAATTTCTCGCATAAGCCTCTCAACTTGCTTAATGTTGATACTAAATGTCACATATCTAGGATTACCTTGATGTTCTCTCATAGTTCTACACATTCACAGCTATATCTTTCCCTCAATTGATACTCAAACGATTAAGCTAACATATAGCTTGCATTCCTATAAGCATTCATCAACTCCAAGCATAACTATAATAAAGCTCTTTCCTTGATTCTATATATATTAGATCTCCTTAACAAAATCATTAGAAACCAACCTAATACATCATAACATCCTATACATCATCTTGTAAATACTTCAAGAGCATTGATCAACACAAATAACTTTAATTCAATTCATGGTACCCATACATAAATAAGAGGTAATTCTCATTATATCTATTCTTATTGTATGTTGTCTCAACCTTAAAGTAACTATAGGTTTTCACCATAGGCCAAGTAGTTTATGTGAGACAAGGTGTCTAGATCCTATGTTCAAAGAAGCTTATTCAGTTTTTATCATCATCCCTCAAGTTTTTATTAGTGATAGAGGGTCTTTTTCTGATACTTAAGGACTATCTCCTATTTTCAATCAAAGTCCTTATATTCTAATTGCTAATCCCTTCATACACTTTAGCGAATGAAATCTAAGAAATTATACAAAGTGTTTCCTATATGGTCTTTTATGATATTTTTTAAAGTTATTAGCCTAACCTCATTTACTAGTACATCCACAATAGTATCAATCTACTGCAATCAGAATTTGATTTTGTACCTCCTTACTTTAAAGTCTATCCATGCGGTTAACATGAGAGGGTTGGTGTCACTCTTTATCCCTCCTCAAACATCTCCAGCCATCGTGTTCGCATCATGGTAACCGAATGGGTTGGTTAATGATTGGCAACTCTCCACTATAATATAATTGATCTATGGGTGCATCCTGCTGATGTTTTCTACTAAACTTATCTTTTGAAGTCTTGAGATTTTGAGCTCTAGAGGACAAACCTGGAACAATTTAGTCAATTTTATTTAATCAAAAACATTCCCAAAAAGTGCTTAAGTAAGTTGTTATGTTATTGCAGAGCCCAGGACGCTTGAATATGGGATAAGATTTCTAAAATTCAAGTCGGAACACATAGTTACATTTTTATTTGAGCCTATGTTAATATACAACTTAATTTAGTCCTTGTTAATATCAGATTCCTTGATTATATTAATTATGTAATCAACACCAAAGTTGTCATTGATTTCAAAGGTATGAGACACTAAGATGTAGTGTACGACTTACTAGAATTCATTTTTGAATACACCAGTTCATTCATACACGAGCTTTACATTAGCTCTATTAGATGTATGTGTAAGTGAATCTTATCCTCAACAATACTAGGACTTCCAATCCTTGATTCACTACTTCGATTTGCAATGAGATATGCCAACTAGGTTAGATATATCATTAATAAAATTATTTATCAAGTTTTGTTCAGCACTAATATGCCAGAACAAGTTGTTGTAATGAATGTGTTCGTTCAAGCTTTAAATATTGTTTCAATCTCCATAAGTTATGATCGTAAACCTTTGTGGCTAAGGATCAATAAAGTTTTCTCATCCTCGGTAAGCCTATCATCTTTATCCTAATTGTCAGTTATCTAGTTATCACACAGACTTATTTCATCAATATTTTACCTATAAGTTTAGGAATCATATCACAAAAGTTTTTTGCTCATGCTATTTATATATATAAATTACCCATTCAGAATAATAACTTGTATGTCATACCTAGCTCCATATTTGTAGGTAATATTAAAATCCTTGAATCATTTGCCCTCTTCTAATTATGAGGATTTTAGATACTTGATTCCTTAGAAAGATAAGGTTATATATTAATCCCTACTCCTCATTGGCAACTCCTAATCCTTAATTTTCCATTGTGAGTTATACCTTATCAAAATCCCAATCCCTATTTTTTTGTTTATATTCTCCTCTGCAATACACTAATACCAATCCTTTTACTCCAATATTTCTATTTGGTAAGCCTCAAGTTTCATATCCTTATCTAATGCTCTTTTTTTATATTTTAACCTTAATCACATAGTCCATCACTAGTGCTACATCTTTATATTTTCCTCCTCTACCCAGTTATCTTTCATTGTTCAGGTTTAATATAACCTAGAGACTTCTTCAAGTATTCTTTATCGTCATCTTAATCCATTCTATTGCTATTGATGCACTAATTTCCTCAAATAGTCACAACATTCTGGTTACACTTATACACATGTTAAACATCTCATATCTTGAATGTCTATCGAATCTAACTCTATCTAAGATGTTCATCTTTCCATTAAATTAATTCCCAAAACATATTCTATGTTATGTATCTCTCCAAGCATTTTCCTTTAACCCTTAAAAAGTTGTATGCCTAATACCTTAGAAGTAATGGTCATGCATTAGTCAACCACCCTAATCATAACCTTTCACTCCGTCAACATCATGCATTGTCCTAAAAATTCATGTCTTATTCAAATTCCATGGTCAAACCTCATCACCTCTAGTCCATTAATTCCATGTTCCAAGGATCATTTCCTAACATAGTTCAATGTTTCTTTAACCCATGCATTCAAATCTTAGCTGATTCCTAATTCAAGCTTAACCCCAATAAACCATTGATTTCAATACAAAACCATTCTCATAGTTATTAAGGTTATCACAAAACCTAGGCTCTAATACCACCCTATAGCACATCAGCTAAGAGGTGCTTATTCAACCCAGGTGCTACTCAAAAATCAAAATATAAGAAGAAATAAAGATTTTCAAAATCCAAAATATTCAATTTCTGTAATGTGACAAACTTTGAAAGTTTAACACAATACCAAAATACAATATATCACATTTAACATTTTAAAAACCTATCTATCATATCTATATCAATAACTTAACAATCCAATACTTGTACATCTGTACATTTATTAGGTCTCTCACCTCTCGTGTCATGTGGTCTAGTCAAAGTTCGCCATATCTTCTTATCTAAAGTAAAGAATGGAATGAAACAACATAAAAATGTAAGTCCGAATGACATAGTGATTTGTTAGCGAAGGAACAACATGAGTGTATAGAGTGATAACAACTCAGTAAGTACTAAAGCAACAAAGAACAGACACAACTATAGTAGATATACTGCAAAGAGATGCAACTGGCAAGAAAAATTAATAAATAGATACTATATCAATAACACTTTTGCAAAACTAGCTGGTGCTGGTTCTCCTACTTTGTCACTCCACTTTCAAACATAAAGAAAACCCTTATCCCTCTAAGTCTCTAAGTGATCGAGTCAGCAAAGTAAACAGGAATCGAGCATGGCTATCTACATATCTTACCCTATTCATAGATAATTACCTCCAACTAGCTACGAAATAAGATAACAATAGTAGGGTGTCAGTTGAAGACTAGCCACCATCGATCCATTCTGCCCAGTAGTCTTTCGGTATCGATCACAGGGCCCATCCCAAAGGTATCAACAGACTTGTGTATCCATAGTAGTAATATGCCATGCTCATAGTGGTGCACATGTAGAGATACACAGTAATAATAAGCCATGCTCATAGCAATGCAAATGTCTAATACTAGTACAACAAACATATCAACTCGCCATGACAAACAAGCAATCAATAAGTCAATATTGAGTTTGTACCAAAGTAGTAGTCATGGCAATAGTAGAAAATGCATTTCAATATCCATTTTCAATTTTTCTAACAAAATCACTAATTTTAGGTAAAACAACATATATCATAATCAACCAGGAACCACGTTTAGTGTACAGGGGAGATGTGTAGTAAAATCTCACAAATTATTTACTTTTTCAAAACTCAAGTCAACATGATATTCGGTTTAGAAATTCAACATCTCAAGATAGTTAGGAAATTCAAATAATAATGGCTCAAGAATCATGGGCAAAGAGGAAGAGAAATCTAAATAAAGTGTCAAGAGCTATACAAAAATCAAAGGTCAATATAGCGTGTACGAACAACAATTTTCAAAAAATGAAGGACCGAATAATAGTGATATATTTACTAATATATATGTATATATAATATAAGAATTCACATTAGCCTTGATTAATAATGACTCAAGAATTATAGGCAAGTAAAACGGCTTAGATAAATTGTCAAATCCAACAAGAATCAAGGAATCATATAGAACAATCAAACAACTATTATTTAATCTCAACATAAACAAGATCGAATAACAAGGATATATTAACAAATACATATATTCTTTCACCAACAAAGAAATCTAATAGAAACTCACCCAGTAGATATGAAAGGATCCTAGTTGTAGGGAGTTCAAGTCCTTGCTTCCTAATCAATCTAAAATTCATAATGAGATAACTAAACCGACATCGTATTAACTTCTGATTCATAAATCTAAACACACTCAAATGTCCTTATCGATTTTCTTATTTAATTCATTCCATTTAATCGTAATTTCCTCAATTTTCATTTTATACTTAGCTGTAAAGTAATAAATATAATTATTCCTAACTTAACGGGTCAATAATTAGTTTGTTAGGTATTTATTCCTAAATTATGGCATGGTAATAGTCTCACTTAAGGTCCTAGTAGCAATTTGAAAATCCTTTCTTAGTTTATCGAGTCCAAACTATCTATCAATTTTCATTCAATTATGCGTATCACCGGGCTCAACACTTAAAACAACAATCACTAACCCAGACTGAATTATAATGTAACAACCTTAATTTCATCAAGGTTCTAATGAAAAATCAAAAGCCAATCGAACCAATATTCAACATAAATTTTACTCGAATCAAGCAAATTAGAAGCTGATTCCCAACCTAATTTTGGTCTTAATTTACAGTTTATTTAGTTTAGTATCAAGTTATGCATTCAATTTCAATCTACTATAACCTAATCATAGCAAATTATGGCTAATTAACTTGATAAAATTGAAACTTACCAAATTGGACCGAATTCAAGTCTACTTCACTGCTTAATTCTTGTCCAGACAAGTTGGATTGTAATTTTTTATCTACTGCCCCTCGTCCACTAGAGTGCCACCCTCTGCTGAAGGTAGAAACCAACACCACCACCAAGTGCGCCTCAATGAGCCCAACAAAATGCCCCAGTCTAATTGTGGTTTCACTGTTATTTCACTAGCCAATTTAACCAATAACTACTATAAAACCCTAACCCGCCACTATCAACCACCCCTCTATAATTACTCCATCACTGTCATTCTTCCCACCAAATTGATGCCACCAACATCTTGCCCATGTCACTCTAACCAAAACCCTTAGAACAATTTCGCCAATCGCTACTGATATCTTTGCTAATTGAACATACCAATTGCAGCATCGCTTTAACACTGCCATTCACCACCAACTCCAATTACTCTACCACCAGCCATTATTCCATCAAATTGACACCATCACTGCCTACTCATTGGATTCTGATTGAAACCCCTTAGGGCCCACCTTATATCTGTTATCGTACGCCAGAGAATCACAACACCCACTGCCTGTCACTATTGGTCTTCATTTTTTAGAAAATTTGTTTGTTGTTTCTTAGTGTTTTTGGTATGGTTGGATTCCTTTTAGCTAGAGAAAGCTAATTATGGTGTTAATTTTCAGTTTGTTTTTTCCATTTTTCGACAATTTGCTACTGGGGTAGGGTTTGGAATGGTTTTGAAAATTAAATAACATTTCATCCTTAATTCTATATATTGAAATATTTTTTAGCTTTTTAGATTGGACCCCAAAACTTTTGGCTGACTTCACATTAGCCCCGGAACTTTCAACCACCTTACACTTTGGTCCCTAAGTTCCAAGTGAGTCCTCCAACTTTTAATTCTTATAAATTGATCCCTAACATTTCTGTTTATAGACAATCAAGTCCAAATTGAATTATTTTGGTGTTCTTAAACTTTTGACTTGCTCACATTAACTCCTAATATTTTTGATTTAGTGCAATTGCATCCTAAATTTATTAATATTCTGTCCTTTGACTTTCAATATTTATGCTCGTACCTTAAATGATCTAATTGGTGAGATTATGACTTAATTTTTTAATTTAAAATAGTTTATCGAAATTGAGACATATAGTTTTTTATTTTAATTTATTATGAAATTCAAAATTCGAGATGTTACATCAAATCAAAAAAGTTTTGACTGAAAGTAAGTACCCCTTTAATTATCTTTACGTATGTATATATTCATAAAAGAAACTTATATATGATAGAGTGATATTTTATCGTGAATTGAATATTGACAATTTACTTATTTTTTTATTCATATATATAATATATGTTATTTGATCATTTTAAAAATAATAAAATAACTACATACATAAATAAATATAATTGAATTTTACTTATTAAAGTTATATAGAATATTAAGAGATATTTTGGTTGATAAAAATTGTTACAAACTACACACTGAATTAGTTATCAAACAATGATTTGATGTAAGTTATTTTCTTAGATAAAGTATAAAGAGGTTTACATATTTACTACAACAACTAAAAATCTTGAATGTCATGAAAATTGTAACTATAACTTTCACATCATTAAGAATTCATATAAAAAAAACTTAACATTTAAAAAAAAAAAAAGTATTTGCTTACTTATCATATCAACATATATATGTATAAATATATTTTAATTTAAAAAGTGTATTTAGTTAAATGTTCTGCTCTACTTTTATTTTTTTAATTCTTTAATTTATTTTTTGAAATTTTATCAATTAAATTTTTTTTTTATAATTTATAAACTTAGAGTTAAGACTCTTCATATTCCACAATTTATTTAAGTACAAATTCTCTTTAAATATAATATGTTTAAATTAAAATATTCATATTATTTTATTTAAATAATAATTTTTTTAAATACTAAAAATAATTACGTTTCTTTTTTAATAACATGAAGTAAAATTAATATTATCATAAAATAAACTATTTCAATATTAAAATTCTTTTCAGTACATCGCACTGGACACATGCTAGTACTATTCTATGTAGCATAACAATGCGAGACCCGCAATTATGCAATTTTGACTTTATTCTAGATTTTTAGAATTTTGAGCTTTTTAAATAAATTAAAAAATTGCCATTGGTTGTTGGTTATTAATATTGAATATTATTTATTCCATTTAAAGATATCTAGATATTTAAAATCATTTCTTGATTTGAACAAATCATTCCGTATTTATGTCTAATACCAAAAAATGATTGCAATTTATCTACAAAATCTCGTTCATTTCTTCTATGATTTCTTGATTATTTGAACTCTGTAGTTTGATAAGATTTTCATAAGATCATCTCTTATCTCTAATAACTAATTTATATCTATATCATTATATGTAGAGCATTTCTAATGTCATTTCATTAGCATTCTTAATTTCTAGCATTTTCCCCCTCTATCTCTTTGTGTGCATCATTGTTTCAGTTTTTCGATTATTTACTATGTGCTTGGTTTTATTGTTCATTTTCTTGACTTCATTTTTGTATGTTTAATAGAATATGTTAGATGATGGATAAAAAAATTTTAATTTTAATGCCTACAATTTTCTTTTCAACCATAGATAAAGTCTATCATTTAACTTTTATTTGTTATTAAATTTACAAACTTTTATATCTTTTTGTTTATTATTTAGTTTAAGTCATCAATATACTTATTTAATTTTAATTTTTATTCTTAAATTCTTTTTTTGTTCATTTAATTATATAGTTTTACGAGATGAGATATATTAATTGTTCCTAATATTTTTTAATTTTGTTTTGTTTTTATTTGTCACATTTTTCTCTTCAACCATTGATAGATTATGTCATTTAATTTTTATTTTATTTTAATTATTATAAATTTATTATCGTTTTACTCTTTTCGAATCAAGTTTTCAATTTATCTGCCAAATTTTATATTTCATTTTAAATTCTCATTTGTTTGTTAATCTAATTTTATAGGATGAAATCTATTTTTTCATTTTTAATATTTTTAAAATTTATTTCACTTTTTGAGTGTTTATAATTTTAAAAGTATGTTATTTAGTTTTTATTTTTGTATTCATATACATATGTAATTGTGCATGTATAAGTATGTATAACTGAAGTCTTCTTAAAAATTTTATATGCTACTTTATCAATATATTTTTTAGATCTTTCTTGTTCTATTTTAAAAAGTTATGAGATGGTTGAATCAATAGAAATCACAGCCATTAATTTTTTAAGTTTATAAGACTGAGCATAATTTCATCTATCAAAACATGTATCTAATTTTATTTTTTATTTTTTCAAATGCTAATATGCTTGAAAGTTAATAATTTCTTTTGTTATTCACTTTTCTTATGCTACCTGTCCAATATAATATGAAGATTTAATTATATTTATACAAAAAAATTTAGAATAAACATAATAATTTATTCTTTTTCCAAATTTTCTTTTTACATTCTAATTTCATTAAGATATCCTCTCATTAATTCCTATACTAAAATTAGTTTTGAATTTGTAATTATTTTGTCAATTTACTATTATTTTTAGTCTAAAGTAATCGTAAAGTATTATCATTTTAAAATTATTATAACAATTTTTAAGATATCAATCTTGTGCATGATCCTTCTCATATATTTCTATTTGATTAAAATCTAAATGTATTTTCTTTTCAAGTAAACCACTCCCAATTAACATTACTCTTCGTATCAACAAGTACATATGCTAATGTAAAGAGACTGCCATTAGGATTTTTATTCACAACACTACTAGACTTCCTTAAACTTATTTTTATTGTATGTGTCATCTAAAAATATTAGAAGTTTGCATCCATTAAGAAATCAACAAAATAAACAGTGAAACATATAAACAATAATAATAAAATTTCTAAGGTAGTTGGGTTCTTGTTGACTTCAACACTTTCAAAGTTCATTTCTTTATAAAATTATACTACCACCTCAGATTACATAAGAACCCTTGTTCGCCCTGTAAATTTCATGCATAACTATTTCCTTACCAATATGTACGTTGTGGTACCCAATAGCTCATGTTCTCTATAAATATCTTTCAACCAAGTACAACATTTATTCTAGCACAATGTATGCCAATATAGATTAATAATGCCTACATCAATATGATGTATAACATTATCCCAATATAAGTAATTTATACTTGTATATATCGATATATAGAATATGTCGTTACAAGAGTATTCTAGCTGATATTAGCACAATAAATGTCAATATAGGTTAGTAATGCTTACATCAATATGATATATGCCATTATACATTTTAAGAAAAATGCTAAACTATGTAAATACTCCAATTAACTTGGTCATTCTTCACAATAGCTTCATACGTTTTTGTTATAATAATAGTGTTGTTTTTATCTTCATTAATTTCTTAATGCAACTATCTATTAGTTATTTTGTTGCATAATATTTTTTTTTTATCTTTAGAGGTTTTGAATTTCTTTTACTTTCTCGCTGAATAATCTTGAAATTCATTTTCCAAAGCGTCACATACATAAGATTTTATATTTTTATGTTCTTATATGTTTCAAGCTTTAAAATACCAAATTTTGATATGTTGGAGTTATATTTTATTTTACTCATTACTTGACTATTTTTTGCAATATTTTTTACTTTTATATTTTTTTTTTAATTATATCTATAATTCAACTGTAACACCCCTAAAATTTGACATTTTGAAAAATCAAGATTTAGAAATGAAGAAATTGGTTGGTCAGATTTTAGGGCTCAAAAAAAATAAAGGAAAAAGACTTAATTGTAAGGAAATTTGAATTTTTAGGGTCAAATTGCAATTAGGGAAGACTTGATTGGATCTCTGTTAGAATCTTGGGGGTTTGCATGCAATTCCTTTTGGTCAAAGAAGTTAATGTTATGCACAAACATAGTTCAAGGACTAAATTGAAGAAGCCCAAAACCATGAATGACTTGATTGAAGGTTGAATAGAAATTTTGGCGGTCAATCTGTGAATAAGAAAAGATGCCTTTATAAATATGGCATTTTTGCAATTGGACCCCCCATTTCTTTCCTCTTCCTCCCCACAACCTCTCCCCCCATCACTAGCAATCTTTTTTTAAAGTCAATTTTCTCCAAATCCAAACCAATCATCTTATTTCCCTCAACCTCAAAAACATGGCAACACCATATACAGGCAAAGACAACCAAAAAGTAGATAGGAAAAAGTTATCAAAATTCTAGCCACGGTGGAGCTCAAGAGGAGTATGCTTCCAGTGAACATTTGACAAATCCTAGGTGTGGGTTTTGAAGCTTTCAACTCAAGGATCATGCCGGTGCTCTCAGATTTTTGAACAGACCATCAGCAGCGACGAAATTGAGCAAAATTACTGTGGTAGCAAGTAGCGATGCTAAGACTTCAAGGCTTTAATTGAGGGCTTTTTCCAGCAGCAATTTGTGCAATTGAGGTGTGCGTTGGAGAGCTTTGGTTGAAAGGCTTCTTTTGGTTGTAGTTTTAGTCTTTTTCAGTAATGGTGGACAGTAGCAGACGGTAGCCAACTGCTGGCTGCACGAAGATAATGTTGAGGCAAAAGCTTCTCCACATCACAATGATCATAATAGTGGTCTTGGTTGGTGATTTTGGCTTCTCAATAGTTGAATATTGGTAATTGAGAATCAGTTAAAGGTTTACAGCTTTTATTTGTACCGTTTCTTCTACCGAACATTATATCATGGCAAAAAAATGAGATTTGATTGTGAAATATATTTACGTATGCCATGCATGGATAAATACAAGTGCTTAGTAGTCTTGGATACATTATATTATTTGGCATCTTTAGTTAATTAAGGTTATTAGATAAGAAAACCTTAATTTTATGGATTTGGGACTTAAGTGGCAAGAATTAGGTTAATTGAGATAATTGGACTATTATAATTGATTTGGGATGACATTATGAGCTTTATATGTAAATAAGAACCAGCATTATTAGAATATTTCATACCTATAGTACTAATCGATCCCATAAGCTGCAATATTAAGCAAATGACTGGTAATTTTGGGAGTATTAGTAGTCTAATAGTAATTATTGGGATTGAATATGGATTTTGATTGTAAATATACTCGTTTGGTTAGGTGATGATAAAATAGGTCCCATAAACCAATGGACTACTGATTGTGGTTGTTGTATCTGTTATCTGTACTATTTTGATATCCAATTATCCAATTATCCTATTATCTAACTGTTTATTAAATTACTATTCTATAATTGATTGTTCCGCTATCTATCTACTCTGCTATATGACCATTCTATTATCTGTGCTATTCTACACTATTATTGTTTACCTTGCTAATATAATTATTTAACTGGCATTCTCAATGTACTAGGGATTTTCTCCTAAGCATCCATGAATTGTTTATTAACTAGTTATTTGTACAGAGAACTATTAAGTGCCTATTCTGGCTGAATGTTTAGTTATATAAGACACACTAAGGATTACCCCGTAGGTTTCAACAGTATGCTAGGGATTAACCTCGGGGTAACAACTATATGTTGTAGATTTCTCACTAGGTACGAGTGATACGCTAGGGATTTCCCCCTAGGTATTAGCGATGCGCTAGGAATTTCCTCCTAGGCATTAGTAGTGCACCATACTATCCATATAGGAATCCACCATATGCCAAGCTGCTACGCTTTGGAAATACTAAAAGACTGACTAGTACAAGGTGAATATGATATGCTTATCTTATTGTGATCTATTGGACTGCATATGTTACTTAGGTTTACTTGACTTCTACTATATTTCATTTGTTTGTATCCTGCTCATAGAGCAATGAGGATGGTGTAGTTTATTGGTTTTGATTGGGATATGGTCTAGACCGAACGAGCTGTATGTATTTTTTCCCAACTATGATTGATTGAGATGTCCCTATACTTCTCAAATAGGATTGGTTAAGATGGGCCATTCGAGCCGATAGTCCTAAGCTAGTACCTACTAAAAACCTTAAATTTGTTAATACCTATGATTGTTCCTTACTATCTGTAATCTGATTCGTTTGTAAATGGAATCTTCATTGTCCATATCCTAATTTGTTTCTGTTTTAACTATTAAATGATAATCTGTTGCATTAATTCTTTCTTGATGGATCCTTACTGCTTGCTTACAATTACCCCTCACTAAGTCCTTTGGACTTACCTTCCCATACTATTTATTATTTCAGATAGGTATAGGCGATGAATAAAAACATTTTGGGCAAAAGGCATGGAAGAAATATTTTGTAATAATACCATGATTACATATATCTGCATAAGTTTCCCTTAATCTTTAAGTTTTCTTAACTTAGGGAAGTTATGATATGTAAGTTTGAATTGTGACCTCAGTTATGTAAATATTCTAAATTATGTCTCGAGGCAATTTATGGCATGTACATAAAGATCTTTAAACTTGTTGTTGATCTTGATAGGTTTAAGTTGTCACTATGGGCCTTTTTATGATAAATGAGTTTACAGGTTAAGACTGAACCATACGGCATCTCAGCATCGAAGCTACCCTTAGAGGGATGCTACAGAAGTGGTATCAGACCCTAGGTTTGTCAATGACCTAGGCTTTTAGGTATCCTTGGGATTTGTGACTGATCATTTGTTTAGGTTAGTTTGAGTATGGATTTTAGGTATCTTTGTGCATTAGGAAGCTCTTGTGTGATTCAAGGATTTAAGATGATTTGATTAGTTAATATTAGTAAGATGAGTTTACATACTATAGGATGACCATAGGATCTTATCGTTTATTGTAGATTCATTAGACTTGTATATCTATAAGTTCAGTTTCATTTCATCTATTCCTTCTCCTTCTTTTATTTTGGAAGCTTGGAAGAGTTAGTAGAATTGATGAGCTTACTCGAGAATAAACTTGAATTGAGGATTGACTCGGGTGTAAACATTTAGGTTAAGGAAAACTCTGAGCTATGCTAAGACTTGATCCTGGGATACAATTCTAGGAATGTAGAGTTCTTAGTTAGTAGAGATTTAGCTTGATTTTGGAAATATTTTAGGTGTGTATACTTGAGTGAAAAAATGCTTGAGATATGTCAGACTATGAATATTAGGAATGTGAAATTTTGGGTAGGAAAATATGGGGTTTTATTGCAAGCTTGAATGCAGGATTTGATACGAAATAGACTTTTAGAATAAAACTTTATGTATATACATATATCCTAAACCTTGCATAATAAGAGCTAGTAATGACTAGATATTAACCAATTAGATGTCTTGTTTAATTGTTATAAGTAAGTGGGGTCTTCTATTAAGAATTTTCCAACCTAACGAATGGCACCACTAAAACTAAACACAATGCATTTCCCTAGTTGAGAAAATCTAAAAAAAGATGCCTCAGGACGGAGGCGCCCACTAAGCATCAACAAGGATCACAAGACTTACAACTGCGTTTAACAACAACGAAAAAGGTTATAGAGCATATGAGTGTAATGCAGCAACAACTCCTACAATTGCTCCAACAACAAGGTCCGATAAATAGCCCCGAGATAAGCGAGGGGTCTCAAGTATAGCACCCCACCTTAGGATAGCACCTAAGCTGAGGTACTACTTTAATTCAGACTTAATTCTTAGAGTTACAATTCAATAGTAGGCCCACAAATTTCAACATCTCAAAATTTAACACTGATTCAACTCCAACAATACTAAATAAAATCATAAAAAATGGATACATCAAAAGAGTTTAGGGAACTAAGTTAAATTACAGTCTCTATTGCATCAAGCCATCATTTTCATCTTACACTGCAATCTTCAAATAAATATGTACATCACAATGTCTCTAAGGTTAACCAAATAGCTATGAGTTCCATACTTAATTTCAACTCAAATTCTATTACAAAACAACCCTATGCTTTATTCAAAACCTGGAGTCCACCAAAGTCCATCCTTGTTTGAAAGATTATGAAATATAAGGGGGTAAGTCCAATGACTTAATGAATGATATGCATAAGTAACAACAATGTTTATGGAGGAGAAACTTAACTTGATAAAACATAATTTTTATCAAACTAAATATAACAAAATTCAAAAAAATAGACAATATAAAAAAGCAAATAGAAAACTCTCTTGCCTTATTATTCCAAGAACAGATTGCAGGCAGACAAAAATCATTTAGGCAAATCAAACCTAAAGCATATGCATTCCAAGAAAAGGCTATAAGGCATGCATTGCAGATTCACCTTATACTAGACAGTTAGATAATTTACCTAAGCGTAATAGCTTGGTATATAACATATGCCTATACAAACTGTATAGCGTACTATTGATACCAAGGGGAAAATCTCTAACGTATAGCTCGTGCCCAGGGAAAAATTCGTACTATACGGTTGGCATCCAAGGGGAAATCCCTAGCATACCGGTGACATCCAGGGAAAAATCCCTAGCATGCTCCTATATAACCAAATAAATCTCCAAGTATGGCCCTTGGCCCACATAATCACCATACAGATAACAGAATAGTTGCTTATATAGATGCTTGGGGGAAAATTCCTAGCGTACTATCAGTTTTAGATCAATAAATCAGAATAGTACATAACAGAATAGTATGCCACCAAGGCAATAGAAAATAGTAAATGGAGAACAAAAAAGCCAGCATGACCAATAAACATAAAACTGATAGTAGATATGGCAACAAGGCAACAGATACAGTACAAATAGTATAGATACGAGACTAACAGATATCATAATAACAAACAATAGATAAAATTTTTGAGTACTAGAATGGACAAAAAATAGAATCGAAATTAGAGATAACCCTTATAGGGGTATTCAAGTTAGATAATAGATAGATTTTAAACACAAATCAAATACGATTCAAAAATAGTAAAACCCACACAAGGGCTTATTATAGCCACAGATAAGAAATGTAATGCTAGATTGGCAGACCCTCACAGAGGTTACCAACAATTAAGAATAACTTAACAAAGCAACAACCCAAGTGGGAGACCCTCAACTCTTGCAGTCCCAAATAGCAACAGTCAAAAATTGATTCTACTGCTCGTCGGTGCCCAGCTCATTGTCACCTAATTAGGAAAAAATGCCACAAGTCAAAAATTCTCTAGAATTAACATTTATGCAAAAATCCCTAGTTAAACTCCCATTCTAGCACTATTTAACTTATAATGGTTCTCAATATAAAAATTTATATTCAACTTATTATTAACCAACATACGAGTCCAAAAATCATATCTCTTATCTCCTTATTCTTCGTATAGGAAAATAATCATCAAAATACATATATCGATTCAAAGGCTCGACCCAGACAAAAACTAACAACTGCATGCACGCATGTATATACATATATATATATATATAACATGCAATTAACTAATAAAAATTCAATCTCACTAATGAGGGCTCAAAATTACAAATCAAAAATACCAAAATAATCACCGTATTGAGATAAAGAGACCGCTACTAGACTGCTGCCAGATCGCCACCACCAAAAAAACTCAACTCTAACATAAAATTGTTCCTTTCACTGCAAGGATTCCAATGCCTCTTTTTGTTTTTAATTTCAAGCAATATAGACACCAAAACAAGCTAAAAACTGCTAAGTTTCTCTTTTCTCTATCAAGCTCCGATCACTGCCCAACCATTGTTAAAGTCACCATGCAAGGTTACCATTAAGCTCCTCACGTAAAATGCTCCCCAACCCAACCCTCAAAATCAAGAATGGCCATCAAAAACCACAAAACCAAGCTACCACCATGGTCGGCCTCCTCAGTTTGCCTCCTGCCACCGCTACTCTACCATTCGAGTGATAAGCTTGAGTGGCTAAGGGTATAGGTAGCGGTGAGGAAAGAGATTGGTAGGTTTTGGAAGGTGAAAAGCCGCAAGAGAGTTAGCCGAAAGGGGGTGGTGGTTCAATGAAAACAAAAACAAAAGAAGAGAAAAAATGGAGAAGGAAAAAAGAAGAAAGAAAAAAAAAGGAAAAGTGAGGAAGAAAGGGCCCTACCCATTTCTAAAATCTAATTTTTTCATTTTTTTTATAAAATTTTAAATTATGTAATTTTACCCCTAAATTTTGAGAAAATTACAATTAGCCCCAAATTATTCAAAAGTCAGCACAATTAAGTCTACAAAAATTATAATTTGGCCCACAAAACTTTTAAAATAATTAGTAATGTGAAATTCATAAAATTTCCAAATAATGATAAAATCATATATTATAAATAAAATAAATAAAATTTTACAAGTGTTACATCAAGAGTTAGGGACTTTAGCACATCTCCTTAAGTTCCACCTCCTAATGTTTATGAGTGAATCAAACCACCAAAAGGTAGAGTCTTAGAATAAGGAGATTGAAGATATCTTTTAAATGATAGATTACCCGAATGACCTCAAACTTACATCTGCTATTTATTTGTTAGAAGAAGTTATAGGTTAATGGTAGACCCTAGTGAGTTCCTAGTAAGTCAACGATAGGAATATAAGAAGGTCCCTCGTACTTAGGACAATTTTGTGTGGGAATTTATGGATAAATTCATACTACTAGAAGTAAGAGATGCCCGAAAATAAGAGTTTGAGAATCTTACCTAAGAAGATATGATCGTGGCACCACAAATATAGAGGAAAGAAGAGTATAAGACTAAGAAGATTGTTAGGGGATTGAGATTGGAGATACGATAAATCTTTATACCTTATGAGTAGTCTAGCCTTAAGAAGCCTTAGTGAGAGCTTAGCATGTAAACAAACAACTTCTTGAAGTATCTATCAATGAAAAGAATGGCAAGTGAGGAAAAGTTATTGAATTGGAAATCTCCGCTAGTAAGGAGAATGAGTCATATAGGAAATAGTTGAAGATCTAATCTAGGACACAAAGAAAGAAATGTGGATTTGTGGATCACATAACCATAAAGAGTTAGGATGTTGGAAAAAGTAGCTAGTAGGCTGTGGCAATAACCAACACTTCTTGAAAGATTACTCCAAGAGGAAAGGTCCAACACTGGTAGAAAAGGGGAAATAGGTGGTTGAAGGTTCCATCTAGGTTCTTGAATATCAAAGAAAAGTCTAACATTGCAAATTTTAGCTTTATATTCTAGGAAAAAGCTCAGAAGTAGCAAATGTATCACTTATGGCTATATTTAAAATGTTTAGTTTTGTGCACTTGTAACCAGCTATTAGCAATGTATAATTTATGAAGGCTAGTATGTTAAGTTTGAACTCGACTATTTCTTAATGTAAATTGTATGTAAGTGTGAACTTGTAATGTTGTTAGTTGTTTGTTGCTATGATGGTTTTATGATCATTTAAATAAGAGCATGCACCCCATCAAAACTGAAGTGGAGAATATTTTAAGTATTAAGGTAATGTGTGATTGAGGCAACGAGGAATAAGAATATTACGTGTATAAGTGTTATCAAAGTTCATCTAGTCAAAGAAGAGAATTTGGGGACTAGATTTTTTTAAGGAGAGGAAAGCATAGCATCCCTAAAATTTGATACTTTTGAAAAATCAGAATTTAGAAACTAAGAAATTGATTGGTCATATTTTATGGCTTGAAAAAATAAATGAAAAGGACTCAATCGTAAGGAAATTTGAAGTTTTAAGGTCAAATTGCAATTATGCAAGACTTGATTAGACCTCATTTTAGAATCTTGGAGGTTTGCATGGAATGTTTTTTTTTTGCCAAAGGAGTCAATGTTATGCACTAACATAGTTGAGGGACTGAATTGAAGAAGCTTAAAACCTTGAAAGACTGGATTGATGGCTGAATAGAAATTTTGGCTGTCAATATGCAAATAAGAAAAGATGCCTTCATAAATATGGCATTTGGCATTTAGACCCCCTATTTTTTTTCTCTTCTTCCTGCAACTTCTCTCTCTATTACTAGCAATCTTTTTGGTAGTTGATTTACCCTAAAACTAAACCGATCATCTTCTTTCCCTTAACCTTAAAAACATAGTGACACCACATGTAGGCAAAGACAACCTAAAATTAATAGGAAAAAATGATTGAAATTCTAGCCACGGCAGAGCTCTATGATAGTAGGCTTTCAATGACCATTTGATGAAACCCAAGTGTGGGTTTTAAAGCTTTCAACTCAAGGATCATGCCAGTGCTTTCATGCTCCTAAACAAACCACCAATAGTGATGGAATTAAGTAAAATCACTGTGGAGGTGAGTGGCGGTTCTGAGCCTTTAAGGCTTTGATCAAAGGCTTTTCCAACGATGATTCATGCAATTGAGGTGTGCGTTGGATAGCTCTAGTTGAAAAGCTTTATTTGGTGATAGTTTTAGCCTTTTTTAAGAATAGTAGACGATGACGAACAATAGCCGATGGCAATGGTGAGGCAGTGATGTTGAGGCAGAAGCTTCTTCTCATCGCAATGATCACAACGGTGGTCTCGATCAATGATTTTGGCATCTTAATAGTTGGATCTTGGGTAATTGGGAAAGGGTTTAAGCTTTACGACTTTTGTTTGTATTATTTCTTCTACAAACATTGTATCATGGCAAAACAAATGAGATTTGATTATGAAATGTATATAAATATGCCATGCATGGATAAATACAAGTGCTTAATACACCTAGATGCATTATATTATTTGGTATCTTTGGTTAATTAAGGTTATGAATTTGGGACTTAAGTGGCAAAAATTGGGTTAATTTAGATAATTGGACTATTGCAATTAATTTGGGATGACATTATGAGGTTAATATATAAATAAGAACTGGCATTATTAGCATATTTCATACCAATAGTACCAATTGAACCCTTAAGTTGCAGTATTAAGCGAATGACTAGTGATTTTAGGACTATTAATAGTTTAATAGTAATTATTGAGATTGAATATGGGTTTTGGTTGTAAATATACTCTTTTAGTTAGGTGACAAAGAAATAGGTCCCGTGGACCAGTAGATTGTTGATTGTAGTTGTTGTATCTAAGTTACGAAAGTGAAGGACTGTCAATTTGGCACAGTCTTACACTAATCAATTAATATGATAAACCCCTATGAGGGTTACTGCGTTTGTACTAATTGTACTATGTTATTGAAGTATGTGATCAGTTTAGATCTCAATTGATTATCTGTTATTTGATCTGAACAACCCTATGAGGATTACTTTTGGATATTGACCCTATTTTTTATTTGTTCTAGTGCCCAGAACTTCTATCTATTGTACGCTATCTAACTATCTATTATTTAACTATTATGTTAACCTATTGTTCTATATCTGTTGTTTTACTATCTGATCATTTTGTTATTTGTACTATTTTAATATCTGACTATCCTGTTATTTGACCACCTATTAATCGACTATTCTGCTATCTGTCTACTCGATTATTTGATCATTCTATTATATATACTATTTTACACTGTTATTGTTTGTCTTGCCAACACAATCAGTTAACCAGTATTCGCAATGCATTAAGGATTTCCCCTTGGGCATCTGCAAATTGTTTATTAACCTGTTATCTGTATAAAGAGCTGTTAAATGTCTATTCTGGCTAAATGTTTGGTTATATGGGACACGCTAGGGATTACACCCTAGATGTCAACAATACTCTAGAGATTATACCCTCGGTACCAGTCATACGCTAAGGATTTTCCCTTGAATACAAGCGATACGCTAAGGATTTTCCTTTAGGTATCAACGATGTACTAAGGATTTTTCCCTAGGAATCAGTGGTATGCCATATAGTCTATTTAGGCATCTGCCATGTGCTAAGCTGCCACACTTTAGAAATACTAAATAACTGACTGGTATAAGGTAAATCTGATATACATGTCCTGTTGCGATCTATTGGATTGTATATGTTACTTAAGTTCACTTGACTTCAACTGTATTCCATTTATTTTTATTCTGCTCATTGAGCAATGAGGATTAGGTGGTTTCTTAGTTTAGATCAGGTTGTTGTCCAAGCCGAATAAGTCGTCTGTATTTCCTCACTATTGTGATTAGTCGAGATGTCCCTATATCTCCCAAATAGGATCGGCCGAAACAATCTCGAGCTATTCGAGTCGACAATCACAACCCCTGAGCTATTACCTATTGGAAACCTTAGATTTGTTAATGGTTGTGATTTTTCCTAACTATCTATAATCTAATCCATTTGTAAACTGAATCTTGACTATCTGTATCCTAATCCATTTATGTTTTGACTGTTAAATGATGATCTATTGAGTTGATTCGTTGTCAATAGATCCCTACTGCTTACTTACAATTATCCCTCATTATGTCCTTTAGACTTACCTTCCTGCACTATATTATTGTTTTAGACAAGTATAGGTAATGGATAAGAACATTTTAGGCTAAAGGTGTGGAAGAAATATTTTGTAATAGTACCATAGTTACAAATATGTGCATAGGTCTCCCTGATCTTTAAGTTTTCTTAACTTAGGGAAGTTGTGATATGTAAGTTTCAATTGTGACCTCAGTTATATAAATATTCAGAATTGGGTCTCGAGACAGTTTATGGCATGTACACAAAGATCCTTAAACCTATTAAGTTAAACCTGTCGTTGATCTTGATAAGTTTGAATTGTCACTATGGGCCTTTTTCTAATAAATGAGTTTACAGGTTAATACTAAAATGTGTGGCGTCTCAACTTCAAGGTTGCCCTGAGTGAGGTGCCACATCAACAATTACATTTAATATATAGTATATTTAAACATTTCATGCATGGCATAAGGGCAATGCTAGTATTATTTTGTATCGCATAGTTTTGTGTTGTTCTAATTACACAATGTTGGCCAAATGTCAAATTTTTAAAATTTTGAGTTTTTTTAATTCAATTAAAAAAATATCAATGGTTGCTAATTTATTTTTTAATTTTATTTTAATATAGTTAACTTATCTATAATAACTAAAACTCATGTTCTATTTATTTAGAATTGCAATATAGATTTTGCAAGTGGAAGTAACCTAAGGATCCATAATATAAAATCATAAAAGGGCTAAATATAACTTACCTACTCCAGTCCAAGGATCTAATCATGTTTACAATAAGGATTTAAGTCCATAAAATTTACCTTGAATGCTAAATCCAAAGGCAAGAGGAGAAATATTCCAATGAACTCTTCAATGGAGCAACTCGCACACAGCAGAAACAATCAACACTTGGATGCCTTCCACGACTCCAAAAATGCTCAAATTTTTCAGAGAGAAACATTACACAACAAGGAAGATACTGGATAAATTTCATGCAAATCAGAACTTCCTAATTCTTCAAATCTACCATGAAAAAGCCGAACAACAATCGATCGTGAAGAAGTAATGAGTCCCCAAGTGTTAGACCTCTAATGTAATAATCTACACACCCAAGGAAAGCTCTAATAAGCCCTAAATATTCTAGAAAATGAGAGGATGAAGGTGAGGGAGCAGCAATTTTGTGAGGAATTGGAGAAGGAGAGAGTTTGGAGAGTATGAAGTTTCAACACATGAAATATCACATTTTTGGAGAAAAAATGGGAATCCAGAGTGTGGACCATCTAATGACCAGCCACATGGCTATATATATATATATATAGAGAGAGAGAGAGAGAGAGGACAATGTGATACAAGCTGGCATCACACCTCTGATGCTTGTTGGCAACTGGCCAACTAGCATGTGAATTTGAATTTCACATGCATCAACATTTAATTTGCTTCTTCATTCATCTAATAAAATGTAATACAAATTAACTCAAAATTAATATCAAATGAACTTCTTTATTTGAATTTCCCTCCAAATCCAAATACCCATTTTAATTAAATTAACTCTTTAATTTAATTAATTAATTTGACTTAACTACTTAAATCAATTAACTTAACTCTTTAAGTTAATGTGTGTTAACTTAACTCATTAAGTCAACTTGACAAATTAATTGACACATATGACCAATTAAATTAACTCCTTAATTTTATTGGTCTAATTTAACTTCTAAAATTATTTTAATTAATTTATATTAAATTAATCAAGTCAAGATGACCAAAGAATTAGTCAATCAAATTCTTCTTCAAAACCACTTAGGTGAATTTTCTAACTCCTTAGAAAATTCCTCCCGTCAAGTAGAACTTCATTTAGGATTTTGTGTGTGACCCATTAGGTTTATCCATTTATTGGACATAGGCTCACAACTCAATGTAACATTTTGAATATTGAGATATTCACCTTAGTTTAAACTCCTTTAAACTAATCACTCTTTCAATTAATCTCCATTGATCGAAAAGTTTCCAATCTCCATAGTCGATGTCTAGCAACAAGCCCATGGAGCCCAACTAATTACATGAAATGAATATGTCCTAATAAACCATACTAGCTCTATGCTTGCCATGAAAATATGGGCTTTTCATCTTCTATCTCCCAAAATAGGCTTTATTTGTTTGCTCCCTAATAACCTCGATAACTATGTTTCTAATTCCAATGTTCAATTTTTCTTTATGAACTCATCTTTGAAAAACTCCTTTTTCAAATTTTCATATTACTTTGCAAGGATTTCTTGGAATCAATCATTATAGAATACATAGAAAATGCACTCACCCTTCACAATAATGACGAGATGGACCCATCTTGGAACTCACAAACCTCTATGCCTAAGTAGCTCATTCCTAATCCCAACCTAGCTAACCTACTATGTGGTTGGTGAAGAGTCAAAGTATGAGGACCAAAAAACAAAATTACCATGGATCCTTAGGTCAAAGGCTAATTACACGCACTAGCATAAGCAGGAGAACTAGTCACTACTGACTTGCCACTCCAACTACCTAATGGATTCTTTGGGCAGGTCTTCAGTGAACTTATTCTATAACAAGCACCCACTAATATGCACCTATGTCTAACATGGATTACTCATGGAATGGAGTAATATCCAACCTGTTAGATTTATGCATCATTAGTGCAAGTATATCCGAATCATGGACACCCCATCTCATAAAATTCTACAACTTGGAATATTTAAAATCAAAACCATGTAAGACTTATTTCATGATCACCACCCAGTACATGACCAAGTCCCATTGCTATGTGTGATTTAGGGGCTTCAACCATATGCTAGTGAAGTAAAATAAGTATAAGATGAAGATGGCCATTTTATAAGAATATCATCCAATTAAGATTGTATCACAAGTGAAATAGTTTACATGTTAGCCCAATTGGTTACGGGACACTATTCTAACAATCTCAGACTTGCAATAATTTCAATTCCTTAAAGTCTTAATACCTATTTTCTCAAGATGCATTTCAAAATCATTTTGCATTTAAAGGTTTAAATAGCAATTCTGCTACATTCTTTTCTAAGGCAACTTTATCCACTTAACTGTTGCCTTTATCAATTAATCTCGTAGATCAAATAAAAATGCATTTATTTATGTTTGGATCATTGATAAGATTGTCGCCCAAGTCCTATGTTGTCTTCAAAAGACGACCATAAGCTCTTGTATACTAAGCACTACATCAAACTCTTGCGTGAAATTTTTCATCCAAACACCCTCCTTCGTAGTTTCAGAAGATGCAATATATTCAATCTTGGTGATAGAATCAGCCGTGGCATCTTGTTTGGAACTCTTCCAACTCACCACGCCGCTATTGAGATGAAATATAAATCTTGAGGTGGATTTGAGGTCTTATTTATCTCATTGGAAAGTAGAATCCAAAAACCTCTTGAGTTTTAATTCTTTATTACTATATACCAAAAAAAATCATTAGTTCTTCTTAAGGATTTTATGATTGCTTTTACAGCTAGCCAAGGACTTTCACCAAGGCTAGATTGAAAATGGCATATAACTCTTTGAATGTATGCTACATCTGGCTCTGTACATTGAATAGCATACAATATGCTCTCAATGCTGGATGCATAAAGCATGTGGAACATTCTTTCTCTCTCTTATTTATTTTTAGGGGCCAGAGACTTGGAGAAACAAAGACCATGTCCCATGGAAAAAAATTGCTTCTTTAGTTTGTGGGGTACAAAGGTACAAATTTTTTCACAAAAAGCTGAAAAACCTAGTCCACACAAACACCCAAAGGATCAAAACAAACATGAAATTAAGATTTGGAAAGGAAAAATATCTTGGTGATGGAAAAAAATGATGAGCAAGAAGCAAACTCTTTCCAACCGTCAAATGGGCTCATTACCAGCACAGTAGGATCACCACTATTTTTCCCATGGATAGAATTTTCTACTTGCAATGAAATTTTTACTGGAATTCCTCAACACATTGAAGATTCTACAGTCCAAATTTCAAGCTAATCAGAACTCCATAGGTACTCCCAATAGAAGTAAAAATTGACTGCCAAAAATAGCTCTAGTCAAGAGCAAAAAGCAACCAAACTAGATTGCCTCTATTGAAAACGTCTACAAACCAAATCAATAGCCTATTCTATATAGAAAGGATAAAAATATGCAAAGAATAAGGAGAGGAAGGCTGGGAATATAGAGGTGGAAGGAGGGGGGAGAAGGAGAGTGATGGGAGGCTAACAACTTAGATTCCCACTATACAATATTGTTAGGAGAAAATCACACAAAATGTGCACACCTCACACATCATATGGCTGGCCACTCCACTATATCTATATATAGGAGCGGTCACACACCTCCCACAAAGAGGTGATGCCAAGTGTCACTTGCTTAGATGACCACTTACTTTGTGATTAGTGAATTTAATTAAAGCACAAATTTCATCTAATGAAATATCTTACAATTAAATTCTAATTCTTATTAAATTAACTCTTCATTTAATAATTCTCCCAAAAACTATCTCTCCAACTTAATTAAATTAAACACTTTAATTTAATTAATAATCATATGACTTAACTCTTAAGTCAAATGCTTAACATTTTAAGCTAGTTAAAATTAACTCAACCCACCCTTAAATTAATTTTGGCCAATTGATAGTCATGTGACATCAATTAATTAACTTTTAATTAATAGATCTTAATTTAACTCTTAATTCAATTTGACCAATTTAACATTTAAATTGATCAAGTCAAAATGACTACAATTTTACCTCCTCAAAAATCAATCATGAATATTCTAACTCTTAGAAAATTCACCTTCCTTCAATAGGCCATTTTATTGGCTTTTATGTGTGACCCATTAGATTCTCCTATTCATTGGACATAGGCTCTAAACTCCTTGTGATTTTGGAATATCAAATATTCACTTTAGTTTAAACTCCTTTAAACTAAGTGACTCATTCGATTAATCTCATTAACTAAAGAGTACCCAATCTCCATGGTCAATGTTCAACCTCTAGCCCATGGAGGCAAACTAATTGGCCAAAATGAATGCTTTTGAAAAACCATTCTAACATTACACGTACCATGTAAAAATGGTCCTTTCGTCTCCTATCTGCCAAAAGAAGCCTAGGGCAAGATATTAGTTGCATCCTTAATAGTTTCAATACTATGTTTCTATTCTTAATGTTCAATTCTGTTGTGTGACCTCGCCTTTGGAAAACTCTTTTTCCAAACTATCACACCACCTTACACAAACATTTCTAGGAATCAATCATTGTAGAACACATAGGAGATGCACTTACCTTTTACAAAGACGAGGAGTTAAATTCCTTCTTAGATCTCACAAATCAACATGTCCAGCAGCTTATACCCAATCCCTACCAGAGTGACCCACTTAGTAACCAGGGAAGAGTCAAAGCATAAAGGCCTACCATAAGTCTACCATGGATCCACAGGTCAAAGGACTAATAATATGCATTAATGTAAGCAGGAGAACTTGTCATTTTTAACAAACCACTTCGGCTATCTAGTGGATTCTTCGAGCAAGTCTTTAGTGCCTTACTCTCTAACAAGCACCCACCAACATGCATCTATGTCTCATATAGGATTGCTCATGGAACGGAGTAACATCCAACCCTTAGATTCATGCATTATCAGTGCAAGTCTATCCAGATCTTAGATGCCCTGTCTCATAAGATTCTATAACTTGGAAGATTTAAGTTTATGATCGTGCAGCACTTGAAAGCAAAATAGGCACTAGGATCTATAATCAAAACTTTAAAACATGAAATAACTAGTGCCTACAAGCATTACAGGGATCTAATCATGCCTTGGATTTAGATTTAGATAGAGGATTACCTTGATAAGCAAATCTAGAATGAAATAAGTGAACTCTTTATCGATTCCAAATTCTGTTTGCTAGCAGCACAATGGAAGAATAGTGACGATCGGCCTACCAAATCACCTCCAAAAATTCCTAAAATTTTCATGAAGATAGCCAACACCTTGGTGAATCCTAAGTCAAAAATTCAGATCAATTAGCCATCTAGATTGTCCTAGAGAACTTCGCAAAGTCAGACCTGTGCAAAGAGCTCTCCAAAAATAAAGCAAGCCACACCTCTTACCTCTATTGAGGTAGTCCACACACCAATAAAACTTTCTTAAATCTCTAATTCATAAGTTGGAATAAAACCAGAGAATTAGGGATGAAGAAGGCCAAAATTTTAGAAAGAAGAGGAAGAAAACCTAAGCCTTCAAAATATGAAATGTTAGCTTACACAAGGGGGTGATTTGGAGGAAAACATAAAGAATCTAATTCTTCACACCTTTTGCACACCACATTTTCTCTCTGGCTGACTCTCATACTATATCTATATGTAGATATGGATTTTTGTGATGCCAAGGTGACATCATACATTCCATTAATTCAAACTAGTAGACTCAATTCAATTAATCTCATTAATTGAAGAGTACCCAATCTCTATGTCGATGTCCAACCTCAAGCACATGGAGCCCAGCTAATTGGCCTTAATGAATATTCTGTAGAACCATCATCACTCTACGTGTGCCATGCAAATATGGTCATTCCTTCTCCTAGCTCTCGAAAGAGGCCTACGCCAAGATATTTGTCACCTCCTAATTGGCCTCGATACAATGTCTCTATTCTCAATGTTTAAATCCATTTGTGTGACCTCATCTTTGGAAAACTCATTTTCCAAATTATCACACCACCTTGCACAAGAATTTCTTAGAATTGATCACAAACCTCCATATCAAGTAGCTCATACCTAGTCTCAACTTGAAAGACCCACTAAGTGGTCAAAGATAAGTCAAAGCATGAGGACCAAATACAAGGTTACCATAGAACCTCAAGTCAAATGACTAATAATATGCACTAGCGTAAGCAGGAGAATTAGCCACTACCGACTTACCACTTTGGCTATCTTGTGGATTCTTCGATGGGTCTTTAGTACCTTGTTGTCTAACAAACAGCCACTAACATGCACACATATCGCTTATAGTTGCTCATGGAATGGAGCAATCTCCAACTCTTGGATTTATGCATGTTAGTGCAAGTCTATCCAGATCTTAGTTGCCCCATCACATAAGATCCTATGAGTTGAAAATTTTAAGATCACTATCATGTAAGATTTATTCCATGGTCACCAAACCAAGTCCTGCAATCGAAAGTAATCCAAGGGCTTCATCCAAATACAAGTGAAGCATAGTAAAGCATAAGATAAAGGTGGCCATATAGAGAATATCATTCAATCATATTGTTTTACAAGGTAATAGTTTGTACAAGGCCAATCTCATTGAGTTGCAGAGCACTATTCCAAGAATCTCCCATTTGCCCTAAAGCTAATGCCCCATAGCTTTAAGACCTATTTGACATTGAAAAATTAAATCCTTCATTATCCAAAACTAGAATTGAAATAATATTCTTAACAAGATTAGATACATAGTAATCGAATCAAGAACAATACAAGAATTTCCTAAGTCTAGTGTTACTATGCTTTGTACCTCAGCCACAACCCTTGCTCCATTTCTAAAGTAGAGGGTCATATCCCCTTCACGTAGACTCCTTCTTTCCATCCCCTGTAAGGAGTTACAGAGATGAGAACTACATGCGGTATCAAATACTCATGAGAAAAAATTAGTCATCAAATGCACCTTAAAGAAAAACATACCCTTCTCAAGAGTAGCTAGGTAATGTTTGCAGTTTCTTTTCCAATGACCCTTTTCACCATAATGGAAACAATTTGAATTAATTTTAGCCTTTTTTTAACTCTTTCAAAATGGAATAACTCTTTTTCCTCTTACCTCTCTTTCTAAGGCCCCTGAGACTCTTCAACTTGGAGAAAGATGCCATTATAAGAGGTTTTTCTTTTCTCATTGTCATCTCCGCGGTTACTAACATGTTCACCAATTCATTGATCGTAACTATTTACCTGGACATGTTAAAGTTCACAATGAATTGGTTGAACAAGGGTGACAACGATTGGAGGATCAAATCCACATAAAGGTTACTATCCATGATCACGTCAAGTTGTCCAAGCTTTTCAATGAATCTAATCATCTTAAGCCCATGATCATAGACACTTGCCCCTTCGCTCATCTTTGTCCTAAAGAGCTCTTTAGACAAAGCGAACCTTTCGTGTCTTGTTTGAACACCATACAACTCTTGTAGGTATGTGTATATCTCATAAGCATGTTTCATATGCTCATGAGTCTTTTGGAGCTCATTAGCCATGGATTCCAACATGATGCATCTAACTTAACAATCATCATCCACAAATTTTGTGAACACTTCACAAACCTCATCGGTTACATCATCACCCAAAGTGTCCAATGGACTTTGATCAAGAACATATGTCCTTTTATTGATTTCCAAAATGCTTGCAAGTGAATTTTTAGCCATTTATTTGTTGAAGATTTTAAAAATCTACATGAGGCAAAAAAAAGGGAATTAACATGTGATTGAGTTTGATATTAAAACGTGTTTATGGTCTTTCAAGCATGTTTTTCTCCCATTATTTTGTCAAATCCTTCACCCTAAGAATTTGAGACATTTCCTAGTGAGAATTAAGACCCCAATGACTTGCCAATGGACCCCCGTGACCAAGTGCCATTCACGAGGAATCAAAGGGTAAGCAACTTTTGCTAATTACATCTCATGCAATTCTTGATATATTTTACCTCACTTTTCACATAGACCCACGTGACCATGCGCTATCTAAACTACTAAATGTTAAGTCAAACCCTCCAATCAAGCTTTATCTCAAGATAGCCTCACAACATCCCCCGTGATCGAGTGCCAATGTATGAGGGTTTTCAAGTCAAAAGTGCATCTTATGCTAAGTGTATGCACAGGTGTTCCTCCTAAGTGTGACCCCCAAAACTAAGTGCCATCACATAAAATCGGTAGCATCATCATGGCATACACTATTGATGGAAAGCTTGGATTAATCAAAACTCTTTTAATTTGTATTCATTTTGACTTAATATTGAAATTACTTAGATGTTCTAAGTAGAGATTTTTACTTGCAAAGATCTCATTATTTTATCTTCGTATTTAGGTTCTCTGTATCCTAATTATACATCTCACACATCAATAGGATATGAAAAGCATAAATAAGTAAATAGCCTAGCATGCTCCTAAGGTGGGATGACCATGAGTCTAACCAAGTGTTGCACTTAGAGCCATAGGTACATCACTTAGATTGATTTTAAGTGGGTTGAATTAAATTAAACTATTACATGAGTGTATCCCATACATTCATGGGTCTTCAATTGGCCTCCATACCTTGATTGGACTCCTTACTCCATGCAACATTTACATGAAATAGAAATCCTCATCTCTAGAAGTTCCACTATCATAACTGTTACAAGATAGAACAAGAGGCATGCAAGCGCTATTTAATACAACCCATTTCAAAAACTTTGAAACAAATAAAATCAATTTAAAAGGCTCATGATCATCCCCATACATTTATCATTCATTCAACATTTAAATAAACAACAAATAAATCTAGAATTAATAATTAATTCCATTAATAAAATGTTGATCTCATAAACAAATAATTGAACCAAGCATAACACTTGTGTCATTAATAGCAGATCAACTTTAGCCAATTTTCAAAAGCATTCAAATATATCAAACATAATTTTTAGTTATAGCACAACACATGTGCAATTAATGTGTGTAGCGCAAAAACTTGTTGAGCATTAAAGGAGTTGAGAACACAACTCAAAGCTCACCAAATAAACCCAAGACCGGACTGCCTAGCATCCTTCAATGCACGACTGAGCAGCCCATGCACACAACGTGTGCACACTACCCAGCCAGCACCCAGGAGGTCCTGATAGCTTTGGCTTTTGGTATTCAAAGCTTGCTAGATGTCTTCTCCACTCAACTTTTATGCACCAACAATTTTAGCACATGTTCCCAACATCATAGCACACATTTCAGATCAATTTCCAAATTCAAAACACCTTTTAAAATTGAAAATAAAAAGTTCTCAAACATGCTTTCAAAAATTGGAAAAAATAAAAATCAAATTCTTTAAGTAATCTCCAACAAAATTCCAATCAAATTGGATCCAAAATATACCAAAACTCTTTCAGTCATATGCCAACATGCTATATCAACATATAACATCAATCAATTCCAAAACACATTTCAACATTAATCACTAAGAATTAAAACATACTAATTGCATGAATTAACACTTAAATCACATAATAGCATGTTTTTAATTCATCAATCAAGGAACCACATACAAATCATCCAAATTCCCAAATCCATCAATTGAATTGAGAATATGGTGATATAGATCAATCCATCACATGAATCAATCAACCAAGCAAAATCCAAATCTAAGCATGATTAAGGCTCCAATACCACTTGAAAGCAAAATAGGCACTAGGATCTATAATAAAAAATTTAAAACAAGAAATAACTAATGCCTACAAGCATTACAGAGATCCAACCATGTCTTAGATTTAGATTTAGATTTAGATAGAGGATTACCTCGATAAGAAAATCTAGAGTGAAATAAGTGAACTCACCATCGATTCCAAATTATGTCTGCTCACAGCACAGAGGAAGAATAGCAACAATCACCTTACCAAATTGCCTCCAAAAATTCCAAAAATATTAATGAAGATATCAAACCCATTTTAGAATCTTCAATCAAGAATTAAGTTCAATTCACCATCTGGATCATCATGGAGAAATTCGTAAAGTTGGACCTTGCATAGAAAGCTCTCCAGAAACAGAGCAAGCCACATGTCATGCCTTTATTGAGATAGTCCACACACCAATAAAACTTCCTTAATTATCTAATTCATAAGATGGAATAAAATCAAAGAATTGGGGATGAAGGAGGACAAAATTTTGGTAGGAAGAGGAAGAAAAGCTAAGCTTTCAACACGTGAAATGCTAGCTTGCACAATGGGTTGATTTTAGAGAGGAAAATGAAGAATCTAATTCTTCACACCTTTTGCACACCACATTCTCTCTCTGGCCAACTCTCATGCTATATCTATATATAGATGTGGATTTATGTGATGCCAAGGTGACATCACACATTCCATGAAGAAGGTAAAGAGGATGGCCAAGATGCTAAGGTGGTGAGGGAATCCAAATTTCATTTAAATTTCATTTGCATCTTAATTATATTTGGAATCTCATTTCAAATTAATTAAAATTCCATCTCAAATATCATTTGAGTCTTCCCTCCAAAAATGCATTCCTCCTAATTAATCAAATTAAACTTTTTAATTTAGTTAATTATGCTTTAACTTAACTCTTTAAGTTAAACTAGCTTAACTCTTTAAGCTTAATTGTTAACTTAACTCTTTAAGTCAACTTGATCAATTGATAGTCATGTTGGCACCAAATAATTAACTCCATAATTATTGATCTGATTTAACTCCTTAAATTACTTGATCAGTTTAACTCTTAAATCAATCAAGCCAAAAATTGACCTTCAAATTTGGCACCAAAATTCGGTCCACTAGGATAGAGAGATCTCTTTTCTATCTCCTTAGAAGATTCACTCCATCAATAAGAAAACTAATTGGATTTTGTAGATGACCCAGTAGGTTCTACCATTCGTTGGACATGAGCTTACAACACCTTGTGACTTACAAATATCATATATTCATTCTAGTTTAAAACTCCTTTCAAACTAATCGACTCAATTCAATTAATCTCATTAATTAAATAGTACCCAATTTCCATGGTCAATGTCCAACCTCAAGCCCATGGAGCCCAACTAATTGGCCAAAATAAATGCTCTTGAAGAACCATTCTAGCATTATGCATACCTTGTAAATACGGTCCTTTTATCTCATATCTCCCAAAAGAGGCCCAGGACAAGGTATTTATCAGCTCCCTATTAGCCTCGATACTATAGCTCTATTCTTAATGTTCGAATCCATTTATGTGATCTCACCTTTAGAAAACTCCTTTTTCAAATTGTCACACCACCTTGTGCAAAGATTTCTTAAAATTAATCATTATAGAATACATAGGAGATGTACTCGATCTTCACAATAACGAAGAGTCAAATTCCATCTTGGATCTCACAAACCCCCATGCTAAGTAGCTCATATCCAATCTCAACTTGAAAGACCCATTAAGTGGTCAAGGATGAGTCAAAGCATGAGGACTAGACACAAGATTACCATAGATCCTTAAGTCAAAGGACTAATAATATGCACTAGCGTAAGCAGAAGAATTAGCCACTACCGACTTGCCACTTTGACTGTCTAATGGATTTTTCGATAAGTCTTCAGTACCTTGTTCTCTAACAAGCACCTATTAACATGTACCCGTATGTTATACAATTGCTCATGGAGTAGAGCAATCTCCAACTCTTAGATTTATGCATTGTTAGTGTAAGTCTATTCGGACCTTAGATGCCCTATCTCATAAGATCCTATGACTTTGAAGTTTTAAGATCACGACCATGTGAGTTTATTCCATGGTTACCAAACTAAGTCCCGCAGTCTAAGATGATCTAAGGGCTTTACCCAAACGCAAGTGAAGTATAATAAAGCATAAGATGAAAGTGGTCATATAGAGAATATCATTCAATCAAGATTATTTTACAAGATAATAGTTTGTATAAGGCCAATCTCATTGGCTTGCAGGGCACTATTTTGACAGGACTTATTCTATGATTACCACCTAGTGCATGACCAAGTCCCATAGTCTTATGTGATCTATGGGTTTCATCCAAATACAAGTAAAGAAAATAAAGAGCATAAGATGAAGAAAGCCATATAATGAATATTATTCAATCAAGATTATCTTACAATGAAATAGTTTACAAGACCAATCTAATCGACTTGCAGGATACTATTCCAACAATCTCCCACTTGCCCTAAAGCTAATGCCCCATGGCCTTGAGACCCATCTTCTCAAAATGTCCTTCAAAGACCTTTAGCGATAAAGGTTTAGTTATTAGATCTACCATGTTCTCTTCTGAAGCAACTCTCTCCACCTGAATATCACCTCTATTAATGATCTCTCGGATCAAATGATATCGCCTCAAAATTTTCTTGGATCACTGATAAGATCTTGGCTTTTTAGCTTGTGCTACAGCCTCATTGTTGTCGCAGAAGATAATAACTAACTCAGCAATGCTAGGTACTACATTCAACTCTTGAATAAAGTTTTTAATTTGAACACCTTTCTTGGCGGCTTTTGAAGCTGCAATGTATTCTACCTCTATGGTAAAGTCAGCTGTGGTGTCTTTTTTGGAACTTTTCCAACTTACCACGCCACCATTGAGGTAAAATATAAATGTAAAAGTGGATTTGAGATCATCTACATTAGATTGAAAACTTGAATCTAAAAACCCTTCAAGTTTCAATTTTTCACTGTTGTATACCAAAAATATATCCTTAGTTCTTCTCAAGTACTTAAGGATTACTTTTACAACTATCCAGTAACTTTCATCGGAATTAGATTAGAACCTACTCGTAACACTTAGTGATTGTTCCACATTCAATCTAGTACACTGAATCACATGCATTATGTTTCCAATAGCAGAGGCATAAAGTATGTGAGACATTCTTCGTTTCTCTTACTTAATCTTGGGGGCCATAGACTTCGAGAGATGAATTCCATATCCCATGGAAAGGAATCCTTTCTTAGATTTTTCCACACTAAACCTCTTTAGTATTTTGTTAATATATGGGATTTGGAAAAGCCCCAATATCCTCTTTGATCTATCTCTATAGTTACATATTCCAAATATGTAGAATACTTCTCCCAAATCCTTCATAGAGAATTAAGTAGATAACCATACTTTAGTACACTATAACATTCCTAACTCATTCCCAATGAAAAGAATGTCATCGGTGTAAAGCATAATAAACTATACACTACTCCCACTGGCCTTCATATATACACATGGCTCATACACATTTTTGACAAAGCTAAATGATTTGATTGTTTTGTCAAAATGTATATTCCAACTTTGGGATGCTTATTTGAGTCCATAAATAGATTTTTGGAGTATGTAAATCTTTTACTCATTCCCTTTAAATGTAAAACCTTGTGGTTGCTCCATATAAATTTCTTCTTTGATGTCACCATTAAGGAAAGTAGTTTTTACATCCATTTCCCATATCTTATAGTCATCATATGCGACTATGGCAAGTAAAATCTAAATGGACTTGGGCATAGCAATCGATGAAAAGGTTTTCTAGAAATTGATACCAAGCCTTTGAGTGTAACCATTTGCCACTAGTCGCGCCTTAAAAGTCATCCCTTTTCTATCTACTCCAAGCTTTTGCTTATAAATCCACTTGCAGCCAATGAAACCTATTCCCATTGGTGGATCTCCCAAAGTCCACACCTTGTTTGAGTACATAAAGTCCATTTTAGATCTCATAGCTTCTAGTAATGTCCTAAATCTATGTCTGACATAGCTTCCTCATAGGTCTTCAGATCGTCATCTGATTGTCCCGTCTCATGAAGAAATCCAAACCTTTCAAGTTACTTTTTAATCTGGTCCGACCTTCTCAAAGACTATATATACGAGGCTCTTGCAATTCTTTTATTTCCACCACTTGTGGAATTTCTTGATCACCTTGAACTTCATCAAGTTCAACAACAATGCCCTTTCTTTCCAATATAAATTTCTTTTCCAAAAAGTGGGCATTCCTTGAAATAAAGACTTTTTATTCCAAGAGATCATAGAAGTAATAACCCATAGACTCTCTATGGTATCCCACACACTTGCACAAGGTGGATCTACTATCCAAACTATCTCCTACTATCTATTTTATGTATGTAAGAGATCCCCAAACTTTGAGATATTGGTAAGAGGGTACTTTGCCATGCCATATCTCATATAGTGTCTTTAGCACCAACTTTGAAGGTATATTTAATAACCTTGCTGCCATTTCTAGGGCATATTCCTAAAAGGATATAAGCATATCAAAAAAGTTCATCATGAAATGTACCATGTCCAACAAGGTATAGTTTCTCGTCTCGGCTACTCCATTATGTTGGAGTATGCCAGGTAGAGTCTATTGAGAGAAAATTCCATTTTTCTTTAGATAATCCAAGAATTTGGTACTTTAGTATTCACCCCCTCGTTCGATCGAAGGACTTTAATACTAAGTCCCTTTTTCTTTACTACTTCATTCTTGTATTCTTTGAATTTTTTAAAGGCCTCGAACTTATACTTCATAAGATACATATGTCTGAACCGACTATAATCATCGATAAAAGTGATGAAGTAAGAATAACCTCTTCTCCCACTAACTCTTAGTAGACCACAAACATCTATATGGATCAAATCCAAAAGATTTGTTGAGCGCTTAGTTTGTCCTACAAAAAAAGCCTTGGTCAATTTTCCTTTAAAATAAGATGCACAAGTAGGAAAGTCCTCAATGCCACTAACCTTTAGTGCTTTGAAAGCTTTCATCTTGTTCATCCTATTTTTAGAAATATACCCAAGTCTAGCATGCCAAAGAATGGTGTCTTCTTGGTTATCCAATTTCCTTTTATTTGATTGAATATGCATTAGTGAAGTTTGAGAATCAAGTGTGTATAATCCGTTGATCAATGTACCTTTAGCAACCAAAGAACTATTCTTTAATGCTTTCAAAATCCCATTTGATATAGAAAAATTAAATCCTTCACTATCAATAATAGGAATTGAAATGATTTTCTTAACAAGATTAAGTACATAATAAACTGGATTAAGCAAAATACTAGAATTCCCTAAGTTCAACTTAATAAGACCTTGGACCACAGCTGCAACTCTTGCCTCATTTCCTAAGTGAAGGATCATATCCCCTTCACACAAACTCCTTTTTTTTTCCATCCCCTGTAATGAATTACAAAGATGAGAACCACATGCAATATCGAATACCCATGAAGAAAAACTAGTCATGCAATGCATTTCAATTACAAACATACCTTTCTCAAGGGTTGCAAGATGGGCCTTGCAACTCCTCTTCCAATGCCCTTTTTCACCACAGTAGAAATAGTTTACATCAGTCTTAGCCTTCTTCTTGACCCTTCCAGAAATTTTCTCAAGTTGCTTCCTTTTGGAGGAAGAACTTTTTTTTCCTCTTATCTTTCTTTCTTAGGCCTTTTGGGCATTTCAACTTAGAAGAAAAAGCAAGCATCAAAGGCTTTTTCCTTTTCATTGTCGCCTCAACAGTCACAAGCATATTCATCGATTTATTGATCGTAACCTCTTGCTTGGACATATTAAAGTTCACAATAAATTAGTCAAATGATGGGGGTAATAACTAGATGATCAGATCCACATAGAGGTTATTATGCATGATCACGTCGAGTTGCCCAAGCTTTTTGATGAGTCCAATCATCTTTAGCCCATGTCATGAACACTCAAACCCCCTATCATCCTTGACCTACAAAGCTCTTTAGACAATGTGAACATTTTTTTTCTTGATTGCACACCATAATACTCTTACAGGTGCTTATAGATCTCACTTGCTTGCCTTATATGCTCATGAGTCTTTTGGAGCTCATTGGTCATGGATACCATCATGAGATACCGCACTTGCAAATCATCATCTAAAAATTTAGTGAACACTTCATGTGCCTCATCATAAGGGTCATCGCCCAATGTGTTCGGTGGACTTTAATTTAAGACATAGGTCCTCTTTTTAGAGTCAAGAATTATCTTAAGATTTCTCAACCAATCTTGGAAGTTAGGCCCAGTGAGTTTATTAGTTTCCAAAATGCTTGTAACTGGAGTTTTAGCCATTTTGTCTTTGGAGATTTCAAAAATCTACAAGAGGCAAAAAAAAGAGTATAAGTATGTGATTGAAAATTAATATTAAAGCATGTTCATGGTCTTTCAAACATGATATCTCCCACTATTTTATCAAATCCTTCACCCTCTTAGAAGAATTTAAGAAATCTCATTTTCCAGTGAGAATTAAGATCCCAAGGACTTGCAAATGGACTCCCATGACCAAGTGCCATCCACAAGCAATTGAAAGATAAGCAACTTTTGCTAATTGCATCTCATGCAACTCTTGATGTATGTTGCCTCACTTTTCATATAGATCCATGTAACTGTGTACCATCTATACGACTAAGTGTCTAAGTCCAACCCGTCAATTATACTTTGATTTAAGACAGCCTCACGACATCCCCCATGACCGAGTGCCATCACACAAAATCGGTAGCATCATCATAGCATACACTATTGGTGGAAGGCTTGGATTAATTGAAACTCTTTTAATTTATATCCATTTTGATTAGATATTTGAAAACACTTAGACATCTAAATGGAGGGGTTTTGCTTGCAAAGATCTCTTCATTTTTTATCTTTTTATTTAGGTTCTCTATATCCTAATCATGCATCTCATACATTAATAAGATATAGAAAGCATAAATAAGTAAATAGCCTAGCATACTCCTAGGTTGGGATGACCATGAGCCTAACCAAGTGATACACTTAGAGCTATAGGTACATCACTTCGGTTGATTTTATGTGGGTTGAATTAAACTAAACTATTACATGAGTGTATTCCATATATTTATAGGTCTTCAAATGGCCTTCATGCCTTCATTAAACTTCTTGCTTCATGTAACATTTACATAAATCGAAATCCTTACCCCTAGTGGTTCTACTCTCATAACTTTTACAAAAATAGAATAAGAGGCATGCAAGCCCTATTTTATACAACCCATTTCAATAATTAAAATAAATAAAATCAATATTAGAGGATCATGATCATCCCCATTCATTCATCATCTATTCAACATTTAAATGAATAATAAATAAATCATAAATTGACATTCAATTCCAACAATTAAGTGCAAATTATATTAACAAATAATTGGTCATGCAAACAAGCATAACATTTATGCATCATATTTTTGCCACATTTGGAGATCAACTTAAACAAGTTTTAAAAGCGATCAAATGCGTCCAACACATTTTTTAGAGTTTACATAATATTTGTGCAACCATTATGTGCGTTTCAACACCACCACCGTCACAAAATGTACCCAAAAAGCTGAAAATTCACTCAAAACCAAACTAGGCACTGATGGCCAAGGCTAGCTCATAGTGAGGCAACAACCTTTTGGTCACAGCCTTGCCTTGAGCTGCCAAATGCCAGCAGCACCCCAATTTTGGGGTCAAATGTGAATTAAGTCATTTTGGTTCAACTTTCGTGAACCAAGATTTTTAGAACAACTTCTAAACATCAAAACACACAATATGGATGAAGATTTCAAATTAAAACACCTTTTAAAACTGAAATATCAAGTGCCCAAAGATGCTTGAAAAAATAAGTTTAAGCAAGAATCATATGCTTCAAAAATCTCCAATTATATCCAATCTTATTGGACCCAAAAATGACCAAAACAACTTAAGGCCCTTCATAACATGTCATCTCAGAATATGACATTCACCAATGCCAAATAAAAATTTAACATTAGAAAATTGAATCAAAACATGCCTATGATATGATTTAATAATTAAAACACACAATAGCATGATTTAATCCGTAAATCAAGGAGCTATAAGCAAGATCAACCACACACTTCAACCCATCAAATGGATTGAGTACATGTTGATTTTGATTAGTTCTTCATGAAATCCAATCATCCAAGCCAAGCAAAATCCAAATATATGCATGAAAACGGCTACAATACCACTTGTAGGTTTGTGTGGCACGAGGATCCAAATATTTTAACAAAAAGCTAAAAAAACTAGTCCACACAAACACCCAAAGGATCAAAACATGCATGAAATTCAAATTTGGAAAGGGAAAATACATTTGTGATGGAAAAATAAAGAGCAAGAGTCCAACTCTTTCCAACTATCAAATTAGCTCTTCACCAGCGCAACAGGATCACCACTATTTTTTCCTTGGATAGACTTCTCCGTTTGGGTTGAAATTTGTCCTAGAACTCCTCAACACTTTGAAGATTCTACAATCCAAATTTCAGGCTGATCAGAACTCCATAGGTTCACCCAGTAAGCTGCAAGAAATAGGTCCAGTAAAGAGCAAAAAGCAACCGAACTAGATTGCCTCTAATGCAAACGTCCACACACCAAATCAATGGACTATTCTCTATAGAAAGGCCAGAAAATTGGAAGAGAATGAGGAGAGAAAGGCTAGGAATATAGAGGTGGAAGGATGAGGAAGAATGAGAGAGTGATGAGAGGCTAACAATTTAGATTCCCATTACACAATATTATTAAGAGAAAATCACACAAAATGTGCACACCTCACACATCATATGGCTGGCCACTCCACTATATCTATATATAGGAGTAACTTGGTCACACACCTCCCACAAGGAGGTGATTCCAAGTGTCCCTTGCTTAGGTGGTCACTAACTTTGTGATTAGTGAATATAATTGAAGCACAAATTTCACCTAATGAAATGTCTTACAGTTAAATTATAATTTTTATTAAATAAACTCTTCATTTAATAATTCTCCCAAAAATTATCTATCCAACTTAATTAAATTAAATACTTTAATTTAATTAATAATCATTTGATTTAACTCTTAAGTCAAAGCGTTTAACATTTTAAGCTAGTCAAAATTAACTCAACCCTTAAATTAATTTTAACCAATCGATAGTCATGTGACATCAGTTAATTAAATTTTAATTAATTGATATTAATTCAAATCTTAAATTAATTTGATCAATTTAACAATTAAATTGATCAAGTCAAAATGACTACAATTTTGCCTCCTCAAAAATCGATCATGAATATTCTAACTCTTAGAAAATTCACCTTCCTTCAATAAGCCATTTTATTGGCTTTTGTGTGTAACCCATTAGGTTCTACCACTCATTAGACATGGGCTCACAACTTCTTGTGACTTTGGAATATCAAATATTCACTTTAGTTTAACTTCCTTTAAACTAAGTAACTCAATTCAATTAATCTCATTAATTAAAGAATACCCAATCTCCATGGTTGATGTCCAACCTCAAGCCCATGGAGCCCAACTAATTGGCCAAAATGAATGCTCTTAAAGAACTGTTCTAGCATTATGCGTACCATGCAAATACGGTCCTTCCATCTCTTATATTACAAAAGAGGCCTAAGGTAAGATATTAGTCGACTACCTAGTAGCCTCAATACTATGTTTCTATTCTTAATGTTCAATTATGTAGTGTGAACTCACCTTTTGAAAACTTCTTTTCCAAATTGTCACACCACCTTGCACAAAGATTTATGAGAATTGATCATTATAGAATACATAAGAGATGTACTCACCCTTTACAAAGATGGGGTTGGATTTTTTCTTGGATCTCACAAACCTCTATGTCTACCAACTTATGCCCAATCCCTAATCGAGTGGCCTGCTAAGTGACTAGGGAAGAGTTAAAGCATAAGGGACAAACACAAGGCTACCATGGATCCTCAGGTCAAAGGACTAGTAATATACACTAGCATACGTGGGAGAACTTACCACTACCAACATGCCACTTCTGCTATCTAGTGGATTCTCCAAGTAGGTCTTCAGTGCTTTGTTCTCTAACAAGAACTCACCAACATGCATCCATATCTCATATAGGATTACTCATGCAATTAAGCAACATCCAACCCTTAGATTCATGCATTATGAGTGCAAGTCTATCCCAATCTTAAATGCCCTATCTCATAAGATCCTATGACTTGAAAGATTTAAGATCATAATTGTGTAGGACTTATTGCATGATCACCACCCAGTGCATGACCAATTCTCGTAATCTTGTGTGATCTATGGGCTTCATCCAAATGCAAGTGAAGAAAATAAAGAGCATAAGATGAAGATGGCCTTATAATGAATATCATTCAATCTAGATTGTCTTACAATGAAATAGTTTACAAGGCCAATCTAATTGGCTTGTGGGGTACTATTCCAATAGCTTCTTGGATTCTTCCACACTAAACCCCTTTAGTATCTTGTTAATGTATGATACATGGGAAAGCCCCAACATCCTCTTTGATCTATCTCTATAAAGCCATATTTCTTATACAAAGGATGCTTATCCCAAATTCTTCATGGAGAATTGTGAAGATAACCATGCTTTACTACACTCTAACATTCTCTCTCATTCCTATAAGAAGAATGTCATCGTCATAAAGCACAATAAATTGTATAAAACTTCCACTAGCCTTTTTGTACACACAAGGTTCGTGTACATTTTTGAAAAAGTCAAATTATTTGACCGTCTTATCCATAGCTATGCGTGATTTAGGGGCTTCAACCATATGCTAGTGAAGTAAAATAAGCATAAGATGAAAATGGCCATTTTATAAGAATATCATTCAATTAAGATTATATCACAAGTGAAATAGTATACATGCCTATCCAATTGGCTACAGGGCACTATTCCAATAGATTTTTATTTCTTCAAACAATTTCAAAATCTTCATATCATATCTTTATCTCATCAGATAAATTTAGAATTTAAAAGATATTTTATAAGCACTATATTAACTACTCTTATGACAAATTTTGATCTTATAATATTAGTTTATCACAAGATTAACATGTCAATCTTTCATTCATTATACATAAATTTATTATTTTATAGTTATTTCTTTTCATATTTTATTTCTATATTATTTGTGCTACCTTTCTATATTTTTATTCTATTTTGTTATTCATTTATAAAAGCTCTTTCTCTAATTAATGTAATATGATGGTGTTTTTCTTCTTTTTGATGTAAGTTTATTTTGTACATAAATTTTTAATATTTTTCAAAACGCATCCTTATATTATTTTTATTTTTATTTTTATTTTTTCATTGTAACTTAATAATATATTCTTTTGATCTATTCATATACTTTAATAGTGTAGTTACTTTATTATTTTCTAAAAATATATTTAAAATTAAGATTTGTATTGGTCAATTTAGGATAGCAATTTTTATATTATTTAAAAATATTGACATGCAATACTTTTATTATTTTGATTATTTCATATATTTTTGTACGTTCTAAGGATTTAAACATTTAAACAATATACATTGAATGATATACTTTTTTTAAGTATTGCAATATTTTGCTAAGTAGTTGAAGTTATTTTAATACTTTTATGAAATGAATGAAGAAATACTATATATTTTTTATAAGAAAATCGTTAAATTTATTAGTACTACGTGATTTTTTCATTTTTAAATGCGTACATAAAAAGATATGTTCACATATAACATCATATGCTTTGGTAAGTTTATTTTGATTAGTTGAATCTTTATTTATTTATAGTTTGTTAATAAATAATAGTTTTATTTCTCTTCAAACAAATAAATAGAATATGTAGCTTAATTGTTAAAAATAATGAATTATAACTAAAACTCAAATTTCATTATTAAAAAAAATACTCTTTTACATATTTGATATGCTCCATATTTTATTAATTTATTCTTACTTTGATAATTCTAACTATTCAAATAATTTTTGTGCTTTTTTTGATATGATAAATATGAATACACGGAGTTAACACATTGAGCTATCTAATAAATGTGATCTTTAAAAAATGCTGAGCTTAATTGTTTTTCATATAAAGAGCTTAATTTTTTACTTTTAATTTAATTATACATTCTTATCTAAAAAATTTCACAAATAAATTAGTTGATAACTAAGTTATTCAAAACAATAACTAATTTTTCATATTTAATAATTTTTTTTATTTGTATAAACATAATAACATTATCTTCAATTGAGAAATACACTTTTCAATTATTTTTAATTAAAAACATAATAGATAAAAATTATTTATTTATTTGATTAAATAAAAATTTTTTATATCTTAATTAAATAATTATTTTTGAATGACTTAGAAGTTTAAAATATATAACTTTTAGATGATTTATATTAAGTTTATTTCAAAAGTAAAAGAAATATTTAATAACCATGATTACCTCTTAATATTGCGACTTGCTTAAAATATTTTATAACTTACCTATTATTTATAAAAAGGATAGGTACAGGCTTGTTTGTTTATGAATTGGAGCATTTTGGCAAAATGATTTTTGAGAAGTGAGATTGAGAAATATGATGGTTGGTTGTTTGTGTTTTGGGTGATGGTGAAAAATAAATTGGGAGAAAATTATTTATTTGTTCGTGTTTTGGGAGGGGACAAGATGCCACATCAATAATTTTTTCATTGAGTTGGTAGGGTAAAATTGATATTTTAAAATTAATTACATATATTTATATATAAATTGGGTATGGAGGATAAAAAAAACGAGAGGGTTAGATGTTAGGAAATGGATAAGAAATGAATTGTAAGGGTATTTTGGGCCTTTTGGGTATATTTTGGTGTAACACCTCTAAATTTGACATTTTAGAAAATAAGATTTTAAGAAATTAAAATATTAATTTGATTAAAGATTTGAGGTTCAAACATAAATAGTGAGGACTTAATTGCTAGGAATTTGAAAACTTTGGGAGGTCAATGTATAATAATTTTGGGTTAATGGGCCAATCTAATGTCCTAATAAGTTCTAGGGCTTGATTGAAAGTTTTGGGCACTTGTCTAAGACACTAAAATGTTGAGGGAAAAATTAAAGATTGACAAGAAAATTATTTTGGGCAAATTACAAAATAGAAAAAATTGAAGATTTAATTAGAATGCGATGTGATCATCTTATCCACTATGCCATCTTCTCCATAGGAATTATGCATCACCATTTTTCTTACCATGCAAGACCATTTCTTTACCAATGCATTTTCATTAGCATCAATGAAATAAAGAGATAAAACCACCATTTTCTTCCTCTCATCAGGAGGAACACAACGATACCTATTTTTCTTAGAAATTCCCGGTGAGTTGGTGGCAGTAGGTGGCCGAACGACGGCTAATGGTGATGGTGGTGGGTATGGTGGTTCTGGTAACCAGAACTTGGAAACTGAGGGTGTAATATGATGGGCTCAGAGAGTAGAACACAATGGTAGCTTCAGTTTTACAAATAGATCATCGGTGTGGAAGTAATTGAAGCAAAAATGCACAACAGTTTCAATGGCTCTGGCGAAAGTTTTTCTTCAATTAAATGAAGACCAAGCGTCAGATTGTGAAATGGATTAGAAGGTTATGACTAGAGCAACAAAATGCACCTAGTGGTGCTTGCCAAACACAGCTCCGGTGGGCAACCAACGACAACCCACAATGGTGGTACAGAGATAGTTCAGCAATTTCTAGATAAAATCTCATTGACAACAATCCAGACGCATGTGGGCTGGTTTTGGGCTATGAATTGACCTCAAACTTGGTCAATTTGATAAAAATATGTTTAATTAATTAATTTGATTTTTAATTTAATTGAGTAAATCGTTAGGTTAATCTATGATGTAATTTAGGTTAATTGGACAAAAATTATGATTAATGAGTGAAATGATTGTATAAGAATTCAGTCATAAGTGATGCATGGACCTGAATTTGAAAATAAGATTTATATTTATCGATTGAGTTAGTTGAACCATTTGGGAAGTTAAAATTGTGGAACAAAAATAGGACTTCAATATTTTGAATATACATGTTAAAATGAATGTGGACTATCTACTTAGTTATGGATCGAGAAGATTAATAAAGTATTAATAAAGAAAGTAAGTACCAACCCAAAATCGATAAAATATTAATTGAAGAGATTTGACCAAACTGGCATGCTTAGGAAAACAAAAGGTAAATTAAGTTTGGGTAAAAACCTTTGATTGCTTAAACAGGTTAAATGGATAGCGAATCCAGCAATGTGAATTAGATGATCAAGGGAAATAGACCATATAACTAAGTATTCTAGTACAAAGACAAGGTATAATGATAATCGAGAAGATAAGTGGGTTAGAGTAATTAAAATGTTCGAATAACCATAATTACTATTAGTAAATGCTATATTCTAGTATTAATATTTACATGACATTTTGACTGGGAATAGATGACGAGGACCTAAGGGTTCCCGGCTGATAAAATACTTTTATTGTAGGCACTAAATATTAAGGTAAGGGCTTGTCAAACCTTTTTTTTTTTCTAGGAAGTAATATTCATCAAATGTTGAAACCCATGATTGTTTGAGTTCCTTATGTTTATTGATCATTTGCTTCGTATACCTATGTGAAGTCTACCAATCTGGTCTTTACTTTATAAACCCCTGTGAGGGTTCAGCATGTCTTTATTCTCAAAAATATATGAACTTCGATTGTGAAATCTTTGATTTCCTTAGATCCCTTGTGTTATCTACTATCTATTTCATAAACCCCTGTGAGGGTTTGTTTATTGATCCTTTCTTTTAATATTGTCCGGCACAATCCTTGGCTTTATTGAGATACTTAAATATATTCTATATTTCAGTTGATTAGCCTTGTTGGCATTCTTGAATCTATCTTGTATACAGATTATTTGGCCTTGACAACATATTTGATTACTGATTGCATCAGCCAAGTGCCAATCCCAGCGAAATGCTCAAATTATTATTCCAAAATAGCCTTGCTAGCTAGTGTACTATGTATATTGTTGTTCCAAACTCGTACCTTGTTATAATCATGTTTATTATTTTAAAAGTAAATTCTTTTATATTAGCATTATATCATATCAACACATGGGGACGCCCTTGGGAAGTTCAACCCGAAGGGACTCCACGAGAAGTTGGGCTAAGGCTAGGTTTGAAAAGATAGCCAGGCAAAATGAACCAATGGTGGCAGGTCTTCCAGCTAGTACCCATCTACAATCCTAACTCACAAGTAGCTGAAGGTAGTGAACTGTGAGTTGCGGGATTCGACATACGGCCAGCTATGCCACATAAGAAGTTGTTACAAGACGAGCTAAGTTCTCAAGTAATGGAGCGATAAGGAAATCTTATTTATGCTGTACCGATGCCCGATATTGGTAATTACACCATGATCTAGGAGTAATAAGGTCGTAATGCTGAAAAACCTATTAAACTTGGTATCATACGTGCTATCTTGCATTAATGGTTTATTTGTATTATAAAGTCCTACTTGTTGCTAAATTTGTTTACTAATTGTTGGATCTTGATAGCTTTTCATTGACTGTTGTTGTTTTATGTCCCCTCACTAAGTCCTTAAAACTTACTCTTTGGTTATCTTATTCTCTTCCCAGACAAAGTTGAATGAAGTTTGTGGGCTTGGATCAACCGAAGGAGGGTTTTTACAAGTCATAATGGGATAAGTGTCATATACATATGTAAGGACTGTACCTAGTCTTTATCTTTAGACTGAAGAATACTTTAGCAAGTTTAATTGTAATATCAAATGCTAGTATGTGTGTATGATACTCGACGATCTAAGTTTTTGATTAGTATGTTATGGATGTTTTGTTTACGTTTGATTATATCATGGTTTTTCTTATTACATTGATTTGGGGTATCTCTTGAATTATATATTAAGTTTAAATTGGTGGCACCTCAGTTTAGGGGTTATCTTAAGTAGAGTGGCACATTTGGACAATGGGATTGGAGAATGTAATGGCTTGTTTATTTGTATTTTGAGAGTTGAAAAATATTTTGACAATTTACAAACAAACAAGCCCCAAATCATTAGTTACTTAGTAAAGGTTTGAAAAATAATTATAATTTTTTTCAAGTGAAAGACCTTAAGCCCATTAGGGTCTCCAACAATTTAACTAATTTATAATTCCTCAATTCATCAATTTTTTAAATTTTAACTATTTTATTGATGATTATTTGTATATGTAAAATATTTTTAAATAAAATCATATATATAGAATCTAGACTACTATATACAAAATAGTTTTGTATTGATTTAACTGTGCAATTTTGATCAAATACCAATTTTTTAGAATTTTGAGTTTTTTAATTCCATTAAAAAAAAAACTTAATTAGCTATTGATTTATTTTTTAAATTTATTTTAATATACTAACTTATTTGTTTTAACTGAACTTTATGTTGTATTTATCTAAAGTTACAATATAAATTTTTATCTTATTAGATAAGTTTACAATATCCATAATCATAGAGATCTATCTGATCACATAAATTTAAAATTCAAAAGAAGTTTGGATATTATGTTTTAATTTTACTTCTATTTTGACTATAAGTGTTCAATTTTTTTAAGTAAAACAAATATCTCTGTGTTTTATTTTTCAATAATATACCTAGATAATACGATTATTTGAAATATATTATTTTTTTAAATAATTAAAATTAATCAAACTCTCCTATCAAATGAATGAAGAAAAATTTATGCATGTTTTCATGTAGAATTTATTACATTTATTCATTCTATCTTGTTTGTCTATTTCTATTTATTTTCACATAAAAAAGGTATCTTTGTTGTGTTCATATATAACATTATATGTCTCGGAATGTACATTTCAATTAACTGAACATTTAATTATATCTATAACAACTTGTTAGAAGAATGTTGTTCATCAATAGAAAGATATATCTATATATATATATATATATATGAATTATTTATAAATGCTTTGCTCTATTTTATTACTTTTCCTCGTTTATTTCTTTTTCAAACGTTAATAATTTGCCTTTTACCCCAACCCACATGGCTGCTTTGCACTGGTCCTTCTCATTAAGCGAATAAGGGCTTAAGCACTTCTTTAATTTATGGAACCACAAGAGTGGATGTCAATCATGTTAAGATGGCTGGCTCTGTAGTGGGAGCCTCTCATCGAGCAACAGTTGCTCAATGGCATTCTTCATTTCTCAAAGCCCTAGCTTGAGCTTCAACTCAACTTCCGGCTATTATCTCTTCTCGATCTACAAGCACAAACAAACAACATGTATTAGAATCGAGCAAAAAGGAAAACAATCACAATTAACATAATCGACGAGAATCTTTACCTAGTCGATCGCACTCAGACAGGTTGAGCATAGCTTGCGATAAGCCAGCCAACACCAGACACCTTTCTTCGGTTAAGACTAAGGCCTCTATATGCCCAAATCCGACTAAATCCCTGATAAATATATTGGACCAACTAGGTATCTAATTCATCGGCATTTCCATAAGCCCCCTCCACTAACCCTCTTGGAATGTTAAAATCCCCCGATCCCTGAACATAAAAGAAATATTTTTTCCACTCTTGACCATACAAGGAAGCAGTAGAAACTAAGAATTTTCAATGAGGTTGAGCTATTAAGTAATAGAAGCCAGACTCTTCTGTGCTACCCAAATTATGGGACATTGGTAAATAGAACAGGTTAGAAAAGTTGGCGAAGAAGGCAAGTTAGTCAAACAGATGCATCAACACAGCGAAGCTATAGAGGGTAGCAAAATAATTGGAAAATAATTGGGTAATACAGACCTCTAGACCTACCAGGAGGTCGATTGTCACTTGGGCAAGAGAAAACCTAAAACCCCACCTCAACCCCTCCTTAAAAACTATTATGCATCCCTCATGAGGTCGATACATTCTATCCCAAGCCCCTGGCACCAACAACTCATACTCTTCAAGGATATGGTACATTTCCCTAATTATTTCAATATAGTGATCTGGGGTAAATAATCAAACCTAGGATGTTGGAAAATTGCTCGGGCCAGCTTCGTCCCTAGACACAGTTGTTTCTATGCTTAAGATGTTCAAACTGCTCGAACTTGAGCTATCAATCGATAAACTCTTAGGACTACTCTCACACGTTATTTTAGACCCACTTTCAACCTTAGTCTCCTCATGAAATGCTACACTCTCAAACCTAGTATCCTCACTATCTAAACTGCTAGGCATTTTTGCAAAAGAAAAGGAAGAAAAGATTAAATGGGTAGAAGGACTTACAGTGAATATCTTGAAAACTCTAAGCGCAGGCAAGATTTAGAGAGCTTGGAAAGCAAGAACTCGACCAAAAATGATTTTAGCAAAAGTGCAAATGGATACCTCTATCCCACATATTTATAGATATTTAGGCATGGGAACCCAAGCGGCAGTAATAATTGCACTCCCCTCTCTCACTTCATATTCTGTGAGGTAACCAGTACATTAAATGCAAAAACACCACCACGAACCCTAGTTGAGAATTCAAAAATTCTAGTTGAATATTCAAAAACCTCAATCGAGTTGACAGAACCCTGGTCAAATGCACATAACTGCTGCAACTGCCATAACCGTCATTCAGTTATCTAGTTCCTATTACTGCTCATCAATAGGCTTGATCAGGACCGTGAGTTATGGGGACTCGTGATATGGGATAGGTTAATAGGCCTACAGTAGACCTACTTAACGTGCACAACCCAACATAAGTTCTGGGCCCAGATGGGCTAGACCAGTCGACAACAACCGTCTGGTTGAGCATGCTATTCTCAACAACATTCAATAGGAGGCTTCAAGCCATTTAGCCTGCTCAACCATCTCTCCGATCGATGGCCCCATCTGTTCGATCATAATCGATCAGGATGCTCATGTCGACGCTAACTCATACCCTCACCGCATTTAATGTTTTGACAAGCAACACGCCTCTGCATTAATGGCGCATGACAGTCGATATAGTCTCTGCCACCAACCCTCTTACCCCCTGGCAAGGACTAGAGCCCTCTACACCTGATAGGGGCACCTTCGACATATTACACTCCAGGAGAATGCTATAAATACCTCATAGCCAACCACGCTCTAGGTAATGCCAAATACACCATAAGCTCTTAATATTCTGTTCGATTATCCTCTTTCAACCAAAACTAACTTGAGCATCAGAGTGTCTTTGTCGAGGGCACCTCGGCTAGTTTAACGTGTGTTGTTGTTGTAAATCTCAGACCTCGAGAGATATAGCAATTGGATCATTCAACCTCCCTGGTCGAGTTAGCCCAAACACCACCCTTTTCACTATAAACGACTTTTCAATCTCATCAATACTTTTTGTGTTTGTGTGGTAAGGAAAGAGGTGGTGTTTTGCACAAAGTTGATATTGTTTGTGGGTGCTCTATTTCTTTGATGTTTAATTGTTTTCTTTTGGCTTCCGATGTTTTCGGGTTGTTATTGCCGAAATTTTTCTGTTTATTCAGTCTCTTTTCTTTCTCCTGCTTATGAAGGTCTCTCTTTGTTTATGTTTTGGTGGGTATTAGTTGTGTTGTTTCATTCTTCTTGATAATCAGGCTTTGCAGTCCATGGTTTAGTTTTTTTTTTTTTTCAAATGTATTGTTCAGGCTTTCAAAGAATTTAGTTCTTTTGTTCTTTGGCTTCGTGTTGTTGTTTTTGTGTGCATTTTCTTGGACATGTGGTGTATTATTCCATTGTTCTTTATATTTAAAGTATGCATTAGCTAAAAATGTGTTGTATTTTTTTTTCCTTCTTCGTGTTGGGTGGTTTTTCCTTTTTTTTTAGCTTTTGTTTTTTGAAAGAATGGTTACTGATTTTTTATCACTTACTCTTGGTGATTTGGCTCATGCTTTTTTAAAAAGTGTCAATTATGTTTTATATATACGTGTGCTATGAATGTGATATTTAACTATATGTTGCGTATTTAGGAGAGCTAATAAAAAAAACAAAAAAGGCCTAAATTGTGCTTTTCTATTATTGCTTTTATTGTTCTTTAGGATTGCTGTTCACTAAGAAAAAGGCAAATTTGCTCAAGGTATGTCTGTTAATATCTTTCTTTTTGTGTTTCTATATTCTTACAACTTTGATGTGTTTATTTGTTTTCGTTGTTTCCAAAAATATTCTTTGAGGTCTTCTATGTTTGATTAGTTATAGTTTATACATTTTTTCCACTTGAGTTATAGTTATTCAATTTTAGGAATTTAAATGTTCTTTAAGTGTTATTTGCAAAGGATTTGGTGAGTCTTTATAGGCATTAGAAAACTTCTGATTTTACTTTTCTATTATTGATTTTAATATTCTTTTGGGATTTTCTTCGCAACCTATCTTACAAGAAGGCAGATTTGTACTTTTTCTTTTTATGTTTTTTAATTCTTGTACTTGTGTTGTGTATTTTGGATGTTTATCTGTGCTAAGAAGTGCTTTTTGAGATTTTTTATGGTTGATTAGTTATAGGTGTTAGGATTCATTTCTCTTATATTTTGACCATTGAATTTTGGGGGTTTAAAGTTTATTTTCCCTACATTACTTACTTTTCTTTATTTTTTTTTTTAACTTGTATTTTTAGTTTTTCAACTAAGATGCTAAAAAGTCATAGTGCAGCAGTGTTTTTTGGTACTTTTTGCTTTTTTAAATGCAAAATAATTTTATATTTTTGGGTCTATTGTTGGTATTTAATTTAATAATGATCATCTTGGTGTGTACTGATTGGATATCATAGTAAACTATGCAACAAGATTATATTTGTGCTTGCTATTTTAATGCTTTTTTATTTTCTTGTTCGTGAGATTTGGTTTCGTAATTGTACATCGGAGGTACTGTGGACATCATTTCTTGAACTCTGGATTTTATGCTGATTGTGGGGATTGGGGGATTTAGTTAAAGGTTGGGTTGACTTCAGAATGTGGGAAAGTGGGAAATTTCTTTTCTTATACCTTTCCAAATACATAAATGAAGTATGTGAAGGCGCATGTTTTGAACATGTGTTCCTTAATCTTGCTGCTGACCTTTTTGCTTTAGGAGTTGCTCTCTCTGTTATCAATTATTTTAGGAGTTGAACTTTTCTTTTTCAATTTTATCAGATTCTTTGAATTTTCCTTCTGAAATAATGGCGGTTGAATTGCTATATTTTGAATATGTGATTATGGTCGCAAATTTTGCAATTATAATTAATGACGATATGGAATACTCATTAGAAAATGCACTTGGAGTTATAGTAACTATTTGTATAACCGCGTTGTGTGCGTGCGTGCGTGCGTGCGCGCGCAAAGAGCATGCTCTTATGCTTTAATTCATTTTGTGTAGTTAGTGAATTGCATATTAAATGGACAATGCGGGGAGGGAATTGTTGTGATACTGATAAGTTGAAGGAAGAAATTGGAGTTGAAGAAGCAATAATCAATGAAGGAGAAGGCGGAGCGGTTATGGAGGAGTTGCAAATGGATGCATTTGTTGTGCTGTCAAGCATAGCTTGGCTACAGTCTGCATCTTTTTTCATCAAAATGTAACATTCAATTCAATTCAATTCAATTCTTGTTTGGACGACGTAGGCATTGATATTTCATTATTTTTATGGCAATACAATGGCCAATTTCTAAACTTCTCCAAGACCATGCCTATAGATCTACATTTGCTGCTACTTAAAAGTAATTGAAAATTACAGCGAAGCAACTTAAAATTTTACAAAGCCTAATCTCAACCTTATCTAGACTTACCCACATGATCAATTCTCTTGTCCGCTCTCCTACATTAAGTACCAGACCAACTGACGTGAAACTATCTCCAAATTGTCCAAAAGCGAAAAACAAAAATGTAGAATATTAAGCAAGAGCACCACAATACGGAGAAAGTTTATTCTCCAAAGTTTGGGATGTTGATATTTTTTGTTTGAATATATAGTTTCGTACAGTTGGGGGTCAAGGACATACTTATATTGGCATGTTTTGATTTGATTTAGAATGAGAATTAAGCTTAAATATGTGAGTATGGGAAGTTCAATATAGGAAAGTTCTTTTTCGTATGTTTTTGTTAGAATTTAATGGATATATTAGCCATTTTGTTTTGTACTGTTTTATAGTGAATATTTCAATTAATTTTTCTCAAACTCAATAACTTATTTCTTTTAACTTTTAAATCTTGGTGCATTGATGAATACGGTGTCTGTCAATTTTTATTTTTTTTATTTTTTGGCTTAATGAAATTTGGTTGTTGCTTCTATACGTCACAGGTATTATACACATCATTCCCTAAACTCTCTATCTTTTCCATTCATCAGACTGAATAGTTGGCATTCTTTTGTTGCTGAATTTCTGGGGAGAAAATTTTGGTTGGCCCTTAACAGAATGATGAAGATAATATGTGTGTGTGTGTGTGTGTACGTACGAACGTACATACATACATATATACATATATATATGAAGTTTTTGAGTTGGAATTTTTGAGTTTTTATCTTTTTTGGAAGCTGGTCACTTTGTTTGGTGTCAGTTGTTTCGGACCACAGAATTTGTGTAAACGATGAAGTTTAGGATGCTAAAATACTATGTTCAGAATCGCTTATTTAGTGCAAAAGTTTATAACTCTTGTTTCTAAATTTTGCAAAACTGTGGATGTAAATTGTAATTGCACATTTGGAGGAACCTAAACATGAATTAAAAGTTAAAGTTAGTTGTGATTACAATTTGTAAGAGTGCGCGTGAATAGAATTTTGGAAACACGGCACAAGTGGACTCCTGCTATTTTAGGCACAGAGTCGATCAATTCATTGGTGTTTTTGGAAAATATCTTGCAAACTAGCTAAGGCCTGCCTGGGCACGTGCTCGCGGAAATTGAAATTGGTGCATAAATCAAGGAGCTGGCTAACTTATTCTCAAATGTTGTGTGTACTCCCTTCCCTGAAAATGACACAAGGCCAAGTATGTACTCCCTTATCTTGTCTTTCTTTGTCTAAACTTCAATTGTACAGTAATTGTCATTTTAATCTTTAATATGTTGATGGGGGTCATCGCTTTAATCCATCGTTTATCGTTGGTTTTTCTCTTTGTCTTTTTTTTTTCTTTTTTTTTTTGCTTTTAAGAAAAATATTGACCATTATGAATGTATAATCTTTAAAGGGGTACCTATGTATTTTAAATATTATCATAACTTTTTAGGTACAAAGAAATAATGATATTTCAGAGGAACTTACTTTCGAGTTTTTTTTTGTAATTTTTCAAAAGGATTAAGTTTTAAATATACCCTTTTCTATTCATATGTTGAAATTATAATTTGTTTATTAATTTTAGGTTTTATTTTCATTTATAGGAGCACATATTTTAACATATATGTTTGCATGCGGCATCTATATTTTTTCGGTATATGCGTATATAAGATGAATACATTCAGGAATAAATTAACAATGTTTAAATGAGTTTGATCTAAAATATGCATTAAATAAAAAATATAAATCTAAAAAATTGAGAAAAAAAGAAAAGAAAATAATGGAAATTGACAATAAATAGAGCTTAAATATTTTATTCCAAATCTATTAAAATATTGTTACTATATTATTTCAGGTCCTGTAATTAGATATGCATTGGTTGCTGGTTGAACTGAATAAAAATGTATAGTAATCGAATTCAAATAGGCTCCATTAAATTCAATAGAACCTTTGAGCACACACTCAATTTGTAAAAATTCTATATTTCTCCTCATAAATTCCTCCACCATCGAAGCTCCATCTTAGAAGCATCATAAAAAGTAAACACAATACCCAATATTTTATAATAATTGAACTTCATTCGAGATTGATACATCAAATTACATTAATTATATACTATTTTTATAAATTTATAATTATGCTATTGTTAAGAAAAATCAACTAGGACGAGTAGAATTAAAATATAAACCAAACTAAATAATTATTAATGCGTATTTCTTGTAGTTGCTAAATAATGAAATGAAAAATTAATTAAAATTGGAATGTGTCTCAAACCATGGATTAACACGATTCCAATAGTGCCCAGAATACTTGCTTTTAGTGTAGGTTCCATGTCCTATCATTATGGGTTTATTTTTAAGAATATATATTACATAACTTTAGATAAAAGTTAAAAAGGTAAAATTTTAATTTATATATTATGACAATTAATGTTAATATTGAGTTAGTAATTAGAAGTAATATTTGAAACCGATTTGATGATTAAATTACCACTGCCAGTCAAATTATAAAACAGCTTGATACGACACTTCTTTTAAATAGTGTAAAGTAAGTACACTCGTTGAACTTGTAAATGGAAGAAGAAGATAAATATTGCACCTGGATGAATTTTGGAGGCCAGGAAATATAAAATAGAATAAAATAAAGTTAAAAAGTTTTAAATACTAAAGTTTCGCTGTACTCTTTTCCGTAATATGTTGGTGATATTCCCTTGGTAATTATTTCAGTCATCTCAGCCGTCGATTTGGGTAATTAAGTAATTAATTAGCCGCCAAATTTAGCAACACGAAAGGTGATGCTTTGTTTGTTAGCTATTCTCAACAATATTTTGCAGCTCCAAAAATTCAAACAAACAAGACATCACATTTTCTAACTCTACTTTTCAAAACACAAAAAATAATATCCAAAACACCCTTTATTGTTCATCCGAAAGAACCATTTTCCACTCATATTTTTATCATTAGAAATATCTATACACACACACATACATACGCTAATTATTCCATCTCTTATATATATTTATAATTAATATTAAAATATTTCTTTCATTCAATCAATCCCACAAAAAGTAACTAGTGTGATAGATACAATAAAATTTGTCTATTTTCAAAATACTTTCAAACAAATAATTTTCTCCCAAAATATTTTTTATCTATTCTCCAAAACAACAAACAACCATCACATTACCTCAATCCATTTTCCAAAACATCTTTTGCTAAACCATTTTCCACAATTCACTCAAAATGCAAACAAACAAAGCCTGAGATTATAGTAGACCTTCGTGTCATTAAGGTGGAGGAAAGAATAATTCCAAATAAATTTGACAAGTTGTGGCTAACTTTAAGATTATTATTTTTCACTTTCATTAATTTCATTTAAGAACTTTATTTTTTAAACAATATTAGCTAAATATTCCTCGTGCAGATATGTAACTTGCATTATAAGGCCCTTGAGCATGTCATTACCTAAACTTAAATACGGATCTAAAAATTAAGCCATTATCTAGCGTATTAATAGATTTTAATTTACTTTTTTTGCTCTCCCCATGAGAGTTTCGTCTCTACAGATTGGAGTCTTTACCCGAAACCGATTAGATATTTACTCAGTTGTTTCGTTAATTCTCTCCGACACATCCAGTGGTTGCCTGATGGACTGGACATCGATTTAAAGAAGTTTGCGGAGAATCTGACGCTAACTGAAGAAGAAAATGACGCCGTGTTGGCGTCAGAATCTGGTTGGAATGATGAGGTTTAGGATCCTAATTTAATTATGGTGGGAAGACTCCTTAACTTGAGACCATACAATTTAGGGGCTTTTCGTACCACGATGAGCAGAGCCATGAATCAATCCTGGAAGGGGTGTAGATTTCAAGCCAGACGAGGAATATCAGTTACGGTGCTTAGCTACGAGCGAATCATCTAAGCACCCCAACTAGCATCCACATTCAATCTAATGTTGCGGCCAACGCCACAGGGAATGCAGCTAATTTTTTGGGAAGATACACTGAAATTAATTGCTATACTGAAGGATCTTCCAGAATTAGGGGCGACAACATCTTTGGAAATTTTGCAGTAAATCCTAAGAATAAAGGCAAAGAGATAGTTATTGGTAACACTCCTAAAAATAATCCCGGAGACTTTGGAGCATCTAATGTTAATCAAAGTGACGGGGCTGTCTGTTTGGAAGTGGATCTTGGCAGGGATGTGATTGTGGAAATGGGCTAACAAGACAAACGACCCAAAGCCAAGATAAAAGCCTAATTGCAAGCCAACATTTTCCAGTCACACTTAGAGCCCAATATTGATATGGGGCCTTTGAGGGATAATACAAGCCCAATAATGAGCAATAGGTTGAGCCCAGACCTAATACCAGTATTAATCCTTCATCTGACCCAAATCAAATTAGCAAGGTTCTAGGAGAATCTGCTTTACAGTTGATTTCGATTGAGGTACCCTTGGAAATCAACTCGGAATCTACATCCAATCGCCGGAAATTGAAGACGTCAAGGTCGGAATTAGGTGATTTTGGTCGGCGGTGAATCAATGTTCATAAGAAACAAGGTTCAAATGCAGGAAGAATTGGGGATGGAAGTGAGGATAATCGTCCGATTAAGACGGCATGCGATGAAGTAGTACCAGGGGATTTGGAAGATACTATCTCAACGGCGGCGACTGCCTCGCTCGCAATGATCGGACTCAGTTGGAACTACCAAGGACTGGGGAATCTTTGTACAGTTAGAGGTGAATTCATTCATATTCACCATCCCCACTTGCTTTTTCTCTCCAAAACCAAGTTATGCTCAAAAAAGTAGAGACGATTCATGGTAAGTCTGGTTTTTTTTGGGGGGTTTCTGTTGATGTGCGAGGCCGTCAGGAGGATTGGCACTTTAGTGGTGCAAGAATATCACGCTGTTGCTGAATAGTTTATCCCCCCTTCATGTTGATATATCTGTATTCCATGAAATAAATGGTGTTGCTTTCCATTTTACAAGGTTTTATGGTGGACCTGTGGCAGCTCGCTAGTACATTTCTTGGGACATTCTCCGATAGCTTAAGTACCAGTCGAGTCTCCGTAGGTCCGTCTCCGTGACTTTAACAAGGTTCTTTCCCCATTAGAAAAGCAGGGGGGTGAAGGAATCTCCTATTCTCGAGCCCAGATGTTCAAGAATACATTCGAAGGTGTGGACATTCAAGATTTGGGTTTTTCAAGCTACCCGTTTACTTGGTGCAATAAACGGGAGTTTCCATATACTATCCGTGAGAGACTGGATCGACTGTGTGCATCTACTGGTTGGATTGATAAATTTTGTTACCACCATGTTAGATATCTAATAGGCTACTACTCGGATCACCATCCCATTATGGTTGAATTTGATGATATAAATCAGATTGTTCATCGAAAGGCCAAGCACAAATTTAAATTTGAGGCTACGTAGATTAAAAGCGAGGATTGTGCCAGAATTATTAAGCAGACATGGTGAACAGAGCAGTCTAATATGACAGATGGAGACATTGATCAGTGATAAGAAATTGCAGGTTGAGGCTGATTAATTGGAATAGGATGAAAAACGGGTCAGGGAAGCGCAGGATCCAGGAACTTGGGCAACAAATTGATGATATCTCAAAGGGTCTTCAAATTGAAGATATTTTTTGGGGGCAAAGATCAAAGATCCACCAGAGAAAAATAGGGATAGAAACACACACGCTATGTTATTTTACATTTTCTCAAAAGAATTTTCAATCCTTAGAAAATTTTTAGAATGAAGGCATTTTTTTAAAATTTTCTTCTAAAATACTCAAATTTTATCCTCAAAAAATACCTCTTAATTCACCTAAAAAGCCCAACACCTTAAAAATCATACCTAGCCCTTCATTTTCTCACTCTACCTATCACATAACACATTCATTTATCATTCTCTCATTTTACTTATTCATATATATTTATATATATTTACATATATGAAAATATTAAGATTTTACAAGTTAAAAAATTCTAAAACTTATGTTTGTAAATTTAAATTATCAAAAATATGAATTAAATTTAATTAAATATTATTTATGTTATTACTAAATAATTCATTTATTATTGAATAACATATTAAATTAATTAAACTTACCTATTAATTAAATAATATATTAGTTATTTTTAATATTTAATGTATTAATGAAATAAATAACTTAAGATGTTTTAATTTGGTATAATAAATAAATAAATCCTCTAAATATTCTTTATTAAATATTAATCTTCACATTTATTTAAAATTATAATAAAAAATTTGACTATAGAGTGATATTTATTTAATAATCTATTAAGTTTAATAAATTAATATTGATATGCTTAAAGTAATTGTTGAGAGAATTAATTAAATTTATGTAAAATTATTTGATTATTACTAAGCATATATGATGAGGTTGAAAATAGTTTAGAGTAAAAGGGAATTGTTTGGGGCTGATCTGACCAGAAAGGTTGAGTAATTCACTCAGTGTTCTTCTCAAGGTCTGACATCTAAAACAATCAATACACGTTAAACTAGCCAAGTGCTCCCAACTAAAGCACTCCGACGCTCAAGTCAATTCTGATCGAGATGAGATAATTGAACAGAATATAGAAAGTTTATGGTATATTTGCATTACCTTAAGCATGGTTGAATATGAGGTATTTATAGCCTTCTCCAGGCATAATTTGTCCATGGTGCCCCATCAGGTGTAATGGGCTTTAATCCTTGACGGGGGATAAATGGTCATTCTAGATCTCTGTACTTTTGCAAATGGCACAATCTCCTATTTTTCAAGGTGAACAGTACCTCTGGTAAGCGCCTCTCTACCAAAGGTGGTGACAGAATTGGTGGCAGAGTTGGTGGCAGCGACTATATCGGTAGTCACGTGTCATTAATGTGGAGGCATGGTGTCTGACAGAATAATAAATGCGGCCTGGATCTGAGTTAGCACCAGAGAAAAAGACCTAAGATTGACAGCGGTCGATCGGACCTAGCTAGTCGACTATTTAAGTAATCGACTTGGTACATGGTGCAAAAAGCTAGAATAGATGACGCATCCCGTCAAGCACGGTCAACAATAGTTTACTCAACCAAATAATTGTTGTCAGATGGGTTAGCTCCAAAACTAATGTTGGGCTTAGTGGGCCTACTGGGTTAAATGGAACTGACATTGGGCTTGCTTAATAAGCCTGTTAAACCATCCTATATCATGAGTTCCCCCAACTCGTGGTCCTAATGGAGCTTGTTGACGAGAAGAAGTAGGGAGTTAATAGGGAGTTATGGTGGTTAGCCATATTCGATCAGAGTTTTTGAATTCTCGATCAGGGTTTTGAATTGCCAACCAGGGTTTGAGGCAGTTCTACTGCATTTAATACGTCGGTTACTTCACAGAATACGAAGTGTACGGAGGCAGGGAGTAATCATAACTGACGCTTGGGTTCTCGCGCATAAACCCCTATAAATAATAAGGAGACATGCTTTCATTTACACTTTTGCTGAATCTATCTCTAGCCGAATCCCTGCCATTAAAGTTCTCCAACTTTATACCGTTAGAGCTTGCACAATATCTACTATAAGTTACTCTACCATTTGTTTCTTTTATTTCTCTTTTCTTCTAAAACAAAATGTCTACAAGCTCCGATAGTGAGGATACTAAGTCTAAGAACGTGGCCTATTAGGGGGGCTGAGGGTGAGAGTGCCTCTGAAACATCCCATGATAGCGATCCTAGTAGTTCTTCTAGTGATAGCTCGAGTGTGAGCAGTTTCAGTAGCTTGAGCGACGAGAGGGTAGTTTCTGAGGGTGAGGCAGGGCCTATCAAAGTTTCTGTAACCCGGGGTTGATTATTCACCCCAGATCATTATACAGAGATAACGTCCAAAATAACCCCTGCCAACCTATTAAGAATTAGGGTAACATACCATATCCTCAAGGAGTACAAGTTGTTAGTTCCAGGGGCTTAAGGCCAAATGTATCGACCTCCACAAGGGTGCACCACTGTGTTTGAGGAAGGGTTGAAGTGTGGTCTTAGGTTTTCCCTTGCTCGAGTGATAGTCAACCTCCTCATAGGTCTAGAAGTATACATAACCTAACTATTGCAAAATTATTTTGCTACCCTGTACAGTTTTGCCATACTAAAACACTTATATAATCAACTAACCTCCTTTGCCAACTTCTCAAATCTATTTCATTTACCTATATCACGAAAGTCAGGTAGTACCGAGGAGTCTGGTTTCTACTGCTTAATCGCTCGACCCCGCAAAAAGTTCCTGGTATCCCCTGCCTCATCGTAAGACCAAGAATGGAAAAAATACTTTTTCTATATTCGAGGGCTAGGGGTTCTCGACGTTCCTTGCGGTTGGTGGAGAGGGCATATGAAGATGCCTGGGAACCAAACACCTAATTGGCCCAACACATTCATCAAAAACTTAGTTGGATTTGGGCATATGGAGTCCTCAATTCTAACTGAGGAAAGGTGTTTGGTCCTAGCTGGATTATCACCGGCCCAACTCGACCTACCTGAGGGCGATCAGTTAAGTAGTAGTTTTCGTCGATAGTTGTACTTGTAGGTACTGTCATTTCCTGCTCGACTCTGATGTTTGCTTATATTATCTATGCCTACAGATCAAGAAGAAATAATGGCAAGCAGCAAACTTGAATCCCAAGCTCAAGCTTTGAGAAATGGGAGTGCCACCGAGCAGCTACTGTGCGACAAGAAGGAGCACCAACAAAACCAGCGAGTTCGATTCGATCAACGTCAGCTCTGACACTTGCTCAGATTGAACAAGCAACAAAATCTCGATCTGCTCATCGGGAAAATCCTATCCCAAGTAGCCTCACAGGTTGGGGCAAAAGGTTGATGGTCAAGGAAGAGGGCCTAGCTCTGAAAAAGATTGCCACAAACAAAGGAAAATAGAAAGTAGCTACAGGCTATGACCTATTCAGGAAGCCTGGCAACAGGACCCTATTCTAAATTCCATGGTTGCCTACTCCCTGGCTCACCACTGACCCAATTGAGGAGGTGAATAACTCATCCTCCATCATCCAAGGGGAGATGACAGGCGATAATGCCCTAAAATGGCTCTCATCAAGGTTATTCGTATCCGACCAGCAAAAGCTGATAAACCTCAGCCAGGCTGGGGTCATCTGAGCATTATCTTATCACTGCAACATGGTAAGAATAAGGTCAATAATTTTAATTGAATTTCTATTTCATAACGGTATTGTGGAGTAATGTCATCCTTATGTTTCCGATAGGATAATTGGGCTATAACATCTTTCGCCGATTTGAGCTGAAAGTGGAGGAAAAGAAGGAGTTGTGAGAAGGAGAGGACTGGAAACCCTCAAGGTGCAGCTCAAGTCCTCACAACTGCAGGCCGAGTAGCTGAACAAAAAGGTGGTCAAACTGCAGGAGCAACTCAACTCCAAGGATCAACAATTGGTCCAGGCGGTCGAGAAGTGGAGCCGTATGGATAACATAATAAAGAAGGCCCAGTTGGATCTGCAAGTGAGTTATTCTTCTAGATGGGCTGCAGGTCGTGCAAAGGTGACCAATGAGGCGAGAGAGGCCTTCAGCCGCCATGTCCCTAGGATGCACCGCAAAGTGGTTGAACAATTCATCATCAGCGCTGCTTTTTAAGTTGCGAGCATAGTCGTGTCCCTAAATAATATTCGAGAAGCCTTCCATAGATCTATAAAGCAGCTCAAGCATTTAGGATATGCTTTCTGCACTGAAGATAAAAGCAGGATAAGCCTAGCGCTGAACGAGAAACTGGAAGCATATTCAGACCCTAAGGAGGGTAAAGTTGAGTAAGTCCTAAAGACAGAAGCTGCAGCCACTGTGGTCGACGAGCCATTAAGTAAGGCCCAAAAGAAGAAGATAGAGGTCGATACTAGACTGGAATAGTTGGCCGATGAGTTCTCCTTCGCCGAGGACCTAGTGGCTCAACTGAAGAAAGTAAAGGTTGACGTGGCACAGTACTTGCTACGCTCGACCAACTTTATAAGTGATGTCATTGGGCCGCCCGAACCTCCTCGAGCAATCTCACCACTCGCATGTGCAATACCTAATCCAGACTCTAAATGGCCTAAAGGTGAGTAGGCAGGGGCTAGCCAGAACTAATCCAGTGCCTATGCTGTCTTCGTTCTTTTTTGTTGTTATTTTTTGTTGTTGTTTGTTGTTTTTTTGTTGCAATGACAATCAATCAGCTGATGAATAAATACTATTTTTTGTGTCCTTTTGTCTTGTTAAAGATAGCCATTGATTGTTTTCACCTCTAATTAAGTTGTTGTAACAATGTGGAGAGTAACTGATGAATGACTTAGCTTCTGCCCTCATAGTTGAGAAAATTTAAAGATTCTTGTTGACGGAGTCGACTTGTTGTAGCCTTATCTGTTGTACGACCATTAATCTACATAGTTGATTTTTAACACCTGTTGGTCGACTACTGGGCCAACCACTGGATCTCCAACCCTGGGGTCAATAGGATCGACACCGGTTGATTAATTTCAACGCTACTACTGGGTTGTTGCTTCATCTACTGCAAAGGTCAACTCCAAGCATAGAAGCATGAAACCAAAGTGGCAGCAGGATGCTGTTTATTTATTGATTACATAATTGACTTGAGTGGTAGCTTGAGCTGTTTGTTCATCAACGATGGGGTCGACTTAGATTGGGGCGGCAAGAAACCGCTTGATTGGCAATGTGAAATGTAATATGTCGACTCCAAGATCAACATGAGTAGTGGCGACATAGAACTGCTTGAGTGGCTACTTATATGTTGGCTACGGGGTCGACATGAGTAATTGCAGCATGGGGCCGCTTGAGTAGCAGCGCGAACTACTTATATGTTGGCTACGAGGTTGACATGAGTAATGGCAGCATGGAGCTGCTTGAGTAGTAGCACGAACTGCTTATATGTCGACTGCGGGGTCGACAAAAGTGGTGGCAACATGGGGCCACTTGAGTGGCAGCACGAATTACTTATATGTCGACTGCAGGGTCTACTTGTTATAACAGTGACTCCAAATTATACCCATATTACTAGAATTTTATTCAAACTGACAACTTTCGATAAGTAAATACAGCATGGTTTCAAATGTAAAATTTTCTAAGATTAATTACATTCCATGGGCGAGGGAGTTCTTCCCCTTACATATTGGCCAGTCTATAAGCGTTGTGTTTTGATACATTGACAATCGTGTACGATTCATCCCATTTGGGGTCGATCTTACCAACATTCTTGGAGACTTCAACTTTTTTGAGGATGAGATCTCCGACCTTAAAACAGCAAAACTTAACTCCCTCATTATAGTTCTCGGCTATCTTCGACCTACAATGCTACATGGTATTATAAGTTTCTTGGTGACATTTGTCAATGGTCTCGAGGTCAAACTTCCTCTCTGATGTGTTTTGCAGTAGATGGAAATGAATCACTCAAGCTGTATGCTGGATTAGTTCCGAAGGAATTACTGCTTCAAACCTATAAACTAGGCTATAAAAGGTGTGGCCAGTGGCTATTCGAGGAGTTGTCCTGTATGCCCATAACACGCTAGGCAGGTCATCTGCCCAGCTTGAACCAGTGTCCTATATCCTTGCTTTTAGATAGTTGAGGATCATTCTATTGGTCACCTCCGTCTGATCATTCGATTGAGGATTACCCACTGAAGTAAAGTGTTGTGTAATTCCCAAACTTTCGCACCAGCCCCTGGTGCTTTTGCTCTGAAATTGAGTACTATTATCAAAAATAAGGACCTTGGGTAAACCAAAATGGCATATGATGTTCTTCCATATGAAACTCTTAACGGTCATGTCCATTATCTTTGGAATGGCCTTCGCCTCAGCCCACTTAGTAAAATACTCGACTGCTACAATTATTAATTTTAACTATCCTGTTGATTTTGGTAGCAAGCCCAGTATGTCAATTCCCCATTGATCAAAAGGCCAAGCAATTTGAACACTAACCATCGGTGCTCCAAATTGGTGTGGCAAATTCGAATAGACTTGGCATGAAGGACATTTACGTGCATAATCCATCGAGTCTTTCAACAAAGTTGGCTAAAAGTATCCGTACCTGATCACTTTGTGGGCCAAGGATTTTCCTTCAGAATGATTGCCACACATACCCATATGACTGTCTTACAACACCTCCGAAGCTTGATCTCGATCGAGATGCCTCAATGGGAAGCCCGAGATCGACCTCTTATATAGCTGACCATGCTCGTCGAAGGTAAATTTAGAAGCCTAACCTCGAAGGCATTGAGCCTCATTCCTCTCCTCAAGGACGGTACCTTGGCTTAAATACAGTTTAATCGAAGTTTACCAAGAAACTGTCTCTCCTTGAACGCTTGCTATCAAATACTCATCGATTGGCCCAATGGACGACTTATCAAAAACCAAAAATGTGATCTTCTTATCCCTTATCCCCCTATTGGAGCTGGCAAATTTTGAAAGAGCATCTGCCTGCTCATTCTCTGATTGAAGAACTTGGGCAAGCTCGAACCTTCTAAATGATTGTTGTAACTACTTCACCTCGGCCAAGTACCGATTCATGGTCGCATCCTTGGCTTCAAAATTTCCGCCGACCTGCTCTACCACTAACTGAGAATCTATGTTTGTGACCAAGTGCTCAACTCCTCGCTCGGGTGCCATTCTCATTCCCGCGAGAAAAGCTTTATATTCTGCCTCATTGTTCATGACTGCATAGTTTAATTTTATCGCAAAATCATATTCTTCTACCTCCATGGAGTAGAGAGCGATACCTACTTGACCACTAAATGTGGTCGACGATCTATCGACGTGCATTGTCCAAAAAAGAGGAGCCTTGGTACTCATTTTTGGCAGGTCAACTTGCTCAGCAATAAAGTCAGCCAGGATTTGTGCTTTGATGGTAGTTCGGGGCTGGAAAGTAATATTGAACTCTTCTAGTTTGATTGCCCATTTGGTTAATCTCCCAGATATATCCAATTTCACCAATACTTGTTTCAATGGTTGGTTGGTCAACACTATGATAGAGTGAGATTGGAAGGTCTACGATCTATCGACATGCATTTTCCAAACAAGAGGAGCCTTGGGACTCGTCTTTGGCAATTCAACTCGCTCAACAATAAAGTCAGCCAAGACCTGTGCTTTGATGGCAGTTTGAAGCTAAAAAGTAATATCGAACTCTCCTAATTCGATTACCTATTTGGTCAATCTCTCAAATGTATCCAATTTCGCCAATACTTGTTTTAATCATTGGTTGGTCAACAGTATGATAGAGTGAGATTGGAAATACGGTCGCAACTTTTGAGCTACAATCACGAGTGCTAAAGTAAATTTCTCGAAATAATTATGCTCTGGCCCATGGAGGGACTTGCTGCAATAGTAGATTGGTCGATGCATGCTGTCTTGGGTCGAGATCAGTATTGAGCTGATCGACGCCGTGGAGACCGCCAAATATACCCAGAACACTTCGCCCAGCTTGGGTTTTGCCAACATGAGGTGTGAAACTAAGTGCTGTTTTAGTTCGACCAGCGCTTGGTCACACTACGCAATCCATTAGAAGCCCGACTTCTTGGCATTTCTAAGAATTTTAAAAAAGGGTAGACTCTTGTCGGCCAATTTGGCGATGAACCTGCCCAAGGCTATAATCTTGCCGACCAATCTCTGAACATCTCGAATCATTTTTGGAGGGGTGACATCGAGAATTGCTTAGATCTTTTGTGGATTAGCCTCAACACCTCTTTGGCTAACCATGTAGCCCAAAACCTTTCCTCCTCGAACCCCGAACGTACACTTATTTGGGTTCAATTTTAGACCAAAAGCTTTCAATATCACAAAAGTGTGACGGAGGTCGAGCAAGTGATCCTAAGCTTTTTCTATTTTGACCATCATGTCATCGACATAAACTTCCATCAATTTACCAATTTGGTCTTTGAACATAAAATTGACGAGTCGCTAATAAGTCACTCTAGCATTCTTTAACCCAAAAGGCATGACCAGAAAACAGTATAGTCCATTTGGAACCACAAAAGAGGTTTTATCCCTATCTTCATGAGCTGTGAAAATCTGATGATATCCTTGAAGTGCATCCATCATGCTCAATAACTCACACCCAAAAGTTGAATCAACTAAAGAATCTATGTGAAGTAGGGGGTAAAGATCCTTAAGGCATGCTTTATTTAAATCCATAAAATTATTACACATCTGCCACTGCCACTCATTCTTAGGGACCAGGACAACATTACAAAGTCAAAAGGGATATTGAATCTCCATAATATAACCAGCATCTAAGAGTTTCCTAACCTCCTCTTCGATAATCTGTATCTTCTCCGCATTGAACGTCCTTGTCTTTTGCCTAACTGGTTTGTACGAGGGATCAACATTAAGACGATGTATAATGACATTGGGGTCGATTCCCTGAAGGTTTGATGCATTCTACGCAAAGATGTCAATATTCTCTCTCAGAAAATTGACCATCAGACACTTCAAGTGAGGGCCCAGGTCCGTTCCAATACGAATCATCTTGTCGGGGTTTCCCTACTCAAGCTCAATAGCCTTGAAGTCCCCGATGGGCTCCACTTGGTGTCTTCAAACTTTCGCTTCTTGCTGACCTAGGTCTTCTCGAGTTTTGCTATAAGGGCGTCCCTCGAGGTCTTTAGTTGCAATTGAGCTTTCTGCTCATTTGACTCAACCAAGATGTTGTAGCATCTCCAGGCCTCCTTCATGTTGCATAAAAGTTCCCCCATACCTGCTGGGGTTGGAAACTTGACCTTCAAGTGATAGGTGGACACAACTGCACGGAAGTCATTAAGGGCGGGTCGGCCTATGATGACGTTGTAAGCGAATGGAGCATCAACTACCAGGTAATTTATCATCAAAGTTTGCCTTTTAGGAGCCTCTCCAAACGATGTAGACAAGTTAATCGACCCTTTCAGAATGATCTCCGATCCCCCAAACCCGACCAGTGGTGTGTGAATAGGATCAAAATTTAACTGGCCTATATTCATTCTTTTTAAGGTAAAAAAGAAGATTATATTAGCTGAGCTACCATTGTCGACCAGAACCTTGTGCACTTCAAAATTGGCAATCTCCATAGAGACTACCATTGGACAATCTATTTTTTGGTCGACGTTTTTGCCTTTCAGGTGGGCAAGGTTGGCATCAATAAATGAAATGGGCTCTTCACTCGTTAAAAGATAAAATGTTGTCTTGACGTGGAAGGCTTTGACTGACTCGAGCCTTCTTTGAGTTTGTCTTTGAGCAAATTTTGAGTCCCCCCCAGTGGGATCACCCGCAATCATATCAATGACTCCTCGAATGGGTGGGCGATCCTCATGGGTGGGTTTCTTTCCTTTTTCTTCCCTTCTAGAGCTAACTGACCTTTCTCTACGAGGAGTCCAGTCGGTTTTACCCCCTTCGACCTGGGGGTCCACAGCTATATACTTCTTGAGGTATCCCTACCTGATTAACCTCTTGATCTCATCTTGTAGATTGAAGCATTCATCGATATCGTGCCCCTTTTGCCTGTGAAAGTGGCAATATTTCTTTAATTTTTTCATGGCTTCAATCTCCATCAACTTTCTGAGCTTCTTAGGGAGGTTATCATGCTGGATGGCATACAGGACCTCCCTCCTTGGGATGTTCAAAGGTGTATAGTCATAGAATCGCTTGATGGGAGATCGACCTCTTTCTTTGTATTTCTGGTCATCTCTTTCTTTTTTCTTCTTATCGACTTTGGAGGATCCGAATTTGAGCTTATTCATTTCCTCCTGCGTCATATACCTCTCAGCCAAGTCAAGCAACTCCTCCATCGACCTAGGCCATTCCCGCACTAGAGCGTTAGCGCACTCCTTGTGCCTTAGCCCCAAGATACATTAGACTATGTGGATTTGGGTTGCAGCAAAAGAGATGGAGGTCTTGGGTTCAGGGACTTACGGGCGTTTAATAAGGCTTTACTTGCTAAATAGGGCTGGAGGCTACTTATGAGGCCAAACTCATTGTTCTCTAAATTGTTTAAAGCTAAATACTTCCCTAATTGTGATGTCTTACAGGCACGCTTGGGTACCAACCTGTCATTTTCATGGAGGGGCGTTGGGATGCTCTTTCTTTACTACATGAGGGACTTCGATGGAGAATTGGAAATAGCTGTAAAGTGCACATCTCGAATGATCGTTAGATTCCCAAACAGTTTTCTTTTCGGATTTTTTATCCCCTAAAGATTATTCTTAGCGACTCATTGGTCGCAAGGCTAATCAATGGTGATATAGTACGTGGGATTATACTCTGATAAATGAAATTTACTTGGAACCTGATAGAGAAGCCGTTCTGTCTATTCCTCTTATAGCCAAAATTGTAATGAAGACAAACTTGTATGGCATTATTCTAAGTCTAGCTGTGTCAGTGTACGCACAGCCCATTCCTTGCCATTTCTCTGAAACACCATCTGAATGAATCCAGCAAAGGGTCTGCAAGCAAAACTCATGGGGATTTTAAATTTATCTGGGTATGTGGAGCCCCTCTAAAGGTTCAGCATTTTACCTGGCAAGCAATGTGCAATTTTGTTCCTACGAAAGCAGTTTTAGCTCAAAGACACATCACCTCTTGTTCTACTTGTGATATATGTGAGAATATGGTAGAGGATCTCCTCCACTGCTTGCTGTTATGCCAATTTGCCAGCCAAGCTTGGGCTCTTAGCAATCTACCCTTCTCTTAAATTTATCATTAGGCTGATTCTGCGTTTGATTGGTGTGTGAAAGTGCATGAAAGTCTGGATAAAAATTCATTTGAATAGTTTTTGGTGTGCTGTTGGTGCTTATGATTTTGCTAGAACCAACATAACTTTGAGGAGGGGAGATGGTCACCATTGGAGGTTGTCAACTTTGCTAGAAGTTATTTTGCCACTTATCAGGAAGTCAATTTCACGGATCCAAATCATGCTAATATGCTAATATGCTGGAGGCTTGGAAGGCACCCACACAAGGTCAGATCAAGGTAAACTTTGATGCAGCCATATTCAAAGCTTCTCAATCAATCAGGATCGAAATTATCGCTCGTGATCGTCTGGGCCACTGTGATTAGTGAAAGGATTATTGATTCCTGAAGCTGCAGAAGCCACGACAGCAAGCTTAGGATGTGAATTGTGCTCAAATTTTTAATGGCCTCAAGTTGTGATTGAGGGTGATTGCGTTGAAGTGATCCATGCTTTGGAAGATAACTCAAGTACATTGTTGAATATTGATCCTTTGATTTCGTATGCTAAGGAGTTTATATCTTACTCGAGGAATGTTTCTTTTGTCACATTCATAGATATGTAAATAGATGTGCTGATTATCTAGTTGGGCATGTTCGATGTTAATGTTGAAACTAATGTGCTCACAAAGGCCCTAGCCTTTGATTCTATTTAATAAAAATCTCCTACCATTTTCATCATAATATATATATATATATATATAGTTTTAATTTAGTAATCATCTTCTGTTGGTTGACCTAGAGATCATATAATTTTTGTGAATATAATTGATTCAGCCCACACAATTTATAAATTTAGTTTTATAAGATTGAACAGTCCACTAGAGTTTGAATTGTTGATCTAAAGAAAGGAGAAAGCCAGCCTCCGTGATCCAATGATAAAAAATCAATAGGTTCAAGACGAAAAAAGATTTCTACTCGACCACGTTTACTTTATACGCTTAAATAAACGTTTTAATAATTCTAGGTATTGTGTTAGAATTTTACAAAAAATTATATGCATGTGTATTTGCATTTGAAGTACTGATGCTTGGTATTATACTTTTTAGTTATTAATTAATGCACAATATAATTGTATATTTAATTCCATTCTTAAACAATAAAACATAAAGATTCATAGTGATCAATTGATTAAAAATAAAATATTACTGTTCACGTTCCGCTTTGAAAGCATTGCTAATTGATTATCACTTCATTCTCTACAAATATTTAAAAATTGGGCTCTTATATATTCATTGGGCCTAATCCCTGTTATTCAATTGACATCCAAAGGGGGCTTTGGCCCAACAACAATGGGGTGCTGGAAAATGGCCACTTGAACGTGGGAGATTGCACCACGTCATTCTCTTTTGGTTATTTGGCCTATCCCACCACTATAAATACCGACCCAGCATATTTTTTCAGGTATATTAGTTATATCCGCTCACCCAGGTTCTTCTCAATAAATTGGAACCTTATTGATTAACTTTTATAATCAATTTCAATTTCTTCTAACGTTTTTTTTTTTAATTGATAGCAAAGCTAACATATTCTATCTTCCTTGAGATATTATTAATCTTATGTAAAATTTTGTTAGTTCTAATTTTGAAAAACTTCATTTGATTGAAGTAAAAGAAAAAGAAATTTAAGAAATAAAATTTTGATAAATAAAAGAGGAAATTTTGGAGAATCTAAAATACTAAAATTTATATTTATATTATTTAATTAATTAATTATTATAATTTTAAATAATAAGGACTCCAAATAAAGGCCTTATACTTTTTCCTAAAGCGTAAATTTTTTGAAAACAAGCATATGTATCAATCTTCCAAACAAAAGACCTTATATATTTTTAGGCCTTTAATGTATATAAAATATATATATATATATATATATACACCTTATATTTTTTTTGAGACCTAAAATATAAAGAAAAATATATGTAGGAAGCCTTCAAATTTTGGTGGCCTAAGGTTGTCTCCAAGTTAGAACCATCCCTGAGCTCTCCCTAAATTCTCTCTATATTCCTAGCTTATTTCCCATTTCTTAATTCTAACTCAAGCGTCACAAGATTTTGTATAGATTTCTCCCAATAACTCCAAACTCCTATATGTACTTTTAGAATTTAGAGTTTAGATCTATTTGAACTTGAAAATTTTTAAACCCGAACAAATCGAACTAAATTAAGCACTTCAAAAAGACTACTCACGACCACACAAAATATACTTTTAATCCAACACTAATATATGCATGGGTGAAGCCTCGTCATTGATTAATGGACTATTATATATATTAATTAATAGGGCAAATTATAGTTATTATCCCTCAAGCTTGACCTAATTATAAAAGGGTCCACGTATTTTCAAAAATTATAAAAAATTTCTAAAATGCAAGACCTAATTGTAATGTAGACGGAAGTGGAGAAAAGTTTAAAAATACCCCTAATAGCAAAATAATTAAAAAAATTAAAAAATAATAGAAATTTAGTTAAATTTAATTAAATTATTTATCAAAATAGAAATTATATTTAAAGTAAAGATATTTATCATTTATTCAAATAATAAATATATCTAAAGCATTAATAAAATTTAGTTAAATTTATTAATTAATAAAAAAAACTATATTAATTAAGAATAAATAAATAAAAGGATTAAACATATGTATTTTTAATTAAATATTTATTAATTAAAAGAGATAATTTTTTAAATTAAATTATATAATTTTTCAAAATAATAATCATATATAATTAACGGTATTTAAAATAATTAAAATATTTATTCAAATAGTAAATCTATACAAAATAACAACAAATAAGTAAAAAAAATTATTAATTAACAAAAACAAAAATTTAAAAACTATATTAATTAACAAAAAAATAAGTAAAAAATTAAAATACATGTATTTCTAACTATATTATTTATTAATTAAAAATTTAATTATATTATTTATAAAAATAATAATCATATCTAAATTAATTATTTTTAAGATAATTAAAATATTTATTCAAATAATAAATCTCTCTAAAATAAGTAATGAAACTTGCTTAAATTTATTTATTAATTCAAAACATAATAAAAAAAATATGCATCTTAATTAAATTATTTATTAATTAAAAAAAAGGACTTTTTTCTTTAAAAAAATTCAAACCCTGCCCCTTGCCCCCGGCCTGGCGCCGCCTTCTTGTTTCGCCGTGGCCAAGTCTAGCCTCTTGCCAATGGGGGTGGGGCAGTTTGTGTGTATATATATATATATATATATATCATTTTTTTTATTCAACACATATGTATGTATATATCATATATAATAATATTTAAATATTGCATAATATTAAATTATATATGTATGCATATGCATATAGATATTTTACATATTTTTTGAGCATATATTTTTTATTAAGAGTTAGGGCGTTTTTGGTATTTTTATTAAATTTTTAGGGTATTTTTGTACTTTTACACAATCAGCTTATCAATTAAATTACCAGAAGGGCATTTATGAAATTTTACATGTTATTTTTAATGGTAATTAGGAAAATCCTAATGACGGCAAAATTTTGAAGGGAATTTTGTAATTTTGAAAAAAATAAAAATATTTTCGTGATTAAATCAAACCTCAAGGTGGTGGTGGTAATTCACCCTCATTAATAATAATCATGGATCCATCCTGGCATTCTTTGGAAAATCAATTCTGTTATATTAAAATATTATCCGCAATGCAATGTCTGTTAATTACTAGTTTATATTATTAACTATCCGCGCATCACAGCTCATCGTGTGTCGGTTTTTGGGATGCTGAAATGATATCAACGGGCATATTTTGACGTGTAAATGTGATTTCTTTTTCAACAAATACAATTAATTAAAATATGCTTTAGGCCCTTAATCCTTCGATAATTATACAGTATTAGATATGAAGCCCGCTGGTTATTTTTTCTTTGGATTACGTAAATTTTAATTGTGTTGGTGGATATATATATATATATATATATATTTAGGTCAGTCTCACAGGTAATTAAGGAAAAATGAAAATACACGAGCATAAAAAGAAACATATGTCATACGTCTGGTTTGAGAGTGAAACATTTTATATGTCAATGCTTAGTTATTTTAAATAAAAATGTTCAAAAAACTTTTATTTACGTGTTGTCGAGGAAAGTAACAACGGGAGAACAATAATTTCAAAAACTATAACACTAATATTTTATTGTTTACTTAGCCAAGCGTGAGTTAAATTATTAAGAATTTATTCCACTACCCGGTGCAACGAATCGTATTTAACGATTCTAGAATTTATAAGCTTGCAGATGTAATATCGGAGCACAATTGGAGCAATTTAGGCACGAGATCTAATTTATTAAAAATCTATAAATTACACTCACAAAGTTGATAACAAAAATAATATCCAATTAATAGAAAAATAAAACAGATACAGATTTACGTTGTTCAGCAAATTCCACCCACCTCCACGACAGTTTTCTTTCTTCAATTATGATACAATTTTACCAGTACAAGTCAATCCTTGAATTTAACATGCCCAAACTCAATCCAAAAAATTCCCCTTGTATAATTCCTATCATAACTACCAAAGAAATGCTCATTCCACCCTTCTATATTATCCTACTAGTACTCATAATAACTATCACATGAGTTTTATGAGTGTCATCTCTTAAGTAATCAAATAAACACCTCTATTTATAATAAAAAATTACTTGATTACTTTAATTAGTAATACAAGGAGTCCTAATTCTAGTCAAACTTGATCTCTCGATAATTGAGTCAAATCTCAGCAATTTCTACCTTAACGAAGTTTCTCATATCAATAATTGTTCATGACTCCGTCGCAAACCAAATTCCACTGGCTTTCAAAGATACCACTGCACATATTTATCATTAGTAAGGTCCCAATACCAACTAACTCATCCTAGCCAATGTACATGTACAGCTTAATGTGTGACTTTCAGGACTTTAGCTCCAATGAATACTCACAGCCATTGGAATCCAATTGGCACAAGGAAATTAGACTCTTTCGTGTATTTAGGACATAAGTCACACCACCTAAAACATGAACCGCTCCAACAACTATTTTAATTTTCACCACTCTAATACCCATAACTCTCCAAGTCGAATCATGACACAAAGATAAATTACTTATCTTCTATGATTGAAGTGAATAAAAATTAATCCTTCATGAAGCAAACAAGCATTATGCATCCAGAATCTAAAATCCAATCATCTCCACAACTTCAATGATAATGTTGTCTGTAATACGAAGTCAAATCTTCTCACTGTAAATCCTTCATATCTGTCGGCTTCTCCTACCTTTTTTTCAATGCCATTGCTAGGTCTAGTTGAATTAGGAGATTCTCCACCCTTCCTTGCCAAAGAGTGAAATTCCCTTTGTCATCAAAATTATCATGAAGTAATTTGTCAATAATACTGCCCATCCCTAAAAAATTAAATCTCAACTTGTAGCTCCAACCAAAAGTTTTGATACTAATTTGTTGGAACACAACGGAAGCAATTTAGGCATAAGATTTAATTTATCAGAAATTCACACATCACACTCATAAAATTGATGACAAAAAATACCTAACAGATAAAAGAATAAAATAGACACAGATTTACGTGGTTCAGCAAATTTCGCTTACCTCCATGGGAATTTTCTTTCTTCGATTATGATAGAATTTTACCAATACAAGTCAATCTTTGAATTTGAAATGTCCAAACTCAAGCCAAAAACATCCCTTATACAATCCTTATCATAACTACAAAAGTGATACTCACTTTACCCTTTTGTATTGCCGCACTTGTACTTACAATAACTACCTATGAGTACTATGAGTTCCACCAATGTCATCTTTTAAATAATTAAATAAACACATCTATTTATAATAAAAAATTATTCAACTACTTTACCTAGGATTAGGAAATCTAATACAAGAAAAAGTTCTAATTCTAGTCAAACTTTGTCTTTCGATAATTAAGTCAAATCTCAACATGCAAAATTAAAATTTTAAAATTTTATCTAAGAATCAAAATTTCACTAAATATTGTATACAATTGATCTATTTTATAACAATTATTATTTTATGTAGTAATGTACTAATCAGCTATTACAAGAAAACGAAGTTATAAATTATAAGATTTCACAGTAATGAAACATATAAAAATTTGGTAGAACTTTCTTTTTGTTGGCCTTGTACGAAACATGAGAGCGTGGTGACGTAAATAAAACACATTCTAGCATTTGCTACTTCATATTTTAATGAATAAGCCAGAAGTTTTACAATTCTGGGTCTTTTTTTAAGTTTTTAATGCTTTAAAAGTCTTAATTTTTACTCCTGTAAGAGTGATTAATTTAATGTTTATTATAAATGAATTAAAATAGTATTGATATATTTTTTAATTTATATACATAAATACAAAAAATTCATTAAAATTTGAATATAAATTTATATATATATGTATATATATCATAATAATACTATTGAGTCAATTCTATCATAAAATAATTCACAAATCCTACATCGTGATTGCTATTATAAGACATAATTAAAAGACCAACTTACTTGTAGTAATTCCAAATAGTTTGATTAGAGGTGGCAATTTTCAACACGATACGATAAGTCAACATGAATTTGACACAAAAAAATTGGGTTTGGGTTGAGCCGTTTTGGATTCGAATTCAACAAGGTTAACACGAATTAAAAATTGAAGAAAATAGGCTGGGTTGAATTTCAGGCCACATGAATAATCCAAAATTTGATTGTAGGCTGCACAACAACTTGAAGTCCTCAACCTACCTGAACCAACCTGACTAAATCTGAATTAAACAAATAAAATTTGAATTTTTTTAGGAGTAAAAATATAAAATAACAAAACAAAACTTAAAATTTTGAACTTCAGCAATATCAAAATTATTACTTTAACATTTTTCGGTCTTGTTTATTTTCACAACCATAATGGATGGATCATTACAATTTTAAATTACTTCTAATGATTATTTTTGTATCCAAGTGGATATAAAAATTAAATTGCACTTCAAAGAGTTCACAAAATAATGCTTTAACTACTGAATTGTCCTATAGGTTTTTTCTTAGGCCTTATACAACGCAAGATTTTGCTATTTATATATAAGTTCTTTCTGTTGAAAGTCTATAAAAAATTCAAAAGATTTAAGCAAGTTTTTATAATAAATTATGTGTATAATTTAAAATATTTGTTTTGCCTATTTGCTTGATGATCTATTTTTATTAATTTATGTATTGCTTAATTGAATCATTATAAAGTGAAAAAAATGACATTAATTTTAAAAAGTTAAAAAAGAAGATTTAATAGACACAAAAAAGATCCAAAAATTAAAAAGAATGGGTGAATAAAACTTGTTAAAAAAAATTTGATAGTTTTAAAAATACGACACTTTGTTATTTCAGTATTTTTATGATGCCCATAAATACTAGAAAATAAAAGGAAAAAAGTTCTAAAAATCAATATATTAATGGTTCAATAAAAATTATTTGAGGGCATTTGTAAAGTTATAATGAGAACTCCTTATTACTCTATTCTAATTTATTAATAATTAAAAATAAATAAAATTAAAAAATAAAACTAATTATTTTAAAAATTAGGTCCACCTAATATGAATCAAATTGAATTAGAATTTGATCACTTTTATGTGATAACCATATTGAATTGGGTTCAAGTTAGCAAAATTAACATTATATTCTTGCTTCAACTCAATTTGAAACCACCGTGCTGGGTTCCAGAGCTCGTATGCTGTAATGAAATGAAAAAAATGATTGGGAAGTGGAAATTCTATTCAGTTTGCCTCTTAGGTTGCCCGAAGTAGATTAATAAATAAATGAACCGACCAAAAGACACTTCTCCCGCCAACTGACAGGTACGGTATCCCGGGATCCAATAATCAGCTATAATCATCTACAACCGCACCCTTTCGTACTCTCTCTTCCTCCCCACTAATCATCAACTAGTCCACTTAACACCTGATCCCAAGCCACGCCGAAAGCTTCCTACGCCGGGCCCATAGAATCTTCTGCACGTGCCGACCATGTACTACTGTTTATAACCCCCACCCCCCCGCGCCAACCTGTTTTTCACCCTCACCCGACCTGAGCTGCCTGACTCTCTCTAATCGGATCCCGCCCCCCAATCTGCTGGTTCTGGCTATTCCGGCGACACACCCATCACGATCGCCTCCGCCACTTCACATTTCCGGCCCGATTTTGTTGGGCGGCTGATCGATAAATTTCCTAACAGAGATGGAATCGATCTTGGCCCGAGCTTTAGAGTATACGCTGAAGTATTGGCTTAAATCATTCACCAGAGATCAGTTCAAATTGCAGGGTCGCACCGTGCAACTTTCTAATTTAGGTCAATTTTCACTTCCTATTTCGTTTAAGATGCATTTTGTGACCCCGTGCGTGTGTTTGTTTGGAGCTGAATTTGTAGAGTTTGGTTAAGTTTTTCCTTTATATAATTGGAAACTTTTTGTGGTAGATATAAATGGAGATGCATTGCATGCAAGTCTTGGGTTACCGCCGGCGCTGAATGTCACCACCGCCAAAGTTGGTAAATTGGAGATTATTGTGAGTAACTTCTCCACTCATTTAGTTCAACAATCGAATTTTAGGGTTCCTGTCAATTTAAATATATATAATTTCTGGGACTCTGGATGTGCAAAGTCAGAGAAGTTGAACAGAATTGAGGGTTTTTTTCGTTTTATTTATGCACTCGTCCAATTTTATGGTTCATATATGTTTCCATTCAATTTTAAAGCTTCCGTCAGTGAGCAATGTACAAGTGGAAGCAATTGTGGTGCAAATTGATAGGCTTGACCTAGTCTTGGAGGAAAATGATGATGTTGATGCATCTAGTAACTCAAGCAGGTACTTTAACGGGCTCAAGAAGCTATTTTTCAGTTAATCATTTGTTTTGAATAGCTGTCACAGCCTGAATTCTCATTTTATCTTTCTTTCTTTGTGAAGTGCTTCATCCTCAACCAGTGCTGGAAAGGGTAGTGGGTATGGGTTTGCCGACAAGGTTAATCTCTACATTCTACTGTACGATAACATAATTTTGCATTACCATATTCAGCCTAATTGATTTCTGTGTTTTTCATACGTGACAACTAGTTTTAGAAAGAGCTACATAACAAATTTGATGGCCATATGTTTAGTCTGTATCTATCAGATTGCTGATGGAATGACATTACAAGTGCGGACTGTAAATCTCTTACTTGAAACTCATGGTGGAGCTCAACGTAGAGGAGGAGCAACTTGGTAAGTCTTGCCACCTTCCTAATTAATAAACTTATATATTTGTCAATGGGCAGCAAGCTGTTTATCAACAGTGAGTTCAATTCTGAAATCAAACTGTAAAGCAATCTGTGATCTTGTTTTTATAAAGGAGATCAGCATCTGTCGGTTGGCACATGATAGCGAACAGTTGGTGCATATTGCCTTGGACAGATAATCCTTACAAATAATGCCATTTGGTTTATATATGCATTACTGTAAACATGACTCATGAACCATCTTTGAGGATATTCAGTGGCAACAGCAAACTGATATCTGTAGACAAATTCTATATGTTGCCATTTCTTGAAGATAAATTTCAAGAAGTAGCCTGTGTTTGGTTGGAGAGAGCTTTTACTCAATGCTAGTAGCAGATTTTTTTTTTAGTGGGTGAAGCAAGGCACAAACTTTTCAAACTACTAAAATATGATACCATGAGACTAATTAAATAAATTTAGGTGCATTGATATATTAGATTTCTTGTTAAATAATCTGTGCAAGACATCACTTACAGGTTTTATATTACTGATAATATTGTTGTGTTTATATGAACCTAGATTGCTAGATGCGATTATGCAAGGCAAACCAGCTAATTGTGCAGATATATATATATATATATATATATCAATATATTTTGCTTTTTGTCTAGGATTTTCTCTAGAGGTGTAATTGCAAGGATTGTCTTTCTTAGTCTTGAGTTGTCGGAATATTATTATATAATAAGCATCAATGTTGGTTAATTCTCACATTTTGAGGTTAGAATGACTGAATGAGTCAATCTCTCAGGAAGCACATTAAGTATTTAAAATCCAACAACCAGGAATTACTATCAAGTCCTTTGACTTGTTTGTTGAATAAGCAAGAAAATATCAAGACTTTGGTGGTGAATATCAGGACCTCAAATTGTGTGATAAAGGATTTCAGACCTGTTTTTTTAATTATATTTTCTCCACTAACCTTTTCTGTTCCAATAGGGCATCACCGATGGCTTCCATTACTATGCACAACCTTCTGCTCTATACAACAAATGAAATCTGGGAGGTGAGGCTGTAAACCATTCGTAGAATCTAGTTATGTATTTGTTACCTTAGTTGCATTTGGCAGCAGAACGAATTCCTTACCAGTACTAACTCCTCTAGCAGGTTGTAAATCTTAAGGAAGCAAGGGACTTTTCAAGTGACAAGAAGTTTATATATGTGTTCAAAGTAAGCAAGCCCACTTATCTTTTCATATTTTCTGTTATTATTCATTTATATCTGCAATCTTAAAACTGCTATGGAAGTAAATAATGCATGCACATTTTCTTGCCATTGCCCATATTGTCTGACATACTTCTTCTGTGGGCTATGCCTCCTAGTCATTCTCTTTCTGCACTTTCCTGTCCAGTTGAAAACAGTTTCCACTTTGATTATACACATTTCAGGAGAAGATGGATAATTCTATATTTTTTATGTCACAGAAACTTGAGTGGGAACATTTGTCTATTGACCTCCTGCCCCATCCGGATATGTTCTCGGATGCAAACTTTTCAAATTCTAAAGAAGGGTTTAATGCAAAAGATGAAGATGGTGCAAAGCGAGTATTCTTTGGCGGGGAGCGATTCATTGAGGGGATCTCAGGAGAGGCCTATGTATGCAATTTAGCGTCAATTGATTTCGGAAACTTCACCTTCTATTGGAGAATGGACACTTTTGTTTCACTGATCTGCTAGGAAACACTTTTTTGTTAATTTTTTTTTCCATTTCTCTGTATATTTTATTTTTTTTAATTTTTTTTTTCTTACTTATGAAATATCTATGATCTCTTGAATTTCTATGACTATTTCAGATTACAATTCAAAGGACAGAGCTAAATAGTCCACTAGGGCTTGAGGTTCAATTGCATATTACAGAAGCTGTTTGCCCTGCTTTAAGTGAACCAGGCAGGTATTAAGAGCTTAGCGTTATTTTGGTGCTTCTTGGAGAATCCCTATTTTAAAATAATACCTTAATATTAGCAGGATTACGAGCTCTTCTCCGTTTCTTTACGGGATTGTATGTCTGTTTAAATAGAGGAGATGTGAATCCAAGTGCTCAGCAAGTATGACTTATTTCACTGTTTCTTCTCAAGCATATTTTGCTATGATGTGATAATACTGTAGACTCCCTCTATGTTGGTCGGCCCTCCAATAGATATCAACTATATTACCTCTTTCTTGGCAGCGGTCTGAAGAAGCAGCTGGTCATTCTTTAGTCTCTATAATTGTGGATCACATATTTCTCTGTATAAAGGATGCTGGTTAGCTTTTCAATCTTTATGTGCCTATATTGCTTTTTTTCCTCACTTTGACTCTCTTCAATTAGGCTGGTTTGAACTTGTTATGATGAAGAATCATTGCTGTACTTGATTTTTACCCATAGCAACTGCTATGAATGATGGAATCCTTTTTTCTCCAAGAAATTGTTGTTTTTAAGTCTCGATCTAACAAGTTTGCTTGATTTGCAGAGTTCCAGCTAGAACTTTTGATGCAATCGCTATTCTTTTCTCGGGTTTGTCTATGATTAACTGAAAGAAAATCAAATATTCAACCCATATTGCATGCAACTTATTGTGATCCTAGGCTAGCATATGTTTATGTCATGCATTTTCATTAACAAATATTTTTGTACTTCTGTAGTTTTTGCCATTCATAAAAATTACTGAACTTTCATTTCTTCATTCAGACTAGTGTTTCTGACAGAGAAAACACCAAATACTTGACTCGGGTTATGATAGGTGGATTGTTTTTGAGGTAAGTTGATAATCTGTGTATCGGAGGTTGGGTGTAACAGACATACGACATGCTATCATGATATCTGATAGACCTAATTGATTGCAATCATTTTCATCCAAACCAATGTGACATGCTAAGTAAGAAACAGATTTCAAGAGAAGAAACAACACTCAGAATATTGCATTTGGTAAAGAATGAAGCCTTAAGCGTCACCCTGAATTGAAGGTTGTTGAACCATTAATGACACAGTCCCATCTTTTAATCAGCACTGCATAACAATCAGCTCTCTTGCTTCTGCACACTGCAGTCGACTTTTGAAACACTTATTTATGTTTTTTGTACTTTTTTCACTTTTAAAATAACTTTTTTGCTTCACAAGGCATTTTGTTTGGTGACGTACTATGTTGAGGCTGTGTGATCCGTCCTCTTCATCCTGTAAATGAAATTTGTTATGTTCTTAGTTTATATTTGTTACAAATATTTTTTGTTACATTATCAAAGGTTCAGGGACATATTTGTGGATCTGGGCACATGTCTGAGACTTTGAATTAGAAATCGTATGGAATAATGCTACTTGAGAGTTATCTGTCGCACATATGTTCTTGTTCTGTACTAGCTCTTGATGATTTCATTTGTGCTCCTAATCTACATGAAATAAAATGCAGGGATACGTATTCACGTCCCCCATGCACCTTAGTGCAACCGTCAATGCAGGATGCTTCAGTTGATATCTCACATATCCCAGACTTTGGTATCATACAATTAACTGAAAAATTGTTTTATGGTGTTCAATCTTTCAAATATTTTTTCAGTGAATATATTTTGTTGTTGCTGTTTATACAGGTAAGGATTTCTGTCCTCCAATATATCCTCTGGGAGACCAGAATTGGCAATTAAATTGCGGTGTGCCTCTGATCTGTCTTCATTGTCTCCAGCTATTGCCCTCCCCCAGCCCACCAATTTTCACTTCCAGAACTGTTATTGATTGTCAGCCTCTGATGGTTGGTATTCATCTGTTGTTTTTCATTCTATCTTTTGGTCAGAAATCTTGGACTTTATTTATTCTGATTGCTACTAATGCTGTCCTATTTCTCCTTGTTTCGCAGACTCATCTTCAGGAAGAATCCTGTCTGAGGATATCATCCTTTTTGGCTGATGGAATTGTTGTTAATCCTGGTGCTGTGCTGCCAGATTTCTCAATTAATTCCCTTGTGTTTAATCTTAAAGGTTTGGATGTTACTGTTCCAGTTGAAATAGGGAAACTAGAGCACTCGTCTAGAAGTTGCGACATTCCATTTCAGAGTTCCTTTACTGGGGCACGGCTTCATATTGAAGATTTGATGCTTTCCGAGTCTCCTTCCCTAAAGCTAAAGTTATTGAACCTTGAGAAGGATCCTGCATGCTTCTGTCTTTGGGAAAACCAACCAGTTGATGCCAGCCAAAAGAAATTGACTGTTGGAGCTTCTTTGATTAGTTTGTCTTTGGAAACCTGTAATAACTTAGCTGGGAGGGACAGTTCCTGCATGGAGTCTGGTTTATGGAGATGTGTTGAGATGAAAGACGTGTGTCTTGAGTTAGCAATGGTGACTGCAGATGGTAGTCCCTTAACAAATATCCCACCTCCAGGAGGGGTTGTCAGGGTAGGGGTTGCTTGTCAACAATATTTTTCAAACACTTCAGTGGAGCAACTATTCTTTGTTCTAGATCTCTATGCTTATTTTGTTAGGGTTAGTGAAAGGATAGCTATAGTGGGGAAAAAAAAAACTGCAAAGGAAACAAGAAAAGAGTCGTTGGGTGGAAATATTATGGAAAAAGTTCCTGGTGATACTGCTGTAGCTCTAGCTGTAAAGGATCTGCAGCTAAAATTTTTGGAATCTTCTGCTTCTGACAGTCAGGGCATACCTCTAGTTTGTTTTATCGGTGATGATCTGTCCATCAAAGTCAGCCATAGAACTTTGGGAGGTGCAATAGCAATTTCATCCACTTTACAGTGGGAGAGTGTTGAGGTGGTCTGCACAGACACATTGAATGGTTTCAGACATGAGAAAGGCTCTGACTTAGCAGTTTCCAAAGCTTGTCATCTAGATGGGAAAGAGTGCTGTCAGTTAAGAGCTGTCTTTTGGGTTCAAAACAGTAGAATTTATCAATCAAACAGTATTACTGCTACGGTACCATTTCTGGACATATCCATGGTCCATGTCATTCCTTATAGCGCACAAGATATCGAGTGCCACAGTTTAAATGTATCGGCTTCTATTGCTGGTGTCCGCCTTGGTGGAGGAATGAATTATGCTGAATCTTTGCTTCATAGGTTTGGGATTCTTGGCCCTGATGGTGGACCAGGGGAGGGTCTTACTAAAGGATTAGAGCATTTATCTGGTGGACCTTTATCGAAGCTTTTTGGAGCATCGCCTCTCATTATGAATGGGCTTAGTGAGAGTATGAGTTGCTACCTATTTAGCTACTATCCCTTTCTCCATTCTCTGTTATTCACAGTTGAGATAAATTGATTGTTCTTCTTTCTTCTTGGTTCCCCCTCTCCTCTTTTCCCAGATGAAAATTCAGAAGATGGAGTGGACAGCAGCCTCTTGCATTTGGGTGCACCTGATGATGTTGATATATCAATTGAATTAAAAGATTGGTTATTTGCTCTTGAAGGTGCGCAGGAGATGGGATATAGTTTCTGCTTCCATGATTCCGAAGCTTCTCATAGAGAAGAGAGGAGCTGGCATACAACATTTCAGAGGGTGCATGTCAAAGCAAAAAGCAGCCCAGGGCATGTAATAGTGGGCAGCATAAAACCAAGTGGGGAGAAGAAATATCCTATCAAGTTGATTACTGTGAGAATTTGCTTTCTTCTTCTGTCAGAGATACTAACATTGAACTTTTTGTGCTCAATTATTTATGTTTCTTAGTTTTCTGAATGAACTTCTCTGGCCTACCAAATGCTCATGAATGATTTTTCCACCAGGTGAAATTAAGATTTCGTCCTCTTCAGATTTAGTTTGCTGATGCTTGAGGTTTTTTCTGTGGTCTCCTAGAATTGACCATCCTTGTTTGCATTGTTTGCCAATCAAGAATACGAGAGTTTTAAATAACTGCTTGATTCAATCGGGAAAAAAGAGAACTTAATTTTCATTAACTGGAAGTATTTAATGGGAAAAACTTAAATTTAGAACTAAATTTGATGCTCTGTTATTATGGTTTTATTGTTGTTTTAGACAGAAAATACTAGTGTAGCAACTAGCAACTCACCAAGTATTGCCACTGCAATATATTTTCTATTGTTTTGCAATATTAGCTTTATCAGGTAACCTTCTGTCCAATGTTTGCAGGTTGGCATGGAAGGTTTGCAAATCTTGAAGCCAACGGCTCCCCATGGGATGCTGTCGAATGGGATTTCTGAAAAAGGGATCCTGCGGAATGGTTTGCCTGAAAGTGAAAAGCAAACAGTTGACAGACGTGGGGGCATCAATGTGGCAGTGGACATTGTGACTTCTGAGGAAGATGTTAATGATACGATGGCCAAATGGGTGGTGGAAAATTTGAAATTTTCAGTGAATGAGCCGGTAAATAGAGCTTCAATATGTTGTCAAATATTACTTTAATTATATTGCTACTTAAGAAAAACATGATGAACTTATTTACTTCGTAGATTGAGGCTGTGGTGAAGAAGGATGAGCTGCAATTTCTGGCTCTCCTGTGCAAGTCTGAGGTTGAATCTCTTGGTAGAATAGCTGCTGGAGTCCTACGAATTCTCAATTTAGAAGGATCTGTTGGTTCAGCAGCAATTAGCCAACTAAGTAACTTAGGTGATTTCAGTTCAATGATGATCAACAATTAGAGATTAAATTGTTACCCCCATGCAACTCCGACAGTATCCAATCAACAAAATGTTTCCAAATAATTTTCTTTTAGTTAACAAGAAGTAGGGGGAGTTCACTGGGACATTTTTTCCGATGCTTGAACTTTTGTTTCTGATGATAGGTACTGAGGTGCCCGATTCACTGAAATGCCAACATGGTCTCCTAATTTTTGTCTTTTGGGTGTAAATTGCAGGAAGTGAAAGTTTTGACAGGGTTTTTACCTCAGAGAAGTTAAGAAGGGGCAGTAGCGCCAGCATCATGGGGCATAGTCCATCCTCTAATTTGGCAAGGGAAAGTTGGAATTCATGCATGGAGTCGACTGTTGCTTCTCTTGAGGAGGCAGTTTTGGATTCACAGGCAAAGTGTGCTGCTCTTGCCACTGAATTGAGTTGTTCACAATCCTCTGCTGAATGCCTTGATAATGTCAAACAGCTCAGTGAGAAGGTTGAAAGCATGCAGAAATTACTCAACCAATTGAGAACTCAATTCTGAAAATATACATATACATATATATATATATATATATTTTCTTTCTCGTTTTAATATATAAGATTGGGTGAAGCATCCCAATTCTATAGTTTGCGTTCAAAAAATATAGTTTAGCAATTTTGTCTTGTAGATAGTACACGCACAAATATAGAGTGTTTGTAACATTTTGTGGCATGTAAAATATCTGGGAGGGCATAGTTCATTAGGAAATTCTGAACTGGATAAAAGATCCATCATATGTTGAATGAGTATAACTTTTAAAAATTTTTACGATTCTCTTTCTCACTCTCTCCCTACCATGCATGGTATTGGCATATGTTTTGTGTTGTGGTATTTTTGCTAAACGAAATGGTGGACTGGTTCCATCATGAAATTAAGCACTAAATTCTCGGACATTGCAAAGTAGAAATCATGACTCATGACGCTCGGCTGTTTAATAATAATGGTTGTGAATATCAAGTGTGGAAAAAGTTGATGATGACTGCCTCAAATGGGTGAGGATTGAGGAATGGAAGGAATGCTAATTATCCCAACAGAAGAATCAAGAATGAAAGATATTCGTGCCTGTCGCATTGTCGGTTGGTAGTAATTGGTAAATACTAAAAGTGAAGGAAGCCGAGCTTTATTAAGATATAATAATTCAGACTGATCCCACGCGATCTATTTCTATCGAAAGCCGTCACCCACACCCAAAGGTGAAAGGCGGCCTCCCTTCCCCACCTTATCCTCCTCTTACCTGGACTAATACACAAACACACACACACATGCCTGATGCCTGTCATGGCATCCGTTGTCCAACAATTCCTCCGTTCACATTTCGTTGTCCCCTGCCCAAACCAAAACCCATTAAATGCTGTTGTTCATCCCATCTCAATCTCACGCCTTTCCCACTTCACACTCCATTGCACCTCAAACTCAACACCACCCCAACCCCAACCCGAATTTCCAAACCCAGGCTCGGAAACAACCATAAGCCCGGACAAGTTCCCAATGGAGAGACGGAGAAAATCGGAAATAATTCGCGACCGGAAAGCGACAAGAGACCTCGTGAAACCCAAGCCACCAAATTTCGAGATCGGGTGGAAGAGAACAAAGCCCATTCCATTGGAGAAGCCGAAAGGATACGTGATAATGGACTTTCTGGAGAAACTGGTGGAACTGATGGAGAGGGAGTTCGGGTCCGCTGCGCTGTTGGCCAAAGCTGGAGAAATCGTGGCAGAGAGAGCCAGAGAAGAAGCTCAAGTGCTGAGAGATGAAGGCAAAGTTGAGGACAGAATGGTCACTGAATTGTCCAGAGTTTTGAAGCTAATGGAAATGGATTTGGCTATGGTTAAAGCTGCTGTTAAAGAAGAGACTTTGAATGAAAGGCTACAACAGGCTAAAGCACGCTGCAGACAGGCAATTCTTGTTGCTAATTCATTTTAAACAGATTCTGAATATAATATGTATGTTGAGTACAAACAATGTGCTCATTTTAACTTAGAGAAGATGAGGTAGAGAGCATTTGGGTATGCAAGAAAGTTAATATATCTGTTCACATTTAAATTAATGCGTTCAAGATGTTGCCCATTACATATATATATATATATACATACATACAAACACATATTTAATTAACTTGGGATGGACTAAGATTGCTTTAGTTTTTGGATTAAATATGATCCCAATTACATCAAATATCATCTGCAAACACAGCAAGTACTAGTTAAATTGCAGCTCTCTTGATTCCATAATAGATGATACTAGAAATTTGATAGAGGAGGAGGTTGGCAACCCAATTGGGGGAGTATTCGAGCAGATCTGAGGCAAAACTCAGTTTAATACTTTTTGCAACTTCTGCAGATTCATCTGGGCATTGAGCTACAATCTCATACTTTTTGCCAATGTTAATCACGGAATGACGATGCTTGGACATGAGTTTACAACAGCAAATCAATTTTCTTCTTTCACTACTCAGTTTTGGCTTCTAGCCCATCTAATAGCCCCAGATTTGCCAACAGTGCTCGCTTTTTCTTCTTTTGCTTTGTTTCAATGGATGCAGCAGATTTCATATATGCTTTTTCAGATGCTTTGATGACACAGCGGACATGGGGATCATCTTTAGGTATCTTACTTAGTATTTTTGCTGCAGATTTTTTATCTCCTGAAGCCAAAAGAGCTTGATACATCCTGCATGCATTTCAACAGAGAACCAATATTAAAAACCAGAAAATTGCAGTTTGTTAAATGTTGGCTATATAATTGAAGAGCAGAACTATAAATGACTCACAGAATCTTCGATCAAGTTTATGAATCCAATTATTCTTCGTAATTGACTATCCCGCAGAATATTGGCTTTAAACCTACCAGGGTATAACACTAAGCACAAAATTGCCTTGAAGATTGTCCATCCCAATTTGGCGCTGACTCACAAGCATGCATTTGCAAGTACAGAATCTCAAATATGGGATGAACAATAGGACAACAGCTTCTACAAGTCTCACCAATTCCTTCACTCATTGCACATTCATTATCTAACAAGGTCGTATGCATAAAAAGTCCAAATATTGTGCAAATGCAACCATAACGTCTAAAGTATTATAAGGAACTGATGAGACACAACAGAAACCGCTGTGTTGACTTGACCTATGGATTGTCAACAGTCGCACTTTGAGCATTCATGTCTTAGCTACTGAGCAACTCAACTTATCCTTTCCTCAAACCTCCACACTTGAGCATCCTAGTGTATTGGTCAACATATGTTTAAACCCCAGCCAACATGTATAGCATAATTACAGGTCCTCAAACCACTTTTCCCTTTTCTTTTCTTTCTTTCATTTTTTTCTTTTGGAAACTGTGAGTGAACTAAGAAGACTCTAAATAGAACATTGAACATCCCATTCCCTCAGGCAGCTCTTGTACACCAAAAATTTTAATAGTTTTAGGCCTTACATAATTATCCAGTTGCCATGACCTCCAAATCATGGGGATAGTGCAGGAGGACCCTTAAGTTTAGACCACAGTCGACTTTGTGAAACCTAATCCCAAAATAATTTGATGAAAAAACAGTAGTAGAGAAAAACAAAAAAGAGACCAAGCAGTATTACCTTACAAAACTTAAAACATTATAAGGGAGGCCAGCTTTGTCATATTCTTTCCAAATCACGAAGGAAGCCTTTACATCCTTTGCATTAACACAAGCACTGAGGAGAAAATCCAGACTTTTCCTGGAAGGGCGGACGCCGAGTTCTTCTTTGATAGCTTGAAGCAAATTGAGACCAAACTGCAGGTCTGTTGACTCCTTCTCCGCATATAAGCAGAACACCTACTCCATAATAAAGCGACAACATAAGATCACATGCAGTTAAGTTGCAAAAAGTTCATTAAATAATCAAGGTCAACATTTCCAGCAAACAGACCATGCACGTATATAGTTCTATTCCTTGCTAAATGGAAGGGGACAGACAAGTCCAGTACCTCATCAAACAGCACTTCTAGGGCAACTTCAGCATCCATAAACTTATCCTTTACTTGCTTGAGTAAATCAACAGTTGATCTGAAACAAGTAAAATAATTATAACCAAGCAAGGTGACAGAAATAAAGGCCATGAAAACAAGCAATCAAGTAATAAGAACCTTAAATTCTCATGCTGAACACAATGCGATATGACCCTGAAGCAGGCATCAGTCCAGTAAGGTGAATCATTTAATTCCTGAAGTAACTGAAGCGATTTATTTAATTCTCCTTCAGATTGGAAATGCTCCTGCAACAAAAATAAGGGTTAAATTTATGAGCTCATCCAAAATGTCACTGATATTTTCAAACAGGCAGCACTAACTTACAATAAGACATTTAATAGCTTTTGGATCCAGATTACACTCAGCTTCCTTGATTTCTTCATACATTTTAAGAGCAGCAGATAACTGCCCATTTGAAGCAAGAGCTCCAATGAGCACACTCTTAATTTCATTTAAGTTCTTTACTGGAATTCTTTTATCCAAGATTACCTGCACATAAATCAATAATTTCATATCATAGAAGCATGGAATCACTCTTGTACCTTGATGGGTACAGCCTTCAGACTGGCCTGGTCCAATTACTAATACAAAGTTTCAATGGTCAACAACATCTGCAAGAAAACATTCCATTTGGAAAAGGAGTAGCTGAAGCAGAGACTAAAAGACACAATTCCAAACCTGTTTTGCATTTTCATATAATCCACAGGATGCAAATGCATTTATAAGGGCCATGAAAACCTGCTTTGTCGGTTGAACTCTGGAGTTACTCATGTCATCATAAAACTACAAGCATATCACCACAAACAATAATCAGGAAAAAACTCTCAAGCTGAAAATCATGCAAATAGCAGCAGAAGATATTTTTTTAAACGATGGAGTACCCAATGCAGCTAGTTTTCTCTTCAGGAGAAAATATAGATAAAATACACATTAAAATCAAGTGAGACCATTTTATGGACTATGTTTGTGAGAGGGTGCTTGATAACACTATTCAGCAGTCAAAGTAAACACAATCACTGACTAGTAGGTTCAGCTTGTTTGCTAACATTTAAAAGTTAACCATTCAAATTGAACAGGCCTTCTTAAGCAAAGTTTAACATTTGAAAATCCTGTATATGACACAGAAGCACAGTTGGAATGTCATGTCATGTTCATAAAAAGGTACAAGCATAGAAAGTCAAACTTAATGCTTAAGGTTTACTAAACCATTATTCACATGAAAAGAAAACCAATAGTATGTTAGCAGTTCTAAACAGTAAATAATTTTAATCCCAGAATCCAGTCTATAGTTTTATGAAATGCCTCGTTAGGGTTTATCAACAAGATATCTCAACCTGAATTCTATCTCATTGGTGTATAGCTATTGCTTAACTAGTTCATAACCTAAATTAATTTGTACACAACCTTAACTATATCCTTCTCACAGTGGCTGTTGCCTATGAGATAGCTGTAAGTCACAGCATCGGGTTTCACATCTGCATCTTTCATTTGTTTGAGAACACTCATTGCACTGTGGATGTTTTTCTGCAAGATTCAGTAACAGGAAGTCAATAACACAATGCGTAAAAATTAGAAGCAGAACTCAGCACAAATAGTTCCTAATGTTATATGTAGGCCACCACATTGTTCCTAATGGGCTTGGCAAAAAACCACAATGGATCAAAATTTGTAACACAAGAAAATTGGCACGCAAGTTGTAAACAAAATATGGCATAACAAGCTAAAGAGGCACAGATATGTTACATACAACTCAGATTATAAATGCATGGGAGCGCTTTATCCTTATTAGTTCTATAATTGATCATCAATGCAACATACAGCCAAATTGGAACATCATATTTACTAATCCAAGTAACTTATTCTAAATCTTCACAGGCCTCAAATGTTTGTAACTTAAAACAATAATAATAGAAAGAAGAAAATAAGTCTTTTGATAAAAAATCCCTGTTTATTATTAAAAAAGAAAAAAAAAGAAAATAATAAAAAGAAGAAAATGTGTCTTTCAATAAAAATCTCCCTGCCCTCTGCCTGTCAGTCTAGCTTAGATTTTTCATAAGAAATTGCTTATATTCTAAAGAAATATGCAAATTTCACCATTTAAGTTCACCAACCACACCTAATAAGTTGCTCTGATTTCACTACATTACAGATACTCCATTATATAGCCAAAACATTGTACCATTTTAATTTTCTTGTGAGATTAATCATAACGTTTAAGGAGCACGATACTCAGACATCAAATCACACAAAAAAATTTCACACTGAAATTGATAACAGCAGCTTGAGCGCATTGAAACAGGGAATTAAAAGAAATTATAGCTCAATAGAAACATGATTTAGATTTTAGAATATACATTTCTTGAGCTAAGTTTCATGACTAATGCATAAACATCAGCTATGTGAGGGCCCCAGAAAAACCAAAGGAAAATATCTCGCTAGCAAATCTTCATGTTGGACAAAGATTTCACTGATAGCCTGCAGAGAATAATAGCGTGAGCACATACTCTGATAATTTTACTGATAAAAACAGAGAATAGAAAGAACTGTCTCAAAATGATCTGTCACACCACAAACATAAATGCAATTGAATTCTTTGTCCAACACTGGCTAAAGGGGCCATGCAATTACTGTAACACAATAATCAGATAAGTTTCCTATTGTTGAGAGAGAATACAATGTCACAACATTCAAGAAATTAACCCACCTCACGGAAATATCCTGCAAGTAAAGCATTGTACATGCTAGCTGTTGGAGTCAAGTCCATATTTTGCAGATCATTGATAAATCCATATGCTCCTTCAAACTGCATTCGAAGGGAAATAAAAACCATAGCAACTGTTGCACATTAAGCTTGATAAACCAAATCAAGAGACTTACATCTTTCATCTTCACACATAGAAGTATCATCCTCCTGACGGTCTCATTATTTGGTTTCAGTTTGTGGCAAGATATCCTTGAGTTTATCTGATGAACCTAGGAATTGAAAGAGATCACGTAAATGTCATCTAAAAATCAATGCCCTGGCTGCACAATTGAAATTCCACAAGATAACAAGATACACAAATTTAATCACCAGACAAGAAGGCGCAGATTCATGATTAATGACATGATAAGTAACCATTGTGATCAAGCCATGCAGAAGAAAATGTTCCTTTCTTCAAGAATCATGTCTTCTTTTTTAATTTTCCAAAGATTCCGTTATAATCACGTTGTCCTAACTTAACTGAACAATGCTATTTCAAAATGAGTTAGTCCTTTCCTAAAAATAGGTGGAACGGCAATCTACATTAGTGGGATGATGCCTTTCACGGAAAAGAGAGGTCAGGAATAGCTACCTGAAGCTAAGTCAGCTATTTAGTTAATTAATTGCAATTAGTTAGACTCTCTTGGATTTAGGTTCTTACTTTGTCAGCTTGTTAGTATAGATATTGTCACATTGCCAGTAGTCAATAAATGAGAGGAGAATCTACTCCATTTTGCTAATACAATTTCCTTTCTAGGAACTCCTTTCTCTCTGTAGTTCTATCTCATCTCGCTGTATCTTGCTTTTCTTTTCGGCACTTCAACACTGAGTCCACTCACACACAGCACTTTATAACTCAAATTAGGGTTCTTCCTTCCATTTGTTTGGCAAATTGTTCTCTAGAATTTGTAGTTTTGTAACAGTGGCATCAAAGGTCTGTCCTGACACTCATACTCTGTTGGCAAAAAAAAGCAAGAGGATCACATATTGGAACAAGAAATCACCAAACTGAGGAAGGATCATGAAGTTTCGGCCAGAAATTTCAAGGAATTTAAGCTCAAGATGGAGGTGTGGTTCAATGTGTGGGGGACTCAATGGATAGGAGATCAAGAGAATCCAGCAACAAGAGGAAGGAACCTGTCTGTGGCATGTTCTCTTCAGCACCACCTCAAACCACCAGGGCAAGGGGGATTCGTTTTCAACACCCAACATAGGAGTGCAGAAGGACCCAACACAGGCAGTCTTAAGTCAGCTAAGCGTGAATTTCCCAAGTTTTCTAGTGTGAACCCTAAAGCATGAATTGGAAAGTGTCAAAACCATTTCCCACTCCATGAGTCACTGAAAATTCTCGTCTGCTATGCACATGGAGGATTAGCTGACAGATGGTACTTGGATTGTATTGAGGGAAAAGAGAACATGGGATGGGAACGTTTTATTGAACTTGTGTTAAGGAGGTTTTCTCTTCGCGATGAAAAAAATTTAATGAGTTTGGTTCAATAAACTTACGCAGGCCAAGGCAGTTAATGACCATGGTGTTAAGTTTGAGTAATTAAAAGCTTTTATGTTAGGCATAAATAGGCACTTAAAAAAAGACTATTCTATAGAGCTTTGTTGGTGGCCTCAAAAATGAAATACGTCAAATGGAAGAGATGCGCAATTCCACCAGCATTTCTCATTGTCATTACTCTAGCAAAGAAGCAAGAAACTTTGTTAGAAGCATTATTAAGGGTCAAAAAAGCATTACAAAAAGCTGGGGTAATGGAATACTCAAAACTAATCAAAATAATCATGTAGAAAACCAACCCATAGGAAGTAATGCACTAAAAGACAAATACCCTCCCATCAAGAGACTAACTAGGGAAGAGATGGAAGCCAGGGGAAAAATGGGATTATACTTCTTCAATTGGGATGAAGTGAATCACACTGGTCATAGGTGCAAGAAGCTGTTTGTCATCATAGGTGAAGAAGAGAGCCATGCTACAGACAAGGAGACAATGGCGAGAATGAAGAGGAGCTGCACCCTTTTAGTGTGTTAATGGGACAAGTCCACCCAGACATCATTAAGCTGGAAGGTAAACTACAAAATAATTCTATAACATCTTAATTGATACAGGAAGCACTGAAAGCTTCCTTGATCTAGAAGCTGCTAGACTGTTAGGATGTGAGATAAAGGAAACTCATCCCTTGTCACCACAGCAGATCGGTGAATGTAGGAGTCCAACCCCAAGTGCACATGGGAAATGGGAGGACACAAGTTCACAGCCAATATTAGAATCTTTAAGTTTGATAGCTGAGACATGATATTGGGAGCAGATTTGCTTAGAAGATTGGGACTTGCAAATATTGATTTTAATGAATATCTTTTTAAGCAGGAATTGAAGAGTAACTTTACATGGGATTCAGCCTGAAGTAGCTCTACGGATAATTCCTGGCAAGAAGCTTCAAAACTAATAAAAAAGAGATTCTGTGACAGGGTGTCTACATGATTGCTCCAGCTTAAGAAAAGAGAGTTACCAAACCCTAACAGAACTTGAACCACTTTTAGCCAAATGCTCTCAGGTTTTTGCTGAACCTAGATGGCTCCCACCATTCAGGAACATCAATCATAGAATTACCTTGAAGCCAAGGCACTGAACCTTTTAAGCAACAACCCCATAGGTACCCCAACTTGCAAAGGCTTGAGACAGAGAAATTGGTGACAGGAATGTTTATGATGGGAGAATTGCAACCTAGTGATAGCCCTCACTCATCACTAGTGTTGCTAGTTGAGAAGAAGGATAGCAGTTGAACGTTTTGTGTGGACTATAGGAAGCTAAACTCTCTCACTTATCACTATCAAAGACAATTATCTTATTCCTATCAATCTTTCTAAATTTGACCTTGGAACTGGATACCACCATATCAGAGTTCATCCTGACATCCCAAAATTGCCTTTGTCACTGTCTCAAGCTTGTATGTATTTATATCCATGCCTTTTGGCTTGAGTAGTGCTCCTGCCACTTTCCAGCCAATCATGACTACACTTTCAAATTGCAAGAGCTTAGAAGAACGCCAAAAGCGTATAGAAGTAGTCTTTAACAAGCTCACCAAAAATCGACTTTATGCTAAAGCCTCTAAATATACCTCGGGGCAAAACAAAGTGGAGTATCTAGGACATGTGAAATGCGAGGAGTGGAACCAGACCCAACATAATCCAAAGCATGATAGAGTGGGCAAGTGCCAAACTGTTAAAGTAGCAAGGGGTTTCCTGAGTTTGACTGGGTAATACATGAAGTTTGTGAGAAACTATGGGGTCATAGCCAAGTCTTTAACCAACTTAACCAAGAAAGGGCAATGCAAGCGGGATCAAGCAGCTGAGCGAGCTTTCACAGCACTGCAGACAGCCAGGACAAATGCTCCTGTGCTCCAATTACCTGGCTTCAGCAAGCCAATGGTTCTAGAGACAAATGCTTGTTAATCTGGGCAAAGAGCTATCTTGAACCAAGGGAAAAATCCTGTAGCATATGGCTTGGACGGAAGGCATTAGGGTTGTCAGATTATCCAAGAGAGAGTTAAGGGGGCCAAGTGTCAAGTACTCAAGTCATCACCACGTTACAGTCGGTATGGGTTAATGAGTTGAAGAAAAGCCACGAGGGAGATTCAAGTGCTCAGAAAGCCATCACAGAGGCATTGCTGCACCCTTTTCTCCCACAAGGATAGGGCAATAAGGTGCAGAGGAAGGTTGTATGTTGGATGCAATACAAAATTTAGGGTGTGCAAAGGAAGGTTGTATGTTGGATGCAATACAAAATTTAGCATTAAACATAGGATATATGCATACATACAGTACATGTGGTCATTCAAAAGTCCAGTGAACTGTTCAAAGACTTAAAGGCATATTTGGGTGGCCGGAGCTGCAAGAGTCGGTCCAACACTTGAAGTTTGATATATGCCAGCAATGCAAGCATCAAACCAGCCTTTACCAATTCCAGGACAAGCATGGAAACACATTATTATGGATTTCATCAAATAGTTGCCAAACTTTGAGGGAAAACAATATTTTGGGTGATAGCCATTTAATAACATATCAATAGTTAGTCTCACACTCTCATCTTCTATCAGCTTCGCACTTTGCACACATATTTCTCAATCATAAATGCGAATTGCATGGATTGTCTTGCAGCATTGTATTTGACAGGGACAAGCTCTTCACAAGCCAATTTTGGAGAGAATCCCTTGCCATCATAGGTCTCTGATAACAGCTCAATATGACTTACCATCCCAAGACCAACACCCAAAGCGAAAGGGTAAATTAATACTCAGAAAGCTACTTGAGGCAGTACAACACCAAGGCAATGGAACAAGTGGACAACCATGGCTGATTGGTAATATGATACCAATTACAACACAGCCATTGCCATGACTCCTTTTGAAGCCCTTAACGGGTTCAAACTATCCCACCTCACTACAATCCCTACACCATCATCTCTACCCAAAGCATAGAGAGATGCTTCAATAAATTACAATCAAGCCTAGTGTTGTCAATAGCACAAATATAGCGCGCTAAGAGAGTTTACTATAGCGCTTTCCTGCACTATGCACACTATTGCATAGTTGTGCACTACAGTGCCTTTCGCGCTACAGGGAAATTGTGAGTTAAATTACAAAAAAAAATTAAAAAAAATGCATTTAAGACTTAAATTTCTGTCAAATAACAAAAGCCCAGAACAACTCACCCAACGGCGCTTCATTTTTTTCTGTTCCCACAACTAGAACATGGTCACCCAGCTTGGGTGGCAAGGAACGAGCAACCCCCAGGCCTCATCTTCTTTTTCTCCATTGGACCGATCAACCCCAGGTTATGTTTGTTCCTTTTCTTCCGCTTTTCATTGCTTTTTATTGTTTTGTTATCTTCAATTCTTGTTTTCTTCCTTCCATCTTCTTCTCCAATGGAACGCTTCTTTCATCCTCTTCTCCCATCCTTTATTTTTACTTTCTTTTATTTTTCCCTTTATCTTTGTTTCCTTATGTCCTTCCATCTTCTTCTCCCAGGATGTTGGACTTTGTACACTTTTTTTTACCCCTTTTCTGTGACTTTCTTATACTTGTCTTTTCCTTTTCTTCTCCGTTTCTTCTGGTGACAGGTGGGTTTTTTTCTTTTAAGGAAAAGTATTGAAATGAACTTTTTAGTTGTTTATCCTTCACAACAGGTGAAATGTATTAGTATTTTAGGTATATATTATATATCATATATATTTATTTATATGTGTATTTATTATGCGCTTCATTTCAATAAAGCGCGCTATGTGTTGCGCTGCGCGTTATAGCTCCAAGGGACCTTTGCACGTCATTGCACGTCGAGCTCCTGACAACTATGAATCAAGCCATGTCTCTTTTCTTTCAGAGTCACTTCTTTGTCTTTTCTTTTTAATTTCTGAACGAGTGTGTTAAAATGATGCCAATATAACTTAATTGGATGATGCCATTTCATCGCTAGTCAGTTCTTTTCAGAAAATAGGGGGAACAGCACATTAATGGACGTCGTTCAAGGAAAACAGAGGCTAGGGATTGCTAATCAAAGCTAAACCAGCTATGTATGTAGTCAATAACTACAATTAGTTACTGTCTGTCAGGCTTAATTTCTCATTTTGTCAGCCTGTAAGCATGGATATTATAAAATAGCTGGCTGTGGAGAGGAGAATCCATTTAGTTTTGCTAATACAATTTCCTTTATGAAATTTCTCTCTCTGTTCTTCTTATCTCTCTCTCAACTCGCACTATATTTCTCTTATTTTCTGCACTTCACCACCAAGCGCATTCACACACAGCACTTGATCACTCAAATTAGGGTTTTTCCTTCCGTTTGTTTGGTGAATTGTTCTCTGGAATTGGTAGTTTTCTAACAGTATTACAGTAACCAATATAATCACTGTAAATCTTTAAGGTGTAGAATGTTTACTCTTCTGCCCCAAAAATCCCAATACTGAAGCATTAGCCATGAGGGCAAAGCCAATTTTTTGATATCCTTCATGAGTAATTAACTTTCAATTTTCACAAGGAAAATTCATAAGTTTTGCATTCTATATTAAATAACTATGTAATCAAGTTTATCTGTTAATACATTGATGTTTGGAACAAGCATTTCATAGTCAATACAATCGAATCGTTTTAAAGGCCCTAATCCCAAATCAAATTCAATAGGAGAGAAATTTTTCTTGAGAGTTTAATCCAATAGCTTTTTTTTGGGAAGATGCCAGTTCAAGGTTTTATGCCATAACTCAAACCTCCATAAATTTGAAACCTAATAGTCAGCTTGGATGACGCTAATCTGAGGGTTTTCCTGCTGTAAAACCTAATCAGCTCACTTTCCTTCAGCTTCACACAATGTTGTCTTACTTGTATGATTATATAAAGTATTCCCCAATAAATGTCAAATTAACATATTCTTTTTCGAGTATTATATCCAATTATTCTACTCCTAGCATGTCAATATCTCATGACCCTTGAAGTTTTCCACATAATTAGAAGGCAAGTTTAACTACATTAATTTCACAGTGCAACACATAATTGGTTTTCACTCCATAACCCAAATCTCCATAAATTCTAAAACCAATAGTCACTAGCTTGGATGATGTTAATCTGAGGGCTTCATGCTGTAATCCTAATCAACTCACTTTCCTTCAGTTTCACACACAATGTTGTCTTACTTGTATGATTATATACATCATTCCAAATAAATGTCAAATTAACATATTCTTTTCTGAGTCTTATACATAATGTTTCTATTCCTAACGTTTCAATATCTCATGACTCTTGGAGTTCTCCACACAATTAAGGGGAAAGTTTAATTACATAAATTTGATTGTGCAACATAATAGCTGGGTTTTATGCCGTAACAAAAATCTTCATAAATTTTAAACCTAAGCATCTCTAGCTTGGATGATGTTAATCTGAGGGCTACATGCTGAAAACCCTAGTCAGCTCACTTTCCTTCAGTTTCACACCCAATATTCTCCAACTTGTATGATTATATACAGTTTTCCCAAATAAATGTGAAATTAACATATTCTTGAGTCTTATATCCAATGTTTCTCTTCCTTACGGGTCAATATCTCATGACTCTTGGAGATCTCCACACAATTAAAAGTGAAAGTTTAACTAAATTAATTGATAGTGCAACACAATAATTGATACCCCATTCTTAAGGTGCACATATAACTTGATCAGCAAAAACACATGGCTTTAAACACATTGCAGTACAATTTCAGGCTTTACAACATCAATATTGCAAATATACTACAAGAAGAAGTATTCAACTAATTTAACTGATTTTAACCAGCTCAATGTCAAGTTTCCTACTTAGCTTAACTCATTTCATCACTAAAAGAGAATAAAAATTTGTGAAACATAGAGAATTAAGAAACATAATCCCAATTAAAAAACTCATTTTAGGACATTTATTTTTGACCCACAATTTTTATATAACATCACAAAATACCCCGACTCGTCCAAAACATATCAGATAGGTCATATAATCATATTGGTTGTACCGATGCCATATCAGATTTTTTTTCCTTTTCTAATTGAAATCTCGGATGTTCCATAGCCCGTATTTGATACTTTTTTTTCCCTATATTAGACCATATTCGCACCCCGCAAGGTTCCAATACTTCATAATATATTTTAGGAGTATATGCACACAGATACCAACCTAAAATCACAAAATCCATGTCTTCCACAATCTAAACAAAAATGTAAATGGAATAATTAAATAGAAATGTAAAATGAATAATTTCAATGATGTATAACAGAACTAGAGCAGAACTGTCCAGAGTTCATCAATTGAGAAGGTGGTAGCACATTAGATCTGAGTCTAACCTAAATCCCTATAAAACTGGGACAGTGCCAGCTTAGAGTATGTGCACAAACATGTGTCCAAGATATTACATTCTAGATATTTGACATTTGTAAGAGGCACTATAGCTTAAATTTTAACCAGTTGAAGATTCTGAAATACAAAATGCATACCGGTAGATCTGTCTATAATTGATTATGAAAGATAGCATCATTTATACTCTATGTTCACATGTAATGGATTGAAAATCAAAATGATAATGTAAATTATTTCTGACTTATTAAAAGAGAAAATGTAAACTATGGATGCTTCAGTTGATCAAAGCCAAGAATTACCAATAAAGAGATAGAATGACATGGCATACCAGATTAAATTCGCAGCTCTGATCACAAGCATCTAATAATGAATGAAATGTCTCTAATGATAAAGCAACGCCAGATTCGAACATCTCATCTGCTACATTGAGTGCCTCATGTACCTAAGAAATAATAGCACATCATACCATGAGAGCAACTCACATATCAAAAGAGGAAATGAGGTGCAGATACTCTGCATCAGACAAAGTATACCACCAAGAAAGGTTTGGGTTTCCTTCCTGGCAGGGGAACAGATTAATTCTTTCCGATTCAAATATACCTTGAGAAATTCACAACAACATCTAATGAGCTTCTCATATTGTGCTGAAGTGGGCAACATGTCCAATTTATTGTGTAATGTACGGAATTTTGCGATGATATCTTCGATCTTCATCCAACAGATGGGGAGATAGCAAACAAAAAGGAAAAACAAATTAGGAAAAAGTGTGCTTCAAAACAATCAGAAAATGTAAAATATCATGACCAACAGAAAACCTTTGGATATATCAAGTATGTTGTCAGTTCTGTGTTTCAACAACAGAAGGAAATACAAACTTTTAAGAACCAAAAAAAGCAAAAAAGAAAAAGAAAGTTTCTAAACCAAAATAAGAAGTTGATGTGGCACATCCAATAAGATAAACAGATTATGCCATAAAGTGCAACTGGTTTGTTTATGTTATCCCAAATCCCAATAATGGGATATGAACTGCATAATGGGAAGCAAATTACCTCATGAATAGCCACAATCATCACATTGAAATTGGTTCATAGGCACAATTTATATCTTAGCACATGGTCAGTGCTCTTGGACCGAAGTTCTATATGAATGAAATCAAGATACAACTCAACCACCAATCCACTGCTACATTGAACACATTAAACTTTTCATATCAACAGGTAATTGTGGCTCCTCATTCAGATGAAAAGAGGCAGCATATGTGAAATGCAATTGGCACGTAAGATCTAGGTTCTTGAGGTGCTCCATTAAAATGACAAATGATATATTTTGAAGTTTTATCTTTCGAAACAAGTAAAAACTAAACTAGGTTAGAAAAATTACAATAGTGGAATCAAAATTATGTTGTGGTCCAAAAGACTTCAACACATTATGCTTCACAGAAAAGTGCTGTACAGCAGAACTACCTCAAAAACCAGAGACTCAAGGACTTCACAAGTAGCATTCATAAGAAGTTCCTCACCGCTAAATTCGGTATGTTAATCACATATTCGCAGATGAAGTTTGAGATGTATTCAGCTCCAACATCTGCACTTGGCCAAAGTGGCACATTTGCATATTAGAAAATATATCTGGAAATCAAATGCTTATCAGGCCATTTGAATCCCTAGATATCCCAAACAGACTGCCTCAAGTGCACAGAAGAAAGAGCATAACATAAAAATTGTACAGTTGATATAGACTTATGATGGTTTAGCAAAGGGCATATATTTCCACAATGATTGTGAAACCACACCACAACATCGATATATTTTAAAAATTTCTTTCTTTTGAAATTAAAAATCTACCATTTATTATATACTAACCACTTGTTTTCAGGGCAAGCAGAAATCTTTCCGTGAACTGTTCCAGAAAAAACTTCCCCAGAGACCTGAAGACACACTCTAAATATGCAACTGACGAAACTTTAGTTATGTCAAGAGTTTTCAATAGCATCAAAAACTCTTCTTTACGGTCAGTTTCGCACAATGCCAGTAATAAACAGTCTGCATAATAATTGAAACAGTAGAGTTAGCAACAAGAATATGCACATAAGAAATTAGTCAGAACCCATATCAAACACATGGAAACTGGGATATATTAAACATTACAGTTGTTCCACCACATCTGGCATCCCAATTCCAAGTTCAGAAACATATAATACTCATGAAGTCCAAAGGAACATCAAATTACAAATGACAGTTATACATTGGAAGCCACAAGAAGTACCAAACATATACTGCAGTAAGACCCAAGGATGTTTGTTCATCAGTGTATGAAATATATGAAACTCCATCAACAAAGTAAACAAGTAAACAAAAGATGGCATTCATTTTAAAGCAAATGCAAGAAAAGCAAGTTTTGGATGTACAATTGTCAGGCACAAATAGACACCATCTTGAAACAAACAAAAAAGAAAAAAAATATCTGAATGATGAATTCTATTTAATATTGCAAAGGAAAAATCAACTAAAGCAAAAAAATGAAAAATAGCATCAGACTGAAAACATATGCAACTTTCGAGGTCTTGCAAACAATTTGACACTGCCCAAGGTAGTGTTAACTGGTGTATTGGTCAAATAACACTTGAATGTTGTTTCATAACATATAAAACTATATAACCTCTCTGATTTCCAAGCTCAAGGCTAACTGGATTAAAATATAAGTAGTGAAATCCTCAGTGAGTAGAAAGATAAGGAAGATCTTCCAATTTCCTCCAGTGGAAAGGAAAATAGAATTATTATCAATGAAGACATACATCACCACCACCGCATAAAAATGTCCCGGCTGCTCCATTTTCTCCCCATTCACAGCATGGGGCCCCATGTGACAAAGAGAAGTCATTGAACTGGAAAAAACAACAATAAAAGAAAACCAATAGCGGACACTGACTAGAAACAAAAAGATATAAATTATGCAAGCATAAAAGAACTGTCACAACATGATTGAGAAAGAAGTAAAATAACCTCAGCACTTGATCCAAATAAATGTTGTAAAAGAGAGGAAAGATAGAAGCACAAAATAATGCAGAAAAAAATTAAGATCCATAGTCCCAGGAAAATACCTCGAAGATAAGATTTGTCTTCAGCATCATCAGCCACAATAGAATGACAAAGTTCTTGTATTTTTTCGTCATTATTGACTCTAATCCATAACAGCATTTGATAATAAGCTAAGCGTGGTAATGAATCAGGATTGTCTTCTTTGATTAGGTCATGGAAGAAAAAGAACTCTTCAACCATACCAAAATCAATCAGATACATAAGGAATTGTCCATACGTTCCTTCTTCGATTTTAAAACCTGTTTCCCTTATCAATTTAAAAATTTGATACGCCTTATAAATCTGATGAACCGAAACATCTTCATCTGTGGTATTCCTTGCCATCTCTATGCAAATCTTAATTAATGAATTATATTCCTTGAGTCCAGTTTCGCGTCCCAGTCTTCCAAATACTTCAATGGTAGCATCCGGCCCCAGCTTCTTGGCACACATTTTGACCAGGTTTCCAAAACGACTAGTTTGTGTGTTATTAAAAACCCACTTCTGCTTCCTCTCTCGTGAGACTTCTTTCCTCCGCAATGATATATTGCTGTTTGACATTCTTGAGAACCATGGCAAATCCAAAACATTTCCCAAAGACTGCAAGTCCTCGTATACATCATCCCAATCCAAGTCTATCTCATCTGCAGTCAAAAGTTGACACCATTAGTTGCAAAAATATATTGCAGAGCTGAAGATTCTGATCATATCATACTCATGGTTGTCGACTTTTATTCCCACAAGACAGTATAGAGATTCAAAACACACCAAATAAAAAGTATGACCACCACAATCACACGCCATATTCAAATTAGCATATCCAGAGCTGATATTCATAGAATTCAGTATATATATGATATGGTCAGTTTTATCTGACCAAAATTTATACAAATATACGTACCGCACAATATATTGGATGCATGAGTCGACAGCTGCTTTGCCGATTCATCTGTGAAAAAAGGAATTTGTATAAGACGCCAAATTCTTCAAAGAAAAATCTTCAATTCCCTAGAGGACAAATGGACAATACAATAACTGCTCTAAATACCGTCACAATCTCTGCAGCCGGAGCTCAACCTGTCACTGACGATAGAATGGAGAGAGGAATTGGGGGGATTTGAGATTGTCCAAGACGGCGGCGCTTTGAAGTTCTTGAGAAGGCATTTGGCGGTATCGGAGACAGCGGAGGAGGAGGAGGAATTGATGGACGAGACGTACTCTTTCAAGGCGGCGTCGTCAGCTGATGAGGAGGAGGAAGGCTTCTTCTTGGCAGCTGTGGCAGCTGATGACGGGGAAGGCTTCTTCCGGGTTGCAGCGGCGGCTGAAGAAGAGGAAGAGGGAGAAAACTTCTTCTTGGCGGCGGAGGCGGTAGAGGTTTTGAAGCGTTTAGAGGTGAGTCTAGCGGCGGAGCGGAAGAGAGAGATTAGGTTTTCGGCCGTTGAAGCGGGCATAAGGACATGAGTGTGAGAGGGATGCAGCAACAGAGTACAGATATTTAGCCGGATTTGAAGGGTTTTCCCTTTCCCTCTCTTTTTCAGATTCTTTTATTCTTTTGAAGAACAAGAAACAATTCCTTTAACGGATGAGCCAACAGCTGACCCGTCGCTTGGAAAATGATTTTGGAAAACGCAATGGACCTGCCGAATGGGGCAGACGGGGCCCCTAATCCATATACAGAAATCTGCTCGCTCCGCTTTTTCTTTTCAATTTTCATTTTTATTTATATTGCAATTCATGAAGCAGCTGGAGTATTAAAAAAAACCGAAAATATCGAATGGAACCGAACTATTAGGTTTGGTTTGGTTTGGTTTTCAATTTCTCATTTCAAAAAAATTTGATTTTTATTTTTTTTTCTTTTTTTATTCGATTATTCAAAACCAAACCAAAAAATCAGTTCGAATCGGTTAGTCATTTTTTTATTTTATTTTTTATATATAAAATTTTATTATTCAATCGCTGCTTATTTTTTAGTTTTCTTTCGCATTTTTTGTTAAATTTCTTAAGTCTAAGATAAATAAATATAAATTTTCAAATAATGTAAATGTTAATGTATTTTTAAATTTTTGAGATAAATAAAAGAAAATTTTTGATAAGGTGAAATAATTGAGGAAAAAAAAAAGTAAATAATATATCAAAATAGTTATTAAAAATCCTATGTTTTATAAATAATATAGATATTAATATATGACATATAAAAATATGAATAGTTTATGATATAAAGAAAAAAAATGATATTTTTTGCTAAACTCAAACGGTACAATTGCATAACTTTTTTAATTATATGAACTAATACACATTATATTTAAAAAAATAGATGGTTATGATTTAAACAGAAAAAAATATTATATTAATTTTCTTTTAATTAATTAATTAAACTTATGTATATATCATAGGGTATGTTGATAAGCAAAATTAAAATTCAACTTAAATTGCAAAGTAAGAGATAAAGGACTGAATCTTATTCGGCTATTTATTTCTTGTGGTAGTATTAATAGTATATTGCATCTGTTGGTCAATAAAGATTTTATCTATATTATTATAAAAACAAAAACCATTTATGTCAGTGTTCAAAAAATCGGATTGTTCATTGAATTAGAAAACTTACTGATTCACGGTTCACTATTCAACAGTCGATTGGACAATAATTAAATCGCAATTGAACCGTAACGTCAAAATTATGAAATATATATTATTTAAAAATTAATAAAATACTAAAATATAAAACATAAAGAACTTAAAGGATATTGTCTAATATTACAATCCAAATTTCACAATTCAAATTATAAATGATTGCAATAATTTAAATATATCAAGTCTAAAATTTAAAATTAAAAGTGTGTAAGTTAATTTTAAATTCTAAACTCTAAATTAAGGCTTATTTTTTACTTTTATATAGTTTGTGAAGTGTACCTTAACCTTCAAACTTTGTATTTAGACAAAAAAAATAATTAAAAAAATAATTTTATTAAAAATTAAATAAAAAAACTGATCTTGTTCAATTGAAACATGAACAGTTCAAAGGTCCAAGCAGCTGGTTTGAACGATTTTTACAAAATATGACATTTTTTTTTATTTTTTCAATTTTTTGAGAAAACTAGACTGATTCACCGGCCCATTAACGGTCCGATCGTTCGGATACATAATTTGAAGAATAAATTGGAGAATTCAACATAAAAAAGATAGTTTGGATACAAATTTTATCAATATTTCATAAATATCCTTTACAAATGATGGTTTCATAATATTATAATTGTATTTTTCACAAAATTTACAAATTTGCAATCTATATTAGATGTCATTGGATTAATTAACTATTTAACTTTAGTACATTGAGTTTAAGATTTAATTCGCTTTTCAATTTTAGCATTAAGGTTTGAATATGTAAAAATTGCATGCATCTGCTTTGAAGATTATAAGCTAGTAATTTTAGCACACTCAATGTATAATATTTTAAATGTATGTGTTTAAAATTGGTAAATTATAATTTATTCAAAATAAATATTTTCAATACAGAAAAAATGGTAATCTAAATCAATATTTTCACCTAAAAATAAATATTTTTATCAATATACTTTTATTAAATAAATTTTTTGGTAATAAAAGAATAAGTAACCCAATTCAAAATTTTAATTAAACAAATTTACTTTTATCAAACAAACTTTTATAACACTTTTTTTATACAAAAAAACAAGTTTTTTTTTAATTTTTTTCCCAGTTCAATTTCAATTTTAACTGAAACTAAAAAAACTAATTATGATTGGTTCAGTTTCGGTAAAAACCAAAATTGAACCGATTTTTTTGGTTAAAAATCGAAATCGAATTAAACAAGTTTGGTTGAGTTTTGATTTTGATTTTTTAAAAATTGAAATTTTAGTTAATCGACCTAACCATTCGGTTCGGTTGGTTTTAACCGAATGAACACCCTTATCGAGCAGGATCTTATGATGCAAATTAAAATTCAAAAATAGTTCAGTAAATTATTAAGCACATTTTAATTAAAAATACTTAAATCAATTTTTCAATTGGTGTTTAGTCTACACCAAAGCATTTTTCATTTTCAACTCTCATGTGAAGTTTGATTTTATCCTTCACTCCCTCCCTTGTCTCTTAAAATAATGGAAATGGCTTCACTTTAATATTATTTTTTAAATTTTTTCCCCCTTTTATTCCTTTCTAAACCCTGATGTCCGAGCTCGTCTCCCTACTCTTTTTCTTTTGTTTTCTATTTTTCTCTCACGGTGGAACACAATGCTTCTCTGTCCTTTTTTTTTTCTCATTTTCTGCAATTAACTACAATATATTAGCAAAAAGCAAGCCTATTTTGTCTCCATTATTGCACGATAAAATATCATTGTAATATTTGGCGAGTAACATTTTTTTTAATTTTCTTTTAATCTGAAAATATCAAGTAGTGTGAAAGAACCTCAAATCCAACTATTAGGGAGTTGTATATATAATGAGGAACTCTGTATTATGTCCATTGTTTAGAGCATGACTCTAGTAGGATCGTATTTTCAACTGGAGAAAAAATAGTGTTAAATTTCCTTTCAATTCCACACAGTACAATACATTGCTCCCCATTAAAAAATGTATGTGACTTTGTACATTGATGAGGATGTGTCCAACATGATTTACCTACATTTGTATTTAAAGATGACCTTAGTTGATATGATGGTTGTTCGAAAAAGTAAACCTAGTGGATGGGGAAGGCAAAGTAGCTATATAAGTAAGTAAATACTTTATATCTTCAATTCTGTACCACCTCTATTGTTTAGCATACTTGCAATGTCCCAATTTGTACCTCTCTGTATTATTAGTTATATGCAGTTGTTTTATAAAATACTTGTTCTTATATGTTTTAGTACTTAGGTCTTGTGTGTTAAGTACTGAATTTGTTCATTTCAATATTATGCTCTTCTACATTGAATACTGGGTATTTTTGTTTTAATACTTAAACCTTCTATATTAAATATTAATTTGTTCATTTCAATGCTTAGGTCTTCTATGTTAAATACTAGATTCAATCATTTCAATACTTATCTCCTCCATTAAAGTTCTTAAATTATTTATTTTAGTACTTATTTCTTTTATGTGAAACACTGATATTATTTACTTAAGTTCCTAGTTATCTTGTTGTTGAATACTGAAATTGCATAGTTGAGTACTTATGTATTGATCTTGCAACACTTTATTGATAATTATTATATATTTGACTATGTTATTTCTTTGCAGTAAACACTCATTTAGGAATGAAATAGAGGAGGACATTCCCTCCACAAGTGAGATGCAATATGATTTAACATTACAAAGGAATTCAATTGATGCTGGAGAGGTCCAAACGATCTAGGATGTTGAAGAGTTTAGAATTAAACTTAAAAACTATGTTGCTGCTACTAAAAAGTCCTTTATATATAAGAAAAATGATTCCAAAAAGATTATAGCAATTTATAGCAATGATAATTGCCCATGGAGAATATATGCCTCAAGGCGTGAAGCTAACAAACTCCTTGGTCTTCAAAAATGCAACCCGAAACATACATGTAATGAAGGTAGTCGTTGAATGAAAGGACATCCTAGAGCTGATTCTACTTAGGTTGCTAATGTAGTGAAAGAAAATTTGAGAGGAGAGCCCTGTTACCAACTTATCAATGTGATGAAAGATATTTATAGAGAATTTAGCATAGAAATTCCATACCATAGAGCATAGTTAGGTAAGGAAATAGCTATGCATGATATTCATGGGGCGGACAAGGGATCCTTTGATAAGTTAAGATTGTATTATAGGGCTGTAAAGGAAACAAATCCTGGAAGTGTTGTGGATTATGAGATTGACCCGGTTAGCCTAAAATTTTAGCAATTATTTATCTATTTCATAGCTTGTTTGGCCGGCTTTCTCAATGGATGCATACCACTGATTTTCTTAGATAACACTCACGTTAAGAATAAGTATAAATGATGCTTACTTAGTGTTGTCACCAAGGATCCCAACAATGACCTATTTACATCAACATATGCAATTGTTGATATTGAAAATGATACTAATTAAGAGTGGTTTGCTTGAAGTTGAGTGGCATTTTATACTCTCACCATAGCACAAGTTTTAGAAGGTTCACTTTTTTCTCTAACCGATATATCGGGCTTCTAAATCCTTCCCCGTGGTATTTCCTGGTAGCTATCATGCATACTATTTGAAACATTTGGTGGACAACTTCAAAAAGCAAGTAAGATTTTTTTTTGTTTTTTATTGAAAACTATGTTCTAATTTGAATTAATGTCCAAGTAATAGTTCAAGAAATCCAATGATCATATAACTTCAATTTCAGGTAATGAGAAAGTATACCCTCCATAGTAGGAAACATTGGGCATATATTTTCACGAAAACTGCATATACTCTAACAAGGTAAGAATATACTCAACATATAAACAACATAATGGAGTCCATGCCTCTTGCTAGAGCTTTATCATGTAGTTAAAACCTTACTGTTGGGCAAATTTTTTATTTGTTGGTGATAAATGAGGAGTAATAAATAATAATAAGGTATAATATTGGAATAATTGGGTTAAATCGGCATGATTGATGCCCATTGGAGCTATGGTGGATCATATATGCAAACAAATCATGGTTATGATGCATGATCGTTGAGGAAAAGGTAATAAACTTACTGGAGTATTATGCTCGAAGCAGGAGAAGAAACTAGCAGTAAATTATATGGCCTCTTGTACATTAAAAGTTGAAAAATCTAGTTGTTGGAACTTTGAGGTCAGTGATCATGACAAACCCTTTGTTATAGATTTGTAGAGTTAGAGTTGTTCATGTCGGGCATGGCAAGTTAATTGAATGTCTTACAAGCATACTTGTGCATGTATTGAGTCCAAGTCTCTCTCGGTGCATGACTTAACTGATCAATACTATCGAGTAGGATGTATCAACAAGCTTACAAACTTGTACTTAACCATATACCTACTTTTGACCTAAACTCATTCAAAGCAAGGAAGAACCAATCATTTATGCACTTGATATGAGACCACAACCAGGTCGTAGAGGACACAGAGATGTTTATTTGAAATTGATGTTTGAGCAATCAAGTGTAGGTAGTGTGGTAGAACTGGGCATAACCATCATACATGCAAAGAAGCTATGACTAGCTAGATTAGCTTGACCTTGTAAATGTATTTGCTTACCATTATGTTGCATACGTATGCTTGCTATACCTTCTTATCATTACTGTGTAACTAATATCTTTTTTTATTAATTATTAATCCACATGAAGAGGGTGCATCAAAGGGATATAATCAATGGAAGAAGGATTGCAAGGTGCTTAGAGACTAATGACAATTGCTAATTTTTACTTTTTGAAGGATATGTTAAATTTAGACTATTTGGGCTATTATGTAATAATATTACTTGACTTTTTTGTTGGAATATTTACTATTGCATGTAGTGTACTATATCGCATTTTTTCTATTAAAAATGATACTGAATATCCTAAAAAGAGTACCCAATTTAGGTATATGTATACTTTAGAACTGCATTCATGTACTAAAACTACAATAGTTATTTACTTATAATTAAAGATTTTGTAATTGCTTTTCTAAAGAACAAGTTTAATATCACTTCAAGCTATGGAGCAATGCATGAGTGAAATCACGTGTTGGAATGTTTGGTATTACATGTAATGTATATATTACGATTTTTAGACACTATGCCGAATCTATTGGATACCTTAAATGCAGATAAAAATACCGTTTTCACTTAACAATGATATTAGATATCTCAAGAAAAGTACCCAGTTTATGCATATGAGTACTTTAGAACTGCATTTATGTACTAAAATTGCAATAGTTATGTACTTATGATTAGGGGTTCTATACTTGCTTTTCCAAAGAATAAGTTTAACCTCAATTCAAGCTATAGAGCAACTCATGAATGCTATATCACTTGTTGGAATGGTATGATAACACAAGGACCCACATCTTAGCACTTGTGTTGTCATTCCTACTAGTATAAAGCATTGACACATGAGGAAAATGAATCACAATGGCACCCCCCTTATATACTACTGAATCTATCATCACTAAACGAGTCCTGGGTGTAATACTTCGTGGTCTTATGATCGTGCAATGCCTAAATTAGGCTGAAAGGAGAACGATCCCTCATACGCACAAAATGATACAAAAAATTCAAAAAAAAAAAGGACCTAGTTCTGGTATTTATGTACTTGAAAACTGGGTTTATGTACTTACTTTGACAATATTGTGTACTTGTGGGAAGGGGTTATGTACTTGCTTTTCAAAAACCCAATTTTAACCACAATTTCATGCATGGAACAACATTATGGTAACCTTATAACTTCAAAAGACTGAATGAAGAATGTTCTCTCATGTGCTAAGAACGAGACCAAAAATCGGGAAAAAAGTACCCACGTATGGTACTTATGTACTTGGGGATATGGTTTATATACTCAGTTTGTACATTTTTTGTATCTGTGGTAAAGGATTATGTACTTGTTTTTTCAAAGATTAATTTTAACCTCAATCGATGCATGGAATAACCCAATAGTTACCCTATAACTTTAAATGCATGATTTATTGAATATGTGGTCATAATAATACGTGATGGAATGATTAAGAACACAAAGATTCACATCCCACCATTTGTGATGTCATTCTTCCCAATATAAAGCCCTTACGCATGAAGTACATGCATCACTCTAACACCTCATCTTATAGTGTCAAATGTATTATCACTAAATAAGTTCTTATGATCACACTTTATGTTTTGATGATCTTAGCCGAACAGTGAATGATCCACATGCGCTTAGAATAATACTGAAAGTCCAAAAAAAAAGTATCTAGTTCCAGCAGTTATATACTTGGGGACAGGGTTTATGTACTAAGTTTGTATATGGTATGATTTACGGTAAGGGATTATGTACTTGCTTTTTCAAATGCCAATTTTAATCTCAATCGACTCATGGAACGACACATTGGTGACCCCATAACTTTAAATACATGATTTATCAAAGATGTGGATATGATTATACTGTTGGAATGGTTGGGAACACAAAGATTCACATCCCATCCATATCTCACCATTTGTGGTGTCATTCTTCCTAGTATAAAGTACTGACTTATAAGGTAAATGAATCAAAATGACAAACCTCCCCACACTACTGAACCTATCATCAATGCATCGTGCTCTTATGAACATGCAAAGGCTAGATTAGGCTGAACGAAGAACGGTCCCTCTTACGTGGAGAATGACATTGAAAATCCAAAAAAAAAGTACCCATTTTGGGTATTTATGTACTTGTAAACTAGGTTTATGTACTCATTTTGTACACGTTGTGTACTTTTGGTAAGGGATTATGTACTTTCTTTTCCAAAGAATGATTTTGACCTCAATTGACGCGTGGAACAACACATTGGTGACCTTATAACTTCAAATGCATGATTTTTTTTGAATATGTGGCCATGATAGTATGTGTTTGAATGGTTGGAAATAGAAAGACCCATATCACACCGCTTGTAGTGTTATTTTTTCTAGTATAGAGTATTGACACATAAGGCAAATGCATTACTTCGATGCCTCTCTTCTACACTATCAAACCTATCATCACCAAATGAGTCCTTATGATCATACTTCATGGTTTGATGATCATGAAATGCACAGATTAGGCAGAATAGAGAATGATCCCCATGCACTCAGAATGATACTGAAGTTAAGAAAAAAGTAACTATTTATGGCAGTTTTGTACTTTAAGATAGGGTTTATTTACCCACTTTGACTATGTTGTGTACTTATGGTCAGAGGTTATGTACTTGCTTTGCCAAGTGTAGATTTTAACCTGAATTCGATGTGTTGAACAATACATTGGTGACCCTATAACATCATATGCATAATTTGTGGAATAAATGGTCATCATAGCACATGTTGGAATGGTTGGGAATTATTTGTACTAAGTATAAACTTAAGCATAAGGCAAATGCATCACTCCAACACCCCTCTCCAAAACCATGGAACATATCATCACTAAATGAGTCCCTATGATCAGACTTCATGGCCTAATGATTGTGAAATAGGCTATTAGGCAGAATGGAGAATGGTCCTCCTTATATGGAGAATGATACTAAAAATCCAGAAAAAAGTACCTAGTTTAGGCATTTATGTACCTATAAACTGGGTTTATGTACTCAGTTTGTACACATTATGTACTTGTGATAAGGGATTCGATACTTGCTTTTCCAAAGAATGATCTTGATCATAATCGACGCATGGAACAACTCAATAAAATATTTTGATCATGCTTCATGGTTCGATGATTGTGAAATGGGTAGATTAAGTAGTATGGAGAATGGTCCCTTATGTACTAAGAATGGTACCTAAAATCTGGAAAAAAGTACCTAGTTCCTACACTTATGTACTTAGGGACAGTATTTATGTATTGATTTTGTATATGTTGTGTACTTATGATAAGGGATTCTGTACTAACATATTTTGCATATTTTTTGTGAAGTCCACTTGTGTACTAACATATCTAACCACATAGTTCTCATCCATGCTACAACTCATACCAACAATCACATAAATAATACTTCATATTTGGTCAAGTATACCGAGAACACAAAATATCTTCTCTTATAAAGTGATCAAGTCCATTCCAAACAATGACACAGCAAGACAAGTCAACATTATTAGTTAAGAGAACATTAAAATTCTTAATATCTATTCACATAAGGATAAGAGAAATATTACTCCAATTTGGGTTGAGACAAAAACAAATCGATAATGCTTTGTTGTTTGTTAGGAATGCCATTGTGCCCTTTATAATCTTTTTTTTATCGAAATTCACTTAGGCAAATTTCAATAGCAATATCTCCATATACAACGATAGCACCCTACAGGATATATAATTTGCATTAAAATAAAAACAGAAGACAGTATTCCTTCTTAGTAATTTTAGTATTCAAAAACCAATTTACACTACTTTCTATTCATAGTTTTGATACTTTTACAAAGAAATCAATCAGACACCACAATATTTAAACTCACTATTTCTGCATTAGTCTTCTTTTTTTTTCAATATGTTGAGCCACTTCTTTAGCATCATTAATATCATTAGTTGTACCTTGGCTCCCCTCTACAACCTTTTTTCTTTGAGGCCTTCTTACCTCTGCCACGGTCTCTACAAGTGCTAACTTTGGTTCTCTTTGGTGAGGAGTGGGATGGTGTGATAAAGTCTTCATCTTTCTCTTTTTCTTCCAATCATCTCTTGTTCTCATACCACAAACAATAGAAGAGGTATGATCATATTTTTTCTTACTTTTTTCTAAGTGTGGAATATCATTTTCTTCTTCTTTATCCCCTTTAGCATCAATATCAGCATCATCAACACCATTACCATCACCATCATGACCGCTCTGACCATCACCACTACCACTCGGAGTCTCAAACTTATCAACAACAAACTCCGAGTTTGGTTTTTCATAACTGTCTTGAGAAGCATCATCATTGTCATTCTCTTCATCTTTCTCATCTTTATTCTTTTTCTCCTCTTCGGCCATCCTCTCGTCATCATTTACTTTCTTCTCCAAAATTTCAATTATGTGTTTCATTTCTACCTCAACTGAGCTTCTAAACTTAAAACATCATAGGTTGACACAATAGGAACTTGTACAAAGAGCACAAAATTATTAATGTAATAATAAAGTAAACTTCAAGTAGTAATTATGTGAATCTAAATAATTACTGGCATTGTAGCAATGAGTTTCTTCTCCTCAAGAAAGGGATAGATAGGCATGATTGGTTACAATAGGAATTTACACATTTCTTTCAAATGTCAAACTTATAGGGAATCATTCTAAACATAAACAATAAACTTTTACCTTTTCCTTTTTAATTTGATTCAAAGCTTTCTCGGCATTAGCCATATTCTTTGGGATCTTGCTGTCAGCCCACCAAAAAACCATGTGCATGCATGCAAGTATTTTGGTTTTCCCAAAGAAAGAACGAGCTCATGCAGCCATCCCTATCACTCATAAAATAATAAATTATAGTTATTTACAGTAATTGACAATAATTTTATAATTTAAAACTTTAAATACGCTCACCAATAGACCAACTATACAACCATCAAAATATTTCTTTCTCTGCACCTCATCCGTCTCACTTCCCACGTGATTTCTCAATTCTTGAACTAAAAAAATTATATACAGCCTACAACCCAATAAAAGATAAATCATCAACATAAGGGATGACGAAACGAGGTATGCAGTAGTTGGTTATTGGAAACAAATACAATTAAAAACAAAAAGTATATACAACCCAATAAAATCTTCAATATCTTCATCACTATATCTATCCACAAATTTTTGTAACCTTTTAAATATTTATACATAGTTAATATTCAAATTTCTTTTTGAAAACAAGCGATCAACAATGTCTAACTTTAGCTTTAGATTAACATTGATGGTTGTCCCACATGAGGCAACCCCAAGACTAAACAAAATTTTGAACCGTAAAAGGGAATTTCAATGTCTTCACCAAAGACAAATGAAATTGTTCGTACATTGAATTGTCTAATGATTGCTTGCTCTTTATTGAAACAATAATTGTTCAACTATGGCATATTGTTAAATATATAGAATGTGGTTTGTTTAAGGGTGTGCCTATGTCGAAACCTAATTTTGGGTTTCAACTCCTTCATTGCAATATAAAAATATCTTAGGGAGCAACAATTGTACACTTCTGATTCCATTTTTGCAAATACAGAAATCATGTAAATAAATACTTTAAACATCTCCATATAAGTTTAAGGTTTTCATACTGAAAATGTAAACAAAAATACTAAAATAAAGTACTTTTATACTAGATATGCATGGAGACTGTACTCAATAAATTAATGCTATATTTTTCTTCATGAACAATTGCAAATAGCTAAATATGCTGTAAACCTTTCAAATTTGAAAATCTTTTGAATATAAGCCCTAAAATTCAACTACCAACATAACTTATAATCATATGGTGAACCAACTTAATCATTACAAAATTAAGATATTATTTAACTTAAAATAACTTTCATAACAATCAAAACAGATAATTTAAGTACAAATTAGCCTATATCAGGGTTCAACAACAACATATTAGGGTTTTTGAATACTATTGATTTTAGTACACAAAATACTACCTTTAAGTATATAAAACATGAACTTAAGTACGTTTTCATCTCAAATGCGTATATAAACATAGGTTTCAGGTATATTTCAAGAATATATCACAGATATACTTATAGACCTAATATTTTATCCGATAAAAACCTCATATAATTTGATGAAAGCGTGCAAAATGAAACCGAATCGATGGAAAAAGAGAAAAAGATGAAAATGCGCTTATCAAACTCAAACACCAGACGAAATGCTTCACCTTGCAGTCCACAGTGAACAATTGCTTCAGAGCAAGATAGAAAATTAGAGGGAAATTGCTCCAATCACAGTAACGAGTGTTCAGTTGACTGTTAAAAAAAAGGAAGAGAAATTGTGTAAGCATAGGCGTGATTTTATTAAGCAGTGGCAGAGAAAGAGCTGTTTGGTTTGTTTGCAATTTTTGGTTGAAGTGGAGGATATTTTGGTTATTTTACAAGGAGTGGGGAGTAATTTCTAAATGAAAGTTGAGATTGAGGAGTTCAAACTAAGAATATATAGGGTGGGGACTGAGCACTAAATGAAAATTGGGTTTGGGGATTTTTGCCCAGTTAGCTGATTAGTTAACCCAATGATATTAATTTTGCACATAAAGTACAAAATTGAAAGTTCAAATTTAATAAACTCTTAGCATATACATACACACACACATATATAAATAAGAAAAACTAAAATTCAAGAAAATCAACAAAGAGTAGGTTTGACAAAATCTCAAAATTGCTAGAGTTCATTTGGTTTCAATTTTCACATTTTCTATTATTTGAAAATTAAAATACATACATTTTCACCCAATATATGTTCATTTTTATTCTCGAAACATATTTCTCAATAATTTATATATCTTTTCTCTCTATTATCATTATTACCGATAACCTATATATTTTCTCTCTATTATCACATTACTAAATCTAATATAATTATTACTTTTCCAACAATATGTCCAAATATAAATTGATTTTAAACTTATTTTCACAAATAAATTTTTTTAGACTTTGAAAATAATGGAAATAAAAAATAAAAATAAAAATAAAACCAAACATGCCCTAACATTTTGATGAGCCCACAACAACACCCCCCTTAATTGATAAACCCATTCTTTCCAAATTTATATGTGTATTTTTTAATTTCTAAAAGTTGTAAATTCTAAATATATCTTATTGTTGATATATATTAAAAATTTTATTTAATTATAAGAGTATTATTTTATGTTTTTATGTGACAAAAGGGCTCCAACCATAAAGCTCCAAGATATCTTCTTTAATTTAACATAACCACCATGTGGTGGCTGTTTGCTGCTAGCATCTTCTCACAATATGGTCACCCTTTTTTCAAGAGCATCAACACATGTTCACAAGAGTAACATGGGTTTACATGTAACTCTCCACATATTTTCCCATATATATAAATGTATATGTATATATGTCACATAAATAAATAAAATAAACAATATTTGTATGAATTAAATTTAAATAAGGTTTAGAACACTAAGATGGTGCTATCTAGTTTTTTTCCCTAAAAATACCACTTCAAATTTATTTTCCCCTAAATGGATGATTGCTAGCAAGAAAATCTCTCTTTCTTAAATATTGTTCTCTCTAGTTTAATTAGCAATTTTCAAGGGTTATTATGTCGAGTTTACTTTTTTATTTATAGATACACACTTTTTAGGAGCTCATCAGTTTCAAATCCCCAATATTATATTCATAAATTTAATTTTAAAATAGGATTTCTCTCCTTTATTATTTTTATGAAAATGACATCCTCTTGAACAAATCTAAAAAGCTAATTGAAATTTTCAACAATGATGGCTATGCTAATAGAGTGTAGGTAGTAAAATGACTACAAAGGAAATAAAAACTAAGTTAAGACGTTAAAGTTAAGGTTAATTGCAGTCACTTGCAACCTATGGGCACCTTTGTACATTGTCCCCCAATCATTGTCGATTTACAATTTTACTGCTTGAACTAACTAAAATATTCTTGAACACCATTTGTCTCATCTCTGGTGGAATCTAGCAAGAATATTCTATTTCGTTGAGTTCTTGTGCCCAATGTGTGTGTTGGCCATAGGTATTTTCGTCAATTCACAAAATCATGCCTAAAAACATGAAAAAGGAAACCCTAAACTAAAAAAACTAAACTTTAAAAAAAAATGAATAGCCTTTACTTTTATTTCTTTTGAAATTAGATTTTGGGCTCATTTCTTCTATCTTTCTCAATAACCCAGAAAAAAAAGGAAGCAATGGGCTGGAAAATAAGAGAGAAGGAAGATGCGATTCCAGTAGGAAGAAACTCATCTATAGGAAGTATATTGAACCATTTTTATTCGTGTATTTTACTTATTTTAGGGCTTGGATAGGGTTTTTTGGTTTGTACATATATTTGTTGGGCTTTTGAAATTTGACCACATTTTGCAACCGATTGAGTATTTTATAATATTGTGAAAAGGAATATTGTAGTGTATGCCTTTTTCTTAGGGTTTTGTGGGTTCCATTCATTATCTATGCTTTTCTATCATGCTAAAGGGTGTTATCTTGTCTAGTTTTTATGTTTTTCTTTGGCATGTGATTACTTTATGTTATAGTACATCCGTTTTTTAAGTTACATGTTATTGGTTGTTCGGAAAAAGAAGGCCAAATTGAAATCCCACATGTTTTTGTTAAACTATGTTTTTGCATAGGGTACCAAATGTCATTTATGTATGGGTGTGCGTTTGGCCCTACACACTTTAAGACTTAAAAGGTATTTTAAAAAAGTACTTTTTTTTTGTATTGAGGGGCCTATAGCCTAATAATTTCATTTTTTCCACTACATTCTGTTGCTTCTAGTACTGATTATTTCACTATCAAAATCATGAAAATGGCTAGTTCTGTGAGTTTGGTCATAACATATACGTAGCAGAAAAAAATAAATAATTTTGATTACTATTGCCAAGATGAAATATCTATGATTGAACTAGTAGAAATGGCTAAGTGTTTAAGTATAGGCATATGCACTTAGTTTTGTAAATTTTATTGATGAGGACAGGGTAGTTGGGATTTTCTTACATTATTTAGATGGGGAGGGACCAAGTTTTAGTCAACTGGAGTCCATTGATGAATTTAGCTAGAGGTTACCTGATATTGATGAGGGTTTATACTATGTAGGTGATGATGACAGAGAGCATGATGATAATGATATGGCTGAGCAAGAGGGTAGGGTAGTGGATGACAATGAAACCATTATGGGGGGTTAAAGGTAAAGATGCAAGGGATATAGATAAGGAAGGATTGCTAGAGACTAATGATAGTGGCTGTAGTGATAATGAGCAATCTTTAGGAGATGATTCAAATTATTCTGATGTTTTGGTAAATAGTGATAATAATTTGTCAAAGTAGGAATTATTTGATGTAGATATACAAGTTGGTGGGTTTAAAAGCAACAAAGTATATAAATCTTCAGTTTCAAAACTTAAAGGGCTTTCTAACATGAGAGATCACATTAAACTTGATGATTTTGAAGTTTTAAACCATAGGTTGACATGAATGAACCTCATTTTGAGCTTGGATTATGTTTTCTTAACACTAAGTCCTTTAACAATGCTGTTAGACATCACTCAATCATAAATGGTAGGGAAGTTGTGTTCACAAAATATGATAAAGATAAAGTGCAGATGAAATGCAAACATACAAACCGTATTAGGCAAATATATGCTTCTAAGATACATGGTGAGGACACAATATAAGTTAACATAATATGTCGAGTGCATGAGTGTTCTAGGATAGAGAAAATATGTGCTATTAACTCGAAATAGATTGCAAATAAATATAGGAAAGAGATAAGAACTAATCCTAAGTGGCCAATAGGGTCAATGGCATCCGTAGTGTAGAAAGAGTCTACATTGTTGTTTAGTAGGTTCCAAATGTATAGAGCAAAGGTCAAGGTTGCTTAAATGTGTGCTAGTTCTAAGCTAGATCAATAGGGCGTGCTTAATAAGTGTGTAGTTAGATTATTAGGACTAATAAAGATATAATTGTGAGAATAAAAACAAAAAAAATAAAGGACAAGTTAGTGTTTAAAAGGTTTTATTGTGTTTAAAAGGTTTTATTGTTGTTGGGGGTCATTGAAGAAAAAATTTCTCCACTGTAGGCTAGTCATTTGATAAGATGGTTGCCATTTAAAGATAAATTGTGGTGGGATCTTTTTACGTTAGTAGGGATAGATCTAAATAATTGTATGTATCCCTTTGCTTATGCTGTACTGGAAAAAGAAAAAAAATGCAATTAGATTTGGTTTTTACAGTTGTTAATAGCTGATTTAAATATAACAAGTGAGGCTGGGAATTGGGCAATAATATTTGACAAGTAAAAAGGTTTATTAGATGCTGTTCAAATGCCAATGCCAAAATGTGAGCATAGATTTTGTGGCATGCATTTACATAACAATTTTAAAGTAGTTCATAAAGGGATAATACTGCAAATGATAGTTTGGAGAGCTAGTGAGGCCATTAGAATTGTTGATTTTGAAAGTGTGCTGAAGGAGTTAAGGTAAAGATACTTGAATGCATTTAAATGGCTTACTTAGAAGCCTGCTATTCAATGGTCCATATCTTATTTCAGTACATATCCCAAATGTGATATTTTGTTGAACAACATGTGTGAGAGTTTTAATACTTTAATTTTAGAAGCTAGGAGCAAGCCCATTATTGATATGCTTGAGACAATAAGGATGATTTTAATGAAAAGAATATATGTGAAAAGAGATATGATGATGAAGTGCAAGAGAGATATTTGCGTAAATGTGCAAAAAATTGTTGAGGACAACAAGAAAAGGAGCATGGACTTCATTGCCCACTGGAATGGACATGAACTATTTGAAATTGAAGGATGCTATGGTGATAAACACACTATCTACCCAGGAGAAAAAAATTGTAGTTGCAAAAAGTGGCAACTAACAGGGATGCCATATGCACATACAATTTCTACCTTATATTTCATGGGATTCAAACTTGAAGATTATGTGGATGTGTACTGCCATAAAGACACGTTTTTAAGGGTGTATAACCATCTTAATGATAACCCTTCATGAGCTTGAGGAATGGTCATCTTCTAATACAATTATACTATTTCCTCTTGTGAAAGAACAACCTGAAAGGCCTAAAAACCAAGATAGAAGGAAGTCTGCAAGTACTCAAAGATAAGAAAAAAATGGAGTGAAAGTGAAAAATATTGGTAAAACCTTAGGGAAATTGGGAATACAAGGACTGATCATGGCATATAGGCTGTGTAGTGTGCAAGGCCATAATTCAAGGAATTGTCTACTTAACTGGAAGAATCAACAACCCGAGGAACATGTGGAAGTACCTTCACTAAATCCTAAGAAAGAAACATCAAGAAAGGCTAAGGCTAAATCATTTGTAAGGTTTATCTATCATGTGCTCCATAATTTCTTGTCTTCTACATAATAACTTATGTTTTAGTTGTCATTAACGTTTCTTTCTCACTTGATAAGCATGTAAGAGAAAGAAGAAACAACCTATTACTACAACTGCAACTAATTTTGCCATTTCCCAGATAAAAAAAGTCACAAAAAGCGCTATGGTGAGTGATGTTTAGTTTAGTTTATTTTTTGTTTTGATTTAATGATTTTATTGGTGTTTAAGATTTTAGAAAAATAGAAAACTATATGTTTGTGCTTTGTAGTTGAGAGGTGCTAGTTTGGAACCATTTCCCAGTAGCCAAAGGTCTGTTGTGGGCCCTACCAAGAAAATAGGTCCCTTATCTAAGCCAAAAAAGCTACCCATTAAGAAGAAAAACAAATCTATGAAGAAGGATATGGTTGTTGAGGAAGTTGCGCAAGCATACCATGAAGAACCTGAAGATGCTGGAGCTCAATTTCTAGGAGAAGAAACTGAACATGTTGCATCTCAAATTCCAATAGAAACTATAGCTCAAATCCTAGTAGAAACTGCATCTTAGAGTTATCCATCCAAGAGCAACAAAAAGGTACTTATGAATTGTCATTTATTGTTTACATTTTCTCGATAATGATCCTTATCAATGGTATGGTATATAGGAAAATAAGGGGAAGGTTAAAACTATTAGCAACACAAAGCCTACTGATAGCATGAAGCCAACTCAACAAGTGGTAAATAGTTTTTCGCTTTTTCAAGTTGAGATATAGAGTTTATTAACTATCCTTATAGTTAATTACTTTCCTAATTTCTATTGATTTGGATTGGTATACAAGTGAGCAAAAGAAAAGGTAAAGCTTCTGAAGGCTCACATGGAAAAAAGTTTCAAAGTTCATACTCTCTTTATGATGAATATGAAGAACATATTTAAGAAGTACCATTTTGCACTCAATAAGAAGAACTTGGGGCTGCTGCACAAGATTTTAGACAAATGTTCTGTTTTTTAAGAAAATATTAATATTTTGTATGTAATTGATTTGTTAAATATAGTTGATAATTAGGTTATTTCGGGGAATGATTTGGTGGTTTTTGAAATGATATCATTACTTAATTAGTTTATAAGTACAAATTTTGGTTAAGTGTTTGATGAATGATTGAGTACAATGGAATGGGAAAAGGTAATGCTTTTGATTGATGGTTGGAATGAAAGGTGGTCCATTAGTTAAAGGGTTAATTTGGTTCATTTTAGTTTGGATAGTTTGGAGTAATTTGATTGCATTTAGGTATATTTTGTTTCGGTACATTTTTGTTGCAACTTGAATATTTGGTTTCCTACATTTTGGTTATATTTTGTATAGGTTTTTGTTGCATTTTGAGCTCATTTTGGATCAACATGGAATTTCAACAATAATTAATCAAATAAAATGAGTGTAGCATGCCATTTTGTTAGTCAATTCTTGAACTGCAGCTTCAAATTCAAATTAATATGTGCATGTGGTATTAGTAATATCTTACTACATGTCAGAATACCAATTCAAAAACCAAAAGGGTCCTTACATTAATATCATTCATGATATATACATAAGTTACTTTATTCATCATACAATACGATCGATAGTGTCAAGTTCCATATGTCTATGCAATTGCAAAGAAAAATGACATAGAACTTGACACTTAAATCCAATCCACTAAACACAGAACTCCAACACCCTTTTTTTTGTCTTTCTTTCTCTTCCATCTTGCAGTAGAAATCCAGGTCAAATCATGCAATAGATGCACATAAAAGAGCAAACCAAAGCCACCTACAACTACTTTTCTCTTGATTTCTTTCTTGCTAGTTCATCTTCAAGCTTGTTCACTTTGCACAGTAACACATGCATTATGTACTGGGATCGTTCACATGTTAGAGGATCAATCCAACAGAAGAAATTGCAACCTTCAGATTCCTGTAACATTTTAAACTTCAAAATTTCAGCAAAATAAAACAAAAAAGGGATTTTCAAACTTGAATCCTATACAAAACTTGGAGCAAATGGCATATTATCTTCCAATATTCAAATTGGTTCAAGACATCCCTTTCACAGTAGGCCTTTTACAGTTAAAAATCAATCCATTGAATGAAAATTTTTAGCCCTAATTTCTAGAAATTAGGGCTCCAAATGAGATGGGAAAATGAAGAAGAAGACGCCCCTTTCTCTCTCACACATTTGGTGGTTAGGTAAAAAATGACATTGCACATTACTTATTTATGTGAAGATGAAAATACCTACGGCCAATACATGCATTGGACATGTAGACTCAAGGAAACAAAATATTTTGGTTAGATTTTGCTGGAGATAAGCAAATGTGGTGTTTTGAGAACATTTTAATTAATTCATGAAGTAAAATTGTCATTGACAAATGTTGAGGAATAATGTGCACAGGTGCCATAGGATGGGGGTGGCGGCGGCTGCAATTAACCTTTAAAACTAAGAGCTTAGACATTTTCATATAGTGGAGTGAGTGTGCATTTTAAATTGCTCTTTGTTTTGCATTCGAAAAAGTTTATCCTAATATGCATAATATCTTTTCCTTTTCTTTTGTTTTGTGTAAATTTTTATATTAAAATTTAATATTTTTCCATATTTTACAAAGGTATTAAAGTAATAATTTGAATAATTTATTTTAATAGCATAGTTGAAAACTTATGTAAATTAACTAATCAATTTTTCATTTTATAAGAAATGTAATTTGCAATCCATGTTAAAATTAAAGTATAGAGTTTTCTTTTTAGTTATAAATTTTGTAGTAGAATTATGTATCTACAAAAATTATATTAATATCTACAAAAATTATATTAAACGAATGGTGTGCAAAGATCATGTTATGCAATTTTAATTTCACATGTTCTGGTAAATTATTCATTTTATGGTATTTTATGTTTCACACTAGCATTTGTAGTTTTTGAACACATTTTACTTATGTTTGTTATTTGGTATGCACTTTTTTAGAACTTTTATACGTTTCTATATATGATTATGCTTATTGGTGGTGTTAACCGTATCCATAGACATGCATTCTTATATTGATGTTATTTGTGCAAGTTCATCGAGTTTTCATAAATGTCTAATGGGATGCATCCAAATTTATTGTATTTGTTAAAGGTCTCAATATTTATATTAATGTATAATTTCGTATACAATAAAATATTAATATATAAAGTTATCCAACTTTTGAAATATAGATATGTAATAATATTATATTACTATATTCAATACAGAAACATGAAGAAAAATAAATTAGGAGTGATACAGAAGATAAATGTAAATAATTAATTATGGATATTATATCAGAAAGGTAATATTTATTGGTGTTTAATTTCATTTATTATTGTTATTATTATTATTACTACTACTAAACATTGTTAGATAATTTAATAATTATTATCATGCAGTGGTATTGTTATTTATTTTTAATAAAAAATTATAATATGACTAATTAAGTTTACAGAGGTGAAAAAGAGAAAAAAAAAAATTAAAAAAGCCCACTAGATCAAATAAATAAAATAGATAAAAAGGCTAGATTGCCCAATTGACTGAGCCCACTAAGAATGATACCAGAACCTTAATGGGCTAAAGCTCATTAAGAAAAACAAATTATAAATACTGAGCCTCAAAGAGAAATTAAGCATAAAAAATCATTTGCCAGAATTAACCAAACTTTGAGAACATTCAAGAATTGAGAACTCTCTGCACTACTCTAAAAGAAAAAAGAAAAAACAAGAAAAAACCTAAAACTTTATTGATTATTAGAAAGGTCCCTAGCACCATTTTCATGTAGCATCATCTTAGCATCGTCTGTAGAACTCTGAACGATAATGAAAGAAAGCTGAGAAGACATATGAGATTCAGAACTCGTGACTCTAACAATAGGTAGTCATAAGTTTGAAGAACGTGATAGCCACTTGCCTAAAACCTTTAGTCATGTCTAGTGTCGAAGCCTGCCGAGGAGGTATAGCTAACATTGAAGAAGATGGCCATGCAGCAAGCACTACCTTTTAGAGATCTAATTTTGCAAATGATTCAGATGGGTTTGAAGATCCTATTATAGAACATTATTGCCAAGCTACAACTAAAGCAGTCACCTAATCTGCTAAGGAACCCTACCTCTAAGAGCAATAGCAATCTTCTCACTCGAGTTGGGATTTTTGCTCTTTCCCAGAGAGACCGAATAGAAGACCAACTCTTTGCAAGATAATGTTCTTCCTACTCAACCTCCATAGGTAGACATGTATTTATCCCTCTGAGCAGATTTCTCCATACGATAGCCAATAGCTATTGGAGTCTAAGACTTGGAATAGGTTTAAGATATATTATAAGCTAAACTGAGAATTACATGCCAAGATTGTTTGAGTACTATTAAAAGAGGAAGTACTTATTTTCTTTACAATTCAAACTACAAAATAAAATAAAATAAAATAAAGAAAAAATGGTAAAATTGTTTGCCAAGAAATTTGCATTTATTTGTCAAGTAATTAAAATCGTTTGCCAAGCATTTTGAAATTGGGCCTAAGATTGCCGGGGCCCAATCTATCACACTATGAGGAAGCAAAATCTTAATTGCAAGCTGCCTGGTTATAGACCAAACTCACCATTTCAAAGTAATTTTTGTGGCCCATTAATTAAATTTTGGTGGACCAATCTCAATTTTTGTGGTCCATCTGCAAAGTTCAAGTCCCAAATAGATCCCTAAATTTGGCATTTAATAATTCAGCCCAGAGAATAGCTCATCACAATATGCATGCAGTGAAAATTGTATCTAATTCCACACCAATTATAGTGAAAATTAGATCCAATTTAACACCTTAGATCAAAACAAAAGTGCCCCACATAATGATTTTAGCACTCACACAACTCAAGTTCACCTAAGAGCAAATTAAGAGAGAGAATCTACCTTGAATCTAGGTGTCAAAGCCTCAATTAAACAAATGCAAAATTCATTTAATGCTAAAAAACCAATTGAAGTCTGCGCAATCTGTAGTTGCTTTAGCAAAACAAGAAGTATTGATCCAACCCACAAAACAACAAAATCATTCCAGAATAAGAAAGCTTAATTGCTGCAATAATGATAGACCCTTCAACTAATATTCTATCTAGAAATAATAGAATTTCAAAATTGTAACATATATCTTCCAAATTGATAGCATTATCATATGCACAAAAGGCTCAATGGAGTGC
>JACGDI010005667.1:646924-689890 GCA_014898725.1 Jacaranda copaia
CCCCCCCCCCCTCCCAAAAAAAAAAATTCATTATGTGATAGAAAATTAGAGTCTAAGACTTACTAATGTTGCAACCTTTAGGATCATCAGAGAACTAGTATTAACCTCTAGCAATTGATCTCCATAAATGCATTTTTTTTCCATAGCTATCTTAGTAGAGGCCCTTGTGATGAAGATAGCTATCCTATTGGAGTCTGATGGTATAATAGATCTACAGGAGCATTTGGACAACTTTTTGATGAGAATGGAGCTTTATGACTTGAGTGAGGCAACACATTGTAAGGTACTCCACACCATGCTCATAAAGCATGCCTTGACATAGTTTAATCAAATGTCAGTTGGATCCATCATAGGTTGGGAGCAATTGGCTTGTGTTTTATCCATAACTTCTCCAATAACCTTAGATACCTGAAGAGATCAACACATCTATTCATTACCAAGTAGAAAAATGGAGAGTTCCTTGCAAAACTATCTTAATTGCTTTCTCTAGGTGGTACATGAGGTCCATCACATTAACCAGAAGCTTTTGCCTAGCTTTTGAGCACCTGAAGTTCTAAGAATTTATTATCATAAATAAAGGTTGGAGATAGATTATGATCGATAAAATTAAACCAAAATAAGCCAAAATTAAACTAATCATCTCCATCCCAAGGATCTAACTACATGCCATGAATTAGAATTTAATAAAAATTACCTTTCAGGAAAGAATCAAAAGAATCAAATAGATCTTTAAAAGGATACCTACAATTAAAGATTAACAAGCTCCACAACCTTGATCTGGTTTCTCCACTTCCAAGACTCCAAAATTCAGCAACTTTTTCACACACTTACACCACTAGAAGAGCAAGTTAATGGCTAAAAAATGGTGGAAAAAATGGCTCTAATTGGTTGCCCAAAAAAGCTCCAAAATTAGCTACAATGAGGTTTAATTAACCAACTCTAAGCTCCCCATACCTCTAATGAATAGCCCACACACCTAGGAAGGCCTCTCAATCCTCACACCCTTTGCTGGAGAAGAGAGGAGAAAGGTGATAATAGAGGATGGTGATTTTGGAGGAGGAGAGAAGAAAAAGGTAACTTGGAGATAGTTATTCAACATATGAATTATACCACTTTTTGGAGGAAAAATGTCAGAGCTTTAGTAAATGCCATCAAGTGGCTAGCCACATGTATATACAGGAGAAGATGGAAGCCTTTAGAGGCTTCCATCACATACTCCATGCATGTGTGCCAATTTGCTAACTTGCTAGATCTACATTTAGCTTGAATTTGCATTTGTATTTTATTTAGAGATCTCCAAACACAACAAGAGCCACATACAAAATCTCCAACCACTCAAATACACCCACAACTACCTCTGTTCTTTTCCTAGCAACAAAATTAGTATAAGCTCACCTGACAGTTTTGGTCAGATATTCCCTCTTGACTTCCTTCAATATCCACGTCCTCGTTACCTAATTTTATTAAATAGAGTATTAGAGCTTGATTCCAATGTTCTCACATTGCTCGTTAAGTTGTCATATTTTGCTGTTCCAAAAAAAAACAAATTCTACATAGATCCTATTCTTGTGGTTGACCTCCAAGAATGGGTTACTCTCAACTATATGGATATAACATTATTATAGCTTTTAGCTCTAGTACGATAAATTACTTAACTCTCACGATCCATTTCTAGAGTTGGCATATCGCCTCTAACCTCCCTCAATAACATCTATTGAACCTATTTTATTTTATTCAAGTTTGTTCCAAATAGAACTCTGCTGGAGCTTATAATCGAAGGTTTAATCATACAAAAATTACACTTATACTATTTAGGTCAACGCTCAAATCTTAGGCTCAAGTAAACTCAATCCAATTCACATTGATTCAAGGTAAATTTAATCTGATAGAATAAAAAATTACCCAATTGAACCAAATCTAGTTTGATTTAAGGTTTAATTTTAGCCTAAATGCATTCAGGACAAAGAGTTGAAGATTCTGCCCGTTGACCACTGTTGATCGTCAAAGCTCATTTGCTACCACCTAGAGTTGTACCTTGCCATGCTAGACTAAAACTCCAAGTTAATTCTTACTTTTGCCGCATCCCCATCAGTCAAATTTCCCCAAAACTGCTTCTTCGCCGCCGTCTACTGTCATCTCTTTTTCTCCAAAATTCTCCATCCTCCGGTCTCCAATCTTCAAACCAAAGGTACCAGGATGTTCCTTGCTACGTGTTCTAGACGACTAACCTAAAACTTCAAAGCTTTAACTCATAAATCGACAAAGCCATTTCCACCATCCATTTTCTTCATTGGCCATCGGTTTTTTTTTTCTTGGCTATTTTTGGAGAAATTTGGTATGGTTGTGTTCTTGGTGAGGTAAAGAACAAAATGGTTAGTTTAGATTTCAATTTTGAGCTTAAATGGAGCAAAATCGAGTGTTGGAGGGTAAGGATACGAAGGTGAGAATTTGATAAAGTTTTGTCCTTAACTATAAATAGACCAAGTTTTACCTTAATTGCACCAGCCACTCTAAACTTTCCACCATCTACATTTCTCCCCAAACTTTTTAACCACTTACACTTAAGCCCACAGCTCTCATTTTAGCCCCCCAAACTTCTATTTATTATAGTTTAACCCCAAAAACTTTTAAATTTTTGACAGTTAAGTCCAACTAACTTAAATTTTCAGTCTCCCTAGTTTTCATAATTTTATTAATCTCCCCATTTAAATTTTATTTAGTTAAAGCCTACTTTCTAATATCATATTATTCCATTTTCCTAATTATTATCCAAAAGAAAATTTTGGGGTGTTACAATTCCTCTCCCCTTAAGAGAATCTGGTCCCCAGATTCATACTTGGAGATTGGAAGAGTTTCAAGTAATGCTGCCACATAAAATCTTCTCATTCCCAGGTTGCTTTTTCTACATGTTGGTTCTTCCATAACACCTTCACTTGAGGAATTCTCCAATTTCTGAGCTCCTGAAACTTTTGATCCAGAGTGGCAACAGGATGTTCTTCATATGAGAGATCACTTTGTAGTAGAATACTTTCAAAGGCCACGATATGGGAGGGATTAGGGTAATACTTCATGAGTTACGAAGCACGGAGTACATCATATATGTCGGTCATATTGGGTGGTAATATTAGTCGATAAGCTACTGGCCCGATTCTCTCGCAAATCTTGAAAGGTCTAATGTATCTTAAGCTGAGCTTTCTTCCTTTTTCAATTCATTTGATACCCTTGTGGGGAGATACCTTTAGAAATACCTCATCTCCCGAATTAAATTCTAAATCTTTCCGTCGCCTATCAACATAACTCTTTTGACGATCTTGTGCAACTTTCATCCATTATCTTATTAACTGAACCTTATCAATGGCTTCTTAAATGAGCTTTGGTGGTATACCCATTAATGCTTTATGGCCTGAAGTTTTTAGCTCGTCAAGGTCTCAATGTAAAGGTGATCGACACTTTCGACCATAAAGAGCTTCATAGGGTGCCATTTGTATAGTAGCTTGATAACTATTATTGTAGGTAGATTCTATCAATGGAAGATGCTTATCCCAACTTTTCTTGAAATCTAAAGTACACGCTTGAAGCATATCTTCTAAAATTTGAATAACACACTCTAACTAACCATCAATTTGTGGATGTGTAGCCGTACTAAAATGTAATTCTGTTCGAAGATGCTCCTGCAGATTTTTCCATGATCTTGAGGTAAACTTAGGATCTTGATCGAATATGATACTACCTGGGATTCCATCCAATCGAATAATCTCCTTGACATAGAAGCTTGCTAAGTTCTCTACTTGATACTGAGATTTTATTCTTAGAAAGTGCGCAAACTTGATTAGCCTGTCTACTATCACCCATATACTGTTATATCCACCTCGCACAGTAGGTAGATCGATCATGAAATCTATAGTGATATGTTCCCATTTTCAATCAGGGATTGAAAGTGGTTATAGAGCCCCTGACGATCATTAATACTCGGCTTTCACCAACTGGCATGTCATGCATTTCTACACATAATCAGCAATATCCCTCTTTATTCCATTCCACCAAAAGTGTTTTTTCAAGTCATGGTATATTTTGGTGCCTCCTGGATGTACTATGTATTTAACTCGATGTGCTTTGTCTAGAAGTCTTCGTCTAAATTTCTTAGGTACACAAAAGCGCTGATGGAATAATAGTACGTCATGATCATTGACTTTAAAATTTGAATCCTTAAAGCTAGAGCTAATTTTCTTCTATTTCAAAATTTCTTTGTCGTCTATTTGAGCTCTCCGCATTTCATCATATAATTCAGGATGAATATTGAGTTCTGCAAGCCATGCACGGTTACTCATTTTTACAATGGTCTGCTCATCTTGTCTCCCTTGTGCTCTCCTTCCTTGCATATGGGTTAACCTTCCCTTTCATCTTAATGCATATGCTACTATATTGGTTGTACCTGGATGATAGATTATGGTACAGTCATAATCCTTAAGAAACTCCATTCATTTGGGTTGACGTATATTTAAGTCCTTTTGGGAGTGCAAATATTTCAAGCTTTTATGGTCAATGTAAACCTTAAAGATTGCACCATACATGTAATGCCTCTATTTAGCCAAAGTGAACATCACCGCGGCTAGTTCTAAATTATGTGTGGGATAATTTTGTTCATGTACTTTAAGTTTTCTTGAAAGTTATGTAATTACATGTCCTCTTTGCATCAGCACGCAGCCAAATCCTTCCTTGGATGCATAAGTATATACTGCAAATCCTTCTGGTCCTTTAGGAAGAGCTAGAATTAAGGCTAAGGTTTATTGCCTTTTTAATTCCTGGAAACATTACTTATATGCCTCGTTCCACTTGAACCATTGGTCATTTTGAGTAAGTTTGGTCAGTGGGTTTACCAACTTGGAAAAATTCTATATGAACCTTCGATAATATCCCATGAGCCCTAAGAAACCTCATACCTCGATTACATTTTTTGGTTGTTTCTAGTTGACGAATGCCTCAACCTTCTCCAGGTCAACTTCTATCCCATCTTCAAATATAATGTGCCCTAAAAAGGTTACTCGTTCTAACTAAAATTCATATTTACTAAACTTAGCATATAATTGGTGTCTCTGAACGGTCTCTAGAACAAAATACAAGTGACAGGCATGCTCTTCTTCTATCTTAGAATAGACCAGGATATCGTCAATGATGATCACTACAAATTGATCTAAGTAGGGATAAAAAACCCAATGCATCATATCCATAAATGCTGTTGGAGCATTTGTTAGTCCAAATGGCATCACCACAAATTCATAGTGATCATACTGAGAGTTAAATGCTGTCTTTGGGATATCTTTTTCTTGAATTTTTAGTTGGTAGTACCTTTGTCTTAGGTCTAATTTTGAGAAGACTGTGGATCCCTGTAGTAAATCAAACAGTTCCTCTATATGGGGTAAATGATATTTGTTCTTTATAGTGACCTGATTTAACTCTCGATAGTTGACACACATCCGAAGTGTTCCATCTTACTTCTTGACAAAAAGCACAAGGGCTCCCCAAGGAGAGATACTGGGTCGAATAAATTCCTTTTCTACTAATTCTTGTAACTGTTTCTTTAACTCCTTCAACTTTGCAGGGGCCATTCGGTATGGGGTTTTTGAGTATGGTTCTACTCCTAGAAGTGTATGAATAGTAAACTCTATCTCCCAATCAAGGGGTGGGGCTTGTGGTTCTTCTGGAAATACATCAAGAAACTCACTCATTATCTCCACTTCTTTTAACTCAGGGTGGTCTTGGGGTTTATTTATATGATATGCCAAAAATCCAAGACCTCCTTCTCTTAGGATTCTTTTTGCCTCTACTGTTAATACTAGCGGCATCGATGGAGCAAGGTTATCAAGTCAATTCATTGGAGTTTGTATTGCCTCTTCAAGTTTAATTTACTTGGTATAACAGTTCACTTGAGCTTAGTGATGACACAACCAATCCATTTCCAAAATTAAATAATAATTTTAAATTGATAATTATACTAAATTGGCTAGATATTCCCTATCCTCAATTTTAATGGGGCAAGCTTTACACACAATGTCAGTTCTCATCCCCACACCCATAGGTATATGCACTTCTGGCTGGTATGGCTTACGTTTCGGAGGTACCCTTAGTTTAGGAGCAAGTGTGTAGATATAAAAGAATGAGTAGCACTCAGATTATAAAGAGTTTTACCAACAATATCATAAATAAAAATTGTACTTTTAACCACATTGTTTGGGTTGGGTCTCTCATCACTAGTAAGGGTATACGCCCTAGCCTAAACTTTTGGTTTGACATTTGGACCTCTAACTTGTTTACCCTTATCCTTTTTGATTCTTGTAGGCACCTTGTTGGTGTGAGGATAATTTTGAATCAGATGTTGGTCACTGTCACAATGTACACACCTCTTTTATTTTCTCCAACAGCTTGTTTCACCATGGCCTGGTAGCCCACAAAATCTGTAATTTTCTTTGTTAGTATTTTGGGTAGGAAATGTTGTGCTCCCAATTTCATATGGATGAGGCCTCGATGCTCTAATTTGGGGTCTATTCTATCTTCATCTAGAATTTCCTTTGTAGATATTAGGGGCTTGGAATCCTAAAGCTTTCCCTCGTCTTTCCTTTTCTTCAATTTTTTGCAGTTCTTGGGATTCTGATTCTATCTGCATAACCTTTTCAATGGCATTATCATATTCTAACAAATTCCAAGAAACAAGGGCCTATCAAATATTGAGCCAGAGTCTATCAATGAATCCCTTTACCCTTTACTCTTTATCCCCATGTATGTGTGGCGCATATTGAATGAGTCTGTTAAACTTTGCTTTGTATTGTGCCATTGTTATTTACCCCTGAATAAGATCTATGGACTCTCGCTCTCGAGCAGTCCTCACAACCTATGGTATAAACTTATTCATAAGTTCTCGGGTAAAGTTTTGTCAAGTCTGGGGAACATCGTCTCGTTCCTACCATCTTTTGACTGTTCTCTGCTATTGATATGCGGCTTCTTCTAACAAAAGCGTAGCATAATTGGCTTTTTGTTCCTCAGAGTAGTTGGATGCTTGAAAGATCTTTTCAAGCTTCTCAATCCAAGACTCTGCCTTTTGGTCATCTTGTTTGCTTAGGAATGTCGGGGGATGAAATTGGAGAAATCATTCTAAACCTCGATCTTCAATCTATTCTTCTTTATTTTGGTCTTCAGTGGCTTGCCCCTGCTACTGGTAGAACTGCATGAACTATCGCCACATAGCCCGCATCGATTCTGATGATTTGAGGCAGTTCCTGGCTTGGTGTACCTCTTCCTTGACCACTATGGCCACTTGATCTACTACCTGGGGGTCGTCTTCTATAACCCACAGATGGTCTAGGATATACTTATGACTCCTCGTTTGAGGCCATTAATTGATTCAAACTCTCTTCAGGGTTGGGGGATATCACCTATTCTTTTAAGTTTACGAGAAAGTTGAGAGAATATTTCATTACACATGTATTTCCATATAATAACATTTCCATAAAAGAGGCACATTCAAGTTATTAAACCAAAAGATATTTCATTGATTGCCAAGTTAGCACTAGCAAGGTTTTATACATCCAAACTTACAAACAAAATTGGCTATGCTAACTATTCACCTAGTCCGCAACATGTAAATTTGGCTAAGCCTAAGGCGATGGCTAGTTTATTTTGCTCTCAACTAATGTTCACAAGGCTATTACCATAGTTACGCTACTGTACATATATTTACCTACATATAAATATTTCCTTCTTTAGTCTTCAACATCTGCGATAGTGGACTCAGCATTTTCCTGATCTTGGTTCACATCCATCCCCACTTCTACTTCTTCTTTTTCCTCTTCTTCTTCCTCCATTGCTTCTTACTGTTACTGTTGCTCTTCTCCTCCCCTAAGATCCTCTTTTGGTGCTGCTTTCTCAAGATCCTTTTCATTACTTTCCTCCTTTTGCACCCTCACTATTCTTTCAAGAGTAACCTCTCTAATTTCCTGAGGGGGTTGGGGCCTTGAAGTTCCCGCTCCTAGATCCCTTGAAACATCCATTAGATCATCAATCATACTTATGAGGCTTTCCATAATATCTCTAAGTTGATCCATCGCCCTACGGTGCAGTTGCTCAAGGTGTCTCTGCGAGCTTTCCACATATCTTCTTATCTGTCACAATTTTTCCAACTTATTTTTCACTATAGTAATCTTTATTGACTCTCTTTCCCCCTTAAACCAATTAATCTCATTATCACTAGCAGCTAACATTCTTTCTCTTCGGAAAAGCTCTAAATTTTTTTGCTCTATGCCCCATATAATAGGTTGTATATATAAGTCTCCTGGCTCCTACACAACTCCAGGAGCTTTAATTCACTTTTTCCAAGCTTCTCATCTTCTCCTTCTTCCTTCTCATCCTCTGCAGGCTCCTTCCCTTTCCTGGGGTCTCTATCCATCCTGTAGGCATGTAAATTTTATTTTTAGTCTATCAACACCATTCTAAATAAATGTCATGCTTTTGCTGTGCCTACTAACATTCTCAAACATAGACACAACAAACACATTATTTATCCTAGAAAAATGTTCACCAACACATAAAGTTCCAAAAGGTCTACATAACCTATAATAACCTAGGCCTTCACAAACCTAGGCTCTAATACCACCTGTAATGCCCCTGTCCAAAGGTGAGAGCCCCTAGTTAGAGCGTTAGTAATCCAACAATCATTCCATCAGAGAGTATATGAAAAAAGATATCATGATGAAAGGAAAAATTCTAAACTGCATATTGATTACTAATTGTTAAACTTGTACAGTAATATCACTTATAAAATGATACTTTCAAGGCATACTATGTCCCAAAAAAGGTTTTAGCACTTCAACACTATTTAGCTACAACAGCTAAAACTATATACAACATGCACAAGTATACCTAACCTCATGAGACTCACATTATCTTATCTAGGAGGAGAACAAAATGAACAAAGACAACTGTAAGTTCAAATAACTTAGTGAGCTATAAACTAACGAAGGTTGTACAGTTATACAGAGTAACCACCAACTGAATTAGTAACTTAATGTAGAGTAATGGGCTATAGGCAGTGATAACTAGACTTATTCTGGTGAACATGTTACATAAGGTTTCAAAGTAGTGTAGTCACAACTGCGAGAATTAATGGGAAATATAATAGCATCTGCAGGAAAATTAAATAATGAATATAGGCAAGGGGCACAAAATGAAATTAAATCACATTGAAAATGAAATCCATACTACTTTTACAATATATGCTGTTGGTAGTTTTCTTACCTTATCTCTCTACTTTCAAAAAGAAAATGCAGAAACCCTTATTCCTCCAGCCCCGAGTGATTGACTTGGAATTTTACATACAAATGACATGGCTAGTTACATGCCTTATCCCACTCATAGGCAGTTTTCTCCAATTGGCTAGGAGACAGGATAATCATAATAGGGTATCAATAAGAGACCAGCCACCGTCGATCCATATCGCTCGATCATCTTTCGGTACTAATCCCAATGCCCATCCCCAAGGGTATTAGTCATATCCATTGATAACACAAAATATATCCAACATCAACTCATAACATAAATCAAAATGCGATGTTAACATTATTATAAACAAACCCAACACTATGTTGGTTTCTAGAGAAGCATGGCGCTACAACAAATATTTCAAAATCACTTTCAACTTCCTCAACACAATCACTGATTTTAGATAAAGTAACAACAAATAAAATCAAGAAGAAGTGCTCAGTGAAGAGGGGCGATGTGGAGTACTATTTTCACAAGCAGTTATTTACTAAAAACTGATGCATGTACGTAAAATTTAATAATTTACGACATGAATGAATCTCATGTGAGCATAGGTTAATAACCACTGAGAAAAAGATAAGGGGAAAAATTAAGATTGTCACAATAGTTAAGAGTCGATAAGTAATATAAAATGACTACAACAATGATTAGTATCAACACCAACAGAATCATGTATTAACAATACACCCGCAACTACCTATGTTCTTTTCCCAGCAACAAAATTATAAGCTCACCTGATAGTTCTGGTTAGATGTTGCCCTCTTGACTTCCTTCAATATCCACGTTCCTGTTACCTAATTTTATTAAATAGAGTATTGGAGCTTGATTCCAATGTTCTCACATTGCTCGTTAAGTTGTCATATTTTGCTGTTCCAAAAAAACAAAGTCTACATAGATCCTATTCCTGTGGTTGACTTCCAAGGATAGGTTACTCTCAACTATATAGATATAACATCATTATAGCTTTTAGCTCTAGTATGATAAATTACTTAACTTTTATGATCCAGTTCTAGAGTTGGCATATCGCCTCTAACCTCCCTCAATAACATCTATTGAACCTATTTGATTTTATTCAAGTTTGTTCCAAATAGAACTTGGCTAGAGCCTACAATCGGAGGTTTAATCATACAAAAATTACATTTATACTATTTAGGTCAACGCTCAAATCTCATGCTCAAGTAAACTCAATCCAATTCACATTGATTCAAGATAAATTTAATCTGATAGAATCAAAAACTACCCAATTGAACCAAATCCAGTTTGATTCAAGGTTCAATTTTAGCCCAAATGCGTTTAGGACGAAGAGCTGAAGATTTTGCCCATTGACCACTGTTGACCGTCGGAGCTCGCTTGCCACCACCTGGAGTTGCACCTTGCTACGCTAGACCAAACCCCTAAGTTAATTCTTACTTTTGCTACTTCTCCACCGGTCAATTTACCCCAAAATTGCCGTTTCACCATTGTTTCTTTTTCTCCAAAATTATCCCTCCTTCAGCTTCCAATCTTCAAACCAGAGGTACCAAGATGTTCCCCGGTATGAGTTCTACACGACTAACCCAAAACTTTGAAGCTTTAACTCACAAATCGACAAACCCATTTCCACCATCCATTTTCTTCATTGACCATTGGGTTCTTATTTTTTCTTGGTTATTTTTGGAGAAATTTGGTATGGTCATGTTCCTAGTGGGGTAAGGAGCAAGATAGTTGGTTTAGATTTCAATTGGAGGGTGAGGTTACGAAGGTGAGAATTTGATAAAGTTTTGTCCTTAACTATAAATAGACCAAGCTTTACCTTAATTGCACCGGCCACCCTAAACTTTCCACCATCTATATTTCCTCCCCAAACTTTTTAACTACCTTAAACTTAAGCCTACACCTCTCATTTCAGCTCCCCAAACTTCTATTTATTATATTTTGACCCCAAAAACTTTTAAATTTTTGACAATTAAGTCCAACTAACTTAAATTTTTAGTCCCCATAGTTTTCACAATTTTATTAATCTCCTCACTTAAATTTTATTTATTTAAAGCCTAATTTCTAATATTATATTATTCCATTTTCCTAATTATTATCTAAAAAAAAAATTCGGGGTGTTATAGGTAGAACCTATTGGGTCACACACAAAATTCAATTAACTTCCTAATTGACGGAGGAATTTTTTAAATGTTAGAATATTCACTTTGAGTGGACTGATTTTGAGGTGATCAAGTTTGTGGTCAATTTTGGCTCGATTAATTTAAGTGTTAAATTAATCAATTAATTTAATGAGTTAAATTAGACCAATAATTAATGAGTTAATTATTTGGTGCCAAAATAATCATCAATTGGTTAAGTTAACTTGAAGGGTTAAGTTCACAAAATTAAGTTTTAGAGTTAAGCTTATTGACGTAAGTGTTAAATCAAAGATTAACTAATTAAATTAAAGTGTTTAACTTAATTAATGAGAAGAACATATTTAGGAGGGAAGATTCAAATAAAGAGTTCATTTGAATTAGTATTTTAATTAATTTGAAATTAGATTTCAAATTAAGTTGAAATGCACATGAAATTTAAATGAAATTTGAATTTGAATTTGCCACCTAAGCTAGCAAGTGGTTGCGATGGCATCACACCTTCCTCCCTCTATATATAGATATAGAGGTGAGAGGATTCAACACTTGCACAATTGGCGTGAAGAATTAGACTCTTCACATTTCTATTCAAAAACCTCTCTCCAAGCATTGCCTTATGAGTTGAAGCTTTACTTTCTCTTCTTCTCCCAACCTCAAAATTGGCCTCCACCATAGCCTTTATTCTCTCTTTCTACAGCTAAACATGAGAAGAAATTGGAAGTTCAATTGGTGTGTGGATCATAACAATAGATGTAAAACATGTGGTTTGCTTGCCTTGGAGATCCACTATGTAGAGTAGCAATTTTAGAGAATTTTTCTGAGGATATCCAGATATATTTTTGCTCCATATTTTTCACACAATATTCATCATTGATTCTAGAATTTCCAAATTTAATTTATTGAATTTTGGAGATCTCTAAGCCAAGAAAAAGTTGCTGTTTCTCCACCATGCCGATTTTTGGCAAATTCTGGACTCGTGAAGTGTTTACAATTCTCTCCTTGGAAATTAGCAATTCAAGGTAATTATCTTACAAAATCCAGATATATAGCATGTTTATATCCTTGGTAACTTGTGTAGCCTAGTTAAATTTAGCTTTTCAAGCTTTAATTGTTGGATCCTAGTGCTACTCTTGCCTTCAAGTGGTATCGGCGCTAGGTTCATGCTATGATTTAGATTTTTTATTGATTGATTCACATGATGAATTGATAAAAATAACCAAACACTTGATTCATATGATGGATTAGTGTTTGGTTGATGTTGTATGTGGCTCCTTGATTGATGAATTGATAGCATGCTATTATGTGATTTAAGTGTTAATTTATATGATTAATATGTTTTATTTCATAGCTGTTAATGTTGAATGTTAATTTAGTATTAATTGATGTTATATGTTGATATAGCATCTTGATGATTGATCAAAAGAGTTTTGGTCATTTTTGGATCTAATGACATTAAAGTTTGGCTGGAGATTTTTGGAGAATTTGATTCTCACTTAAACTTGAATTTATGGAGCATGATTGAGCACTTTAATTTTCAATTTTGAAATGAGTTTTAGGTTTGGAAATTGGTCCATAATGTGTGATTTAATGTTTGAAAAGATTTCTACAATTTTTGGTGCAGAAAAGTTGAGCTAAAAATATGATTGACTAACCTTTGACCCCAAAAGAGAGGCTGTTGGCCTGTAAAGGCGCAATTGGTAGGGCAGTAACCGAGAGCTACTGCCTAGCCGTGTGCCTAGCTCAGCTAGAAGCTCCCAATTTTGGGTTGGGAGGTTTTGAGCCAATTTTTGGCTCATTTAGTGGATAGAAATGATGTTAAATAATGTGTTATGGATGCACAAATGTTGTGCAAGTACTTAAAATTATGTTTGATATTTTTGATTGCTTCTAAAATCTTGTTAAAGTTAATCTCCAATTTATTTCATAAATTTTATGCTTGACCAATTATTTGTTTATGAGATAAATATCTATTTGTTGGAATTAATTTTTAATTCTAGATTTATTTCTTGCTTATTTAATTGTTGAATGGATGATGAATGAATGGGGATGGTCATGAGCCTTTTAACATTGATTTTATTTATTTCAAGTTGTTGAAATAGGTTGTATTAAATTGGGCTTGCATGCTTTTTGTTCAATCTTGTAAAAGTTATGGGAGTAGAATCATTAGAAGTGAGGTTTTTTTTCTTTTGTAAAAGTTACAACGAGCAAAGAGGATCCAAGGAGGTTTGAAGACCCATGAAATGTATGGGATACACTTATGTAATAGCTTAGTTTAATCAACCCATTTAAAATTAACCAAGTGATGCATCTATGGCTTTAAGTACATCACTTGGTTAGGCTCATGGTCATCTCACCCTAGGAGCATGCTAGGCGCATTTACTTATTTTTCTTTTCATATTTTATTAGTGTATGTAATGCATGGATTAGAATATAGAAAACTAAATTAAAAAAATAAAAATGATGAGATCTTTGCAAGCAAAATTCCTCTACTTAGAATGTCTAAGTGGTTTTCCAATATTAAGTCAAAATAGATATAAATTAAAAGAGCTTTAATTAATCTATGACTTCTATAGTATGTGGCATGATGATGCTACCATTATTTGTGTGATGTCTCACGAGTCATGGGTCACATTTATAATGAAAACTTGTAACCATATACTTAGCATGGGATACACCTTTGATTTGAGAACCCTCATGCATTAGCGCATGAGTTGTGGGATGTCTCAGGGCCATGTTGAATTAAAGTTTGATTGGTAGGTTTGACTTAATACCTAGTAGTGTATATGTCGCGCGAGTCGTGGGTCTATATGAAAAGTGAGGCAAAATACATTAAGAGTTGCATGAGATGCAATTAGCAAAAGTTGCCTACCTTTTGATTGTTTGTGGATGTCTTATAAGTTGTGGGTCCACTTACAAGTCTTTAGGATCTTGATTTTTACTAGGAAATGAGATTTCCCAAATTCTTCTAGGTGGTGAAGAATTTGACAAAATAGTGGGAGAGAAACATGTTTGAAAGACTATAAACATGTTTTTAATATCAATATTCAATCAAATGCCTACATTATCTTTTTCACCTTTGAGGATTTATAAAATCTCAAGAATGGCTAAAATCCCACTCAACGTTATTTTGGAAATCAATAAACCAATCAAGCCAAACTTTCATGATTGACTTAACCTTAAAAATCATTCTAGATTCCTGAAGTGGATATAGATCCTCTATCATGGTACTCCTAATCCCTTTGGGAATGTAGATGTAAAGACACATGAAATGTTCACAAATTGGGTTCAGGATCGTCTTATCCTTTAGTCTCATAATACCATCTAAAAGCTTCAAAAATCTAAAGAATACATGAATAGTACCTTGGTTAAAGTTTACAAGGTTGTCGAGCAAACAAGGTATGATAAGTTCTTGTTGTCAAAGGAGATTTTTCAAGTTAGAATGAATGTGAAGTCATATGTCGTCGACTACAATCTAAAGATGACTAAGCTTGGAGAAGCTTTTCAACTTGGACATAGTAATGGGCAATGATGTCCATAAGGATTTGATCCTTACATCTTTGCTGAGTTTTATTGATCAAAGAGTTGATCTAGAAGAAGACTACCATGGCAAGGGCAAACCTTTGACATTTGTTTTCTTCTCCAAGTCTATAGGTCCTAGGGGTGCTAGAGAGGGAAGTAAAAGGAAAAAATGTTCTTCTTTCAAGGGAAAACAGCTATCAAAGGCATTCAGAGGAGTTAAAAAGATTATAGAGGATATAGTCAATAATATTTATGTTTACTTTGTCAAAATAGGCTATTAAAAGTAGTATTACAAGGAATACCTTGCAACTCTTGAGAAGGGTATATACATTGTTGAAGTGCATTTTAGGATAAATTCTTCCTCATGTATACATGATATCGCATGTGGTTGTTTTCTTTATAAGTTGTTATGAATAATATAAAGAAGAATAGAACTAAATGATGTGGATATAATCCAATACTTTGGTAAAGGAGCAAGAGTTGCGACTTAAGCTAATGGCGTATAATAAGTTAGACTTAGGGAATTACATAGTTGTGTTCAACCTTTGTTGTAATGTACCATATATTGTGGGGAACAATATTTTAATTCCTATTTTGGATGGCAAAGAATTTGATCTTTCTATATCAAATGGGAGATTGAAGGCATTAAAGAATGGGTTTTATACTAGCTTATGGTACACTCAACAAAGGATTGTGCGTATTAGATTCTCAACCATCACTAATGCACTTTCAATGAAGTAAGAAATATTAGATATCTAAGAAAATGCCATGTTATGACTTGGTAAGACTTAGGCATTTCTTTAAAATAGGATGAGCAAGTTAGAAACTCTCAAAACACTAAATATTAGTAGCATTGAGAACTTTCCTACTTGTGATTCTAGTTTGAAAAGAAAAATGTCCAAAGCTCCCTTTGTAGGAAAAATGAAGTGCTCCACAAATTTTTTGGATTTGATCCATACGGATGTTTATGCACCACTAAAAGTTAATGAGAGAGGAGACAATTCTTACTTCATCACCTTCAGCAATGATTATAGTCGTTTGGACATATATATCTTATGAAGTACGAGTCTGAAGCCTTTGAAAAGTTCAAAGTGTATATGAATGATCTGGAAAAGTAATTGGCACTTAGTATTAAAGCTCTTTGATTAGATTGAGGGAAAAATACTTGAGTACCAAAATTTCTTGGATTATCTAAAGGAGAATGGGATTCTCTATCAATGAACTCCACCCAGCACACCCTAACTTAATGGAGTAGCTGATAAGAGAAATTATACCTTGATATACATGGTGCCTTCCATAATGAGCTTTTTTGATGTGATTATATCCTTTTGAGGATACGCTTTAATGATAGCGACGAAGTTACTAAGTGTAGTACCTTCAAAGTTGGTCCTAAAGATACTGCATGAGATATGGCATGGTGAAGTACCCTCTTACCATTATCTAAAGGTATGGGGATCTCCCATCCACGTGAGATGGATAGTGGGAGAAAAGTTGGATAGTAGATTCACCTTTTGCAAGTTTGTGAAGGTACCCAAGAGAGTCTATAGATTGTTAGTTTATGATCCCTCGGAACAAAATGTGTTTGTTTTAAGAAACATTACCTTTTTGGAAAAAAATTTCTATAAGATAGAAATGACGTTGTGATTGAACTTGGTGAAGTTTAAGACGATCATCAAATCCCACAAGTGGTAGAAATAAATAAATATCAAAGAACCTTACACACAACCTCTAAGAAGGTTGGAACCAATTAAGAAGCAATCCAAAAGGTTCAAATTTCTTCATGAGATGGGCCAATTAGATCATGATCCAAAGACCTATGAGGAAGTTGTGGTGTACATAGACTTGGGACATTAACTAGATGCCATAAAATTTGAAATGGACTCCATGTACTCCAACAAACTATTGACTTTGGTATATCCATTAGAGGGAATAGTTTCCATTGGTTGCAAGTGGATTTATAAGCAAAAGTTAGGAGTTAGTGGAAAGGTGATGACCTTTAAGGCATGATTAGTAGCAAAAGGTTATATTCAAAGATTTGTTATTGATTTTGAGGAAACATATTCACCTATCGCTATGCTTAAGTCCATTCGGATTCTATTTGCTATAGCCACATATTATGACTATGCGATATGGCAAATGGATGTGAAAACTGCTTTCCTTAATGGAAACATTGAAGAAGAATCTATATAGAACAACCATAAGGTTTTACATCTAAGGAGAGTGAGCAAAAGGTTCGCAAACTCTAGAGATCCATTTATGGGTTCAAACAAGCGTTTTGATGTTGGAACATACATTTTTGATAAGATCGTTAAATCATTTTGCTTTGTCGAAAAGGTGTATGAACCTTCTATGTACAAAAGGCTAGTGGGAGTAGTACATAGTTTATTGTGCCTTATATTGATGACATTCTTCTTATTAAAAATGGAAAAAAAATGTTAGAGTGTATTGAAGCATAGTTATCTACACAATTCTCTATGAAGGATTTAGGACAAGTATCATGTGTATTGGGAATATGTTTCTCTAGAGATAGATCAGATAGGATACTAGGGCTTTTCCAAACTCTATACATTGATAAGATACTAAAGAGGTTTAGTATGGAAGAATCCTAGAGAGGATTCCTCCCTTTAGGATATGGTGTTCATCTCTCCAAGTTTATGGCTCTTTAGACTGATGATGAGAGATGTATAATGTCCCACATACCTTATATGTTCACTACTTGGAGCATATTGTATGCTGTTTAATGTACAAGACTAGATGTGGCACACTCATTAGGCGTTATGAGTAGTTCCAATCCAATCCCAATAAATATCATTGGAAGGTCATGAAAGCAATCCTTAAGTACTTGAGAAGGACTAAGGACTTATTTTTGGTATATGGCATTGGATAATTGAAACTTGTAGAGTTTTTTTGATTTCTAGTTTCCAAAAACTCAGGTTAGAGGACTAATAAAATGCACTAGTATAATTAGGAGAATTAGCTACTATCGAATTGCCACTACGGCTATCTAGTAGATTCTCTGGTGGGTTTTCAGTGCATTGTTCTCTAACAAGTACATACTAACATGTACCCATACCTCATATAGTTATTCATGGAATGGAGCAATCTTCAACTCTTAAATTTATGCATCGTTAGTGCAAGTTTATTCAGATCTTAGATGCCCTGTCTCATAAGATCCTATGATTTGAAAGATGTAAGATCACAATCGTGTAAGACTTATTCCATGATCACCACCTTGTGAACTGACCAAGTCCCATAGTCTAGTGTGATCTAAGGGCTTCATCCAAATGCAAGTGAAGTAATGAAAAGCATAAGATGAATATGGCCATATAAGAAATATCATTCAATCAAGATTATATATACAAGGAAATAGTTTTTGCAAGTTCAATCCCATTAACTTGTCGGGCACTATTCCAACACCAGTTTGATTCATTACTTCATTTGAAAATTCCATCTATCCTTCAATCATCAAATCCCAAGTCATTCATTATCATATTTTCTTCTTCTTCTTCTTTTTTTATAAATCTATTTATCATATTAAAAAATTCAAGGACATCTATTATAAAATGGAAAATAATTAACCAAATAGTTTATTATAGCAACTAATCATAAAACTTCCAATAATGAGAATTGAAACTCCCAAACTCCAACAACATTTATAAACTAATTAGACTCAATCTCAATAATCTCAACAAACTTAGTAGGTGGCCTAGAAATTGACTCACTACTAGATTCATGTGTGATATCCACTATATCGTCAATAAGATCAAGAATTTCATAACTATTGTGTCAAGTTTCCTTAATAACTCACTTGAGTTCCTTACGAGCCATAGACAAAGTTTTCCTAAGTTCTTCATTGTTAGGATTAACTTTTTCTAGTTCTTTCCACGATGCAAAATTCTCTCCTCATAAACGATTACGGTCAATCATAGTCTTTTCAAATGAATGACAATTTTGTAAAATGTTACAATCATCTTGTTTTATGATAAAAGAGGTACCTTTCTAGATAGACCTCCCACTTCATTAAAAGAACTCACAGCCTTCAAATGTATTTTTTGTAAGGGCCAAGAACTTGTCTTGGCAGAAGATCTAGATTGAGAGGATGCCATACCTACACAAAAGTAGTTAGGTGATCAACCTAAAACAATAATAATTCAAGTTAAATATTCATCTCTCCAAATACAAAACTTAAATCAATAAATAAAACCGTATCTTCCTACTTAGGTCTAACTTATTACTCTAATACCATTTGTCATGCCACAGGCCCGTGAGCCCATTATATGTGAGAATTGCCTCCAAACCCATCGAGTGTATCCTAGAATTAGGCTGTGATTAACTTTCCCAAAAGGGATATCTAATGGATGCAATTCAATTAAGTGATGATAATTGGTGGACTTTTATTCTTGAAATTATGGCTGTAAGTTACAAATGGAATATGGCGTAATGGCATAATATGGTCTATTATGAATGAGGAAAATAGTGGTGTATTAATCATGTAATAGTGGGGGAAATATGGAGCAATAGCATATTTATTCAAGTATGTAGAGGTACATCTTATTTAAGAATGAGAAGTAGTGGTGTATTATGTAGGAATAGAGGGAATTAATTTGTGAGTTACAAAATTACCTATATATATGTTGTGAATATGTGAAAACATATATATATATATATATATATATCTTATGAGGTTAGAAAATATTAGGAGAAGAAGAGAAAGTATTAGAGGAAGAATCGGGAGAGAGAATCTTGAAAGGTATTTTCTAATAGTTTTTAAGAATTTGCAAAGTGAGTGTTTTAACTACGTTTAAGGTTTAGAATATTCTTAGAATGGGGATTACATTTAACCTTTAGTATTTTATCTTTATTGAAAGAGTGACTAGTGTATAAGTTTTGGTCAAAGAACTCATATGCATCCATTGGACATCCATTTTGCGCAAGGTGACATACCCAAATTCTAGGATGCACTCGGCGGATTTGGAGGCAATTCTCACGTCCAATGGGTTCGCAAGCCAAAGGCGTGACAAATGATATGAGAGCCATCTCCATCTAGAATATTGCGAGTTAAGTGTTATACGGGGCAAAGTGCTACATGTGTAGTAGCCACCTTTTGAACCTACGGGACAAAGTGCTACACACATGGCAGCTATCTCTTGATCTTGTAAGAGCCACCTCTAGAGTTCCAATGCATAGTGACTGATCTTGAATTTGTGTCATGTCATGATGAGGACATCGCGTTTTGAAGGAGGGGTGATTGTGATACCCTATCCCATATGGACTAAATATTGAAAGAGTGACTATTATATATGTTTTGGCCAAAGAAGTCATGTGCATCTATTGGATATCACTTCTAGGCAAGTTGATCATACTCCAATTATAGGATGCACTTGGTGGGTTTGAAGACAATTTTTGTGTCCAACGGGCTTGTGGGCTCGAGGCATGACAATTTGTTATAATTTAAGTTAAATATTTATTAAATTTGGAAAAAGAAGGTTTAAATTAAATTTACATATTTCAAAATTATAGTTGGATTAAAATTTTGAACTTCTTTTTTCATGTCATTTTTTTTAAATGTAATAGATTATTTTTTTCCCTATCATTAAAGTAAATTAACTTCATATAAAATTAAGACTTTTGTGGAGTTTTATATTAAAGGTCTTGTCCTAGGTGGACTTCGTACGAGAAAGTTATAACTATCTAAAGTTGGTTTATTTATGCGGTGGCAAGTTTTTTAATTTTTTAACATGGTTGCAAATTTTTGAATTTTTTTAGCAAATTATCTTATTTTTTATTACACGAGAAAGAGAGAAAGATGAACCTATACAATAATAAATTCTTTAATATCATCTTGAAATATTAATGAATCGAGCTTTCAAATTATGGTGCAGTTTCACTTTTCGTCACCCTAAACTTGGCGTGCTTGATCAATAGGCTTGTTGTGACGCCTGACCAAAGATCCTAAGAACTTGACTACTGTGGTTACAACTTACAACATACTAACAACTTGATCTGAAGATCCTCTTTTTAAAGAACAACAAGTGCAGTAATTTTTTTAACTATAAAATATGATTTATAATTGTTTTCTTTAATTTTTTATTCCATTAATCATCTTTATTTTTATCATATTATAAAATATTTTTATGTAAATAAGTGCATCATCTTATAGTTATAGTTAGTATTTCAAAAATAATAAAAAACTAAATTTATTATTCAATTTTACACATCACAAAAAACAATAATTTTACTTAAAGTATATAGTAACAGCAACAAAGTTTCGCCAAACCAACCAAAAAAAAAAAAAAAATTATTATTAAGTGACACGCAACAACTTTTGCTATGATTTTTTCTTTTGCTTGTGAATATGAGCATTTATGTTTCAAATTGATTTCATCTTTTTATTTTTTTTCCATATTTTTATTCTTTTAAACTTATTAATGTGTGTTGAGTTTTTAAAAAGAATATGTTCGATTTAGTCAACAACTATTGTTATTCTTTGATAGTTTATATTTTTCTTTTCCATTTTTTGTTGTTGTTATAATATTGATTGGTAATGCTTCACTTATTTATTTGTCCATTTGTTAAAGCAAAATTCTTTATTTTCTATTTTACCCTCTATCTCTTTTTCAGTTGTAATATATTTTATATTTATTCTTCTGTTTCTAAATTTGTGGTTTCATTTAATTATAAATAAGTTATGCAATTATATATATATATATATATATATATTAGTATAATGATTGCATAAAATTTTATTTATCTATTTAAATTTTGCTTGCAACATGTTCTCTCTATTGAATGATTGTTTTTCGATTTTATATAGTACTACATGTTTTTTGTTGAGAATTTATCTATATATCTCAACTTTATGTATCATTTTTCTTGAGCTAGTATGTAGTATTTCAATATTTAGTTTCAATTATATTTAATTTTATAAAATTTTGCACTCTTTTCATCTATGAAATATTTCCACTAGCACAGTGAAACAATGATATTTTATAAGTAATTTTTTATTCTTGAAAATTTTATCATTCTATTTTATTTTAATTGTAAATTAATTCAATACATGTACATTAATAAAGCTGTAAGTAAAATTTATTTTTATTTTTCTTGACAACTTTAATGTAATTAATTTTTTTTTTGCATTTTTTACTATTATGAAACTGCCTGCCATTAATAATTTCTTCTAGTGTAGTTACGCAATGGTAATTTATAAATATTTTTTTTACTCTTAAAAATTTTGTCGTTTTATTATTGAAATTATAGGCATAAATCTAATTCGAACTTCAAAATATGAGCTATAATCAAAAGCTTCCTATTACACCAATTAAAAAAACAACAATTTATAATACATGATTGTATTACTTTGCATCCTTGTGGATTTTAAGAGCTTGAGATCTCTTCCTCTCTTTCTTCTTCAATTCTATAAGTGTCTTTTTATCATGATCAAAATTTTGGATATTATTTCCTTGCTTTTTATTTTTAGTGATTTTTCTTGTTTTGCTTGTTGTCTTTTTTTTTACATTCATGCCATCTTTTAGTCATCTTATTCTTCTTGATATACAATTGGACATTATTGTTGTTCTCTCCTTTTTATTTTAGGATGTATGTTTTCATTTGCATCATGCTACAACCTTCAATATGCTTAATGCTCTATAATACTTCAATTCATTTCCCCCTTACAAAATAAATTATGTTAGCAAATTCATAATTTTTTTAATTTTTTTAAATGGTTCAAAGAGAAGACAATGAATAATACTTCACTTGTTCAATTTATTTCTAATACTCATTTACTAGGCATCCAATGTAGATAGTTGCCACCTCTTTGAACAATGTAACAATTGCACTTTCTCCATTTTGTGCAACATGTAAGATCCCTCTGTACTTGAAATTAATTCAATATTTTATCATGTTATATGTGAAACAACAAATTTATTCTATTCTTGTGTATATATTCTGCTAGCTTAGTGATGACACATTTTTTCATGAGTTGGGTTCTTTATGTCAACCTGAGAAAATAGTTGACCAAAAGGTTTAGCTTAAGGAACAGCTAAAGGTGCGAGTTAAATCCTACAACCAAGAAACACATCTTAGGCTAGACGAGAAGCTATGACCCTCTAATGCTTAAGTTAGTAGATATTAGACCAAAAGTAATTTGGTAGAGTGATGGCTTAGTGGAAAAAGAAAAGCATATCTTTGTCTCAGAAAAGAAGGCATTCATAGTATTCGTTGCTCAGGAGGGAGGGGTTGAATAGACAGTATTCTCCTTATCATTTGATCATGCTTCTCTCTCCCTTGTAGGGGCATTATAGGTCCTTTAGCATTGGTTCATTGATTTGCTTTTAATTGGCCAGAAATAAGGAGTCATTACCATTATTTATATGAAGGTGATGAGTTGATGGAGTCAGACATAATGGTAGTTTAGCCATATTAAATGTAGATGTGACTGGTGGCAAGTGTTGTAATTAATATGGTTGCGACTAGGGATGGTATTGCTACGTATCTTACTTGACATTATATGGTTGAGAGGGCTAAGGTTGTGTGTACACATAAGGTTTTTCTCAACCTTTTCCTAAGGTCAACAGATTTCGCTTGTGGTCGACACTAGATGTCTACACTTAGGCTTGCATATATTGATTTGGGCCTAATAATGATGCTGAATATTAGGCCAACCATGTTGGATTTATTAATTGTACCTATATCATGAGCCCCACCATCCCTACCCTTTAATCTAATTGACCTTGTGGAAGGTGGGAGTGAGGAGTAGTGGATTTTGACATGAAAATTAAAAATTGATTGGGGTTTTAATGATGGCAATTACTGTGCGATTTTAGGTGATTGCCTCGAACAGTTACATGTGATGAGTGGTGGTTCATGATAAATAGCCAGTAGTCATTCAATTTAATCTATTGGTATGCTTGGCAAGGCCCTATAAATAGTTTGTTTGACTACATATTTACCACTTCTATCGTACTAGTGAGAGGTTAGTTCTAGAAATTTTCATTCAAGTGCTACTACATGTGAATATTTCCATTTACTATTTTTTGATCATTCCAGTTAAGAATCTCTTGTTTTTCTCTATTAATTTTTATATCAATACCTTCATCCATAGTATGGCTAAGGTTTTTGAAGTGGTAGAGATAAGATAATTTATTCAAAGGTAACTCGATTGTCAAAGGGTTTTTCTAGTGAGAATAGTAGATTTTCCTTTGATTCCTCAACTATTAGGTTGAGTACTTCAAGTGATTCTGGGAGAGGAAGTGTTAATGAGTAGGGGGTAGAGACTAATGAGGAGGTAGGATAGTTTTATCCTACGGTTAACATTGGTGGGTCGTCGATTTTAGCAGTTGATGAGGTGGGCCCTCTAGTGAGGCACCTTGACCCACGGTGTAGAGGGGAGGTTGTTTACAACAACTCATTATAGCAAAATAGTATCATAGATCACCTCAGATAATTTAAGTTCGATTAGGTGGAAATATTATATTCCCAATGAGTTTGAGTTGATCAAGCCTAGGGAAAGAGATAGAATAAATGCGCCCCTAGAAGGGTGTATTGCTATGTTCGAGGATTATTTGAAGTGTAGTCTTAAGTTTTTGATTGCATAGCCTATAGTTGATTTGCTTTCAGGTCTCTAAGTCTTTATAACCCAGCTACTACCGATCTGCTTTTTGATTTTATATAGTTTTGTAATTCTACTGATGATCCATAACCAACATCCTTCAAGTAATTTATTTTATCTCCCAATGTTCCAAAAGTCAAGAAATACAAAAGAGTCAGGTTTTTACTATTTAACTACCTGCTCTCATAAAAAAATCTTTGTAACTCTATTTTTTTCACATGGTTAACCTTAAAAGAAGAGATATTTCTTTGTTTGTGCTCTTAGTGGGAGTAGTTTTAATATCCTAAGGGCTTGGTTGAGGGAGTGGGTCAAGATACTTAGGAATGAAAATCCAACCTAGAACAATACATTTATTTGGGATCTAATTGAATTTAGAGAGTTAAAGGTGTCCAGGTTCATTAGAGAGAGGAATCTAGTGTTAGCGGGTTTGTCAACCGCCTTACTGAGGTTGCTTAGGTAGAGTCGATTTTGTTATGTTGTTGTTGTTGTTGTTTGTTGGTTTATGTTTCTAATCAATATTATGTTTTGTTTGTTTTGTTCAATAAGCTTATTATGGTGCCCTACCTACGGTGATCCCTAAGCTAAGGTGCTATAGTTCAAACTTAAGTTATAATACAAAAGATAACTAAAAAGCCAAAATTTAACAAGTCTCAAAAGATAGTAGCTTAACTCTAATCCTATAAGAACACTACAAAGAGTGCAATATATACATGACAAAAGTCTCATAGGCAAACTTCAAACACAATTAGGTGTAGTCTATATGTATGTACATAGCACCTAATTTATTGCAAAATAAGTTCTTCTATGGGGCAAGCATCAAGCCCTCAATCTTCATTTAGTCTTGTCTGGTAAGAGAATAAAGGATAACAAAAGGGGGTAGTCCTAAAGACTTAATGAGGGGGAAAATATGACAAACAGTCAAAGAGAAATTGTAAAAGGAACATCAATTCAAAGTAGATTCAATAACGAGCAAGGTTTTACGATAAAAGGCAATAATGTAACATAGCAAATGTGATACCATACTTAATAGGTTGTTGGCAATTCTGTCCCTATTGCTTTATAGAATACATATAGTAATGAATGGTAACAAACTATAACAAACTATAATAGATAGTAACAAATGGTAAGATGGAGTAAAATAATCATAACAAACTTCCCTTATTGCTTTGCAACGCAAACACTAAGCTTGGTATAGCATGGTTGGTCCACATGCCAAATCTTGCCACTTGCAGATAGCTACCTCTAACATATCTACAAGTTATAGGATTTTATGTGGGTATTAGCCAGGAGACTAGCCACTGTTAGCCCATGCCGCTCGATCGTCTTTTCAGACCAAACCTGGGGTTATCCCATCCTGTGGTGTCCTAATGGGTAGTAACCCAACCAAGAGCATCCTTAAAGCAATCAAACATAATGTCAACAGATAAAACATATTCAAATAACCATTCAATAACATATTTGTGAACACTGGTCAACAATGCCATATAAATAGTATACAGGATGAATTAAATAGAAGTACAAAGTGAAATTTGATTGGCAAGACCTAAGTAACAATATATATCAGGAAAGCCTGTAAGGCTGTAGGGTATATGGGATAGGAAGAAATATCACAATAGATGTTTTAAGCACTAGAACGAATACAATCAAATTTAACAGATATACATAAGAATATAAGTATTAAGGATCATTCACTTTCCATAAAAGAAAAGACTAAACTTTTCCTTAATTTCCAAAGAGAAGGCTCTCTATGTCTAACTGTCCATTGAATCTTGGCTCCTCGTCACCTATTCAAATGAACATACTTGACATTAAAATGCTTGTTTTGACCTTTTAAATAATAGTTAAGCCATTTATATTCTAATATTGGTTGTTTTATAGTTAATACAATATTTTAAAGCTCAGTTTTGAAAATACCATAAGGTAACATGATAATTACTCAATTAACGTTATAATATCTACAAGGGTTATATTTGCTCTGATTAATGAATTAATTCAAATTCCTATATCACATTAGTCCTTGCAATATTACACAAAGTTGATTAAGAATACAACGATCAAATCTAACTATTGATAATCCAATCTTTGATAATTAAGTCTCATATGCATAAAATTAGGGTTTTAATTACCTAGTTTAGCTTAATTAACCAAGAATTCGGATCCACTAAGCATTATATATGTATCCATCCATTTACTTCTTGGTCCTCATTCATGTTCTTCCATGTCTTTAAAATACAAGAATTGGTAAAATCAACAAAAAGCAATACAAGATAAAGGGTATTAACCCTAATTCCAACAATTTTTACCAAAATCTTAGTTTTAGAACTCAATCACCAAAACTCAATACCATAGATACAACCACCATAATGAGATGAGAAATTTGTCCTACAGTTGCCACGCCGCCATTAGCTATAGTTCACCATCACTGGAGTTGTTAACCACCACCATCACCAACTAGTGTGTCTGGGCGAGTATGGGAATATGCCCCAATCAATTTCCCACGTTTCTATTGATTCATCGTCCAATTTTGTTGGAAAACCTAACTGGGTTCCTCAATTGCCACTGTTCATTGCCATATTAAATTCTCTTCCATTATCAACCTATTCTCGAAATTAAAAGCACTAGGAAACTCTTTAAGTTATGCCCATCTCAACCCACTATTCCAACTCAAGCTTCACCATTGGTATCACTGCTCTCACCATCTTTACTGTGGTTTGATTTTTTTTCTCAAATTCCAACTAATTTGTCAGTCAATTTTGAAAATATGTGGTATTGCTGTGACCATCATGACGAAAGGTGCTGAAGGTTAGTTTAGTTGGGGGTGTCATCATCATTGGAAGAAAATAGCCAAAGAAGGGAAGAGGATGTGTATATGGAAATTGAAGAAAGAACGGGGGGAGGGAATGATATATAAAGTGCAATTCTTAAAAATTGTAGATTGACCCCCCAAAATTTCTTTCTACTTTCAATTGAGCCCCCAGATTGATGAGTGCATTAGATTAGCCTAGTTGACCAAGAATAATCCTATTTTGACCCCCTAAAACTTTCAAATATTTTCAATTAAATCTTTCTTTAGTTATATTTTGACCCTCAAAACTTTTTTTTAAATGAAAATAATAACAAAATTTCATTAATCATATTTTTAGGGGTGTTACAGACCTCTCTCTCTTAAAAGAATTTGGTCTCTAGATTTTCACTTGACCATGGAAAAGTTCGAGATACTATTGGCACATGAGATCTTCTCATTCCCAAGTCGCCTCTTCTATGTTGTGATTACATCATAATACTTGGGTAATCCTTTAATTTTTAAGTTCTCAAAATTTTTGATCCAAGATACGAATCAGTTGCTCTTCATAAGTTAGGTCATTTTCCAATGATATATCTTTATGTGAAATGATGTAGGAGAGATTGGGAAAATATTTTTGAAGTTGTGATACATGAAAAATACTATGTATTCCCATCAAACGTTGAGTAGTACTAAACAGTAAGCTATTGGTCTGATTATTTCATATATCTCATAAGAACCAACATATCTCAAGCTAAGTTTTCTGCCTTTTCCAATCCTTCGGACACCTTTTCTCATGGATACTTTAAGGAACACTTGGTCTTCAACTTCAAATTTGAAATCCGTTCTCCGCTTATCCACATAACATTTCTACTAATCCTAAGCTACTTTCATCTTTTATTTAATCATTTGTACCTATTCAATAGTCTCTTGAATCAATTATGGCCTCATGGTTCCTAAAGATTTATCGATGTTGCTCCTGTGCTCTTCGAGATCCCAATGTAATGGGGATTGGCATTTTCTACCATACAGGGCTTCATATATGGCCATTTGAATAGTAGATTTGAAGCTATTATTATACGTAACTCTATCAATGGAAGCTATCTATCCCAGCATCCACCAAACTCTAAAATATAAACTCGCAACATATTTTTTAGTATCCAAATTACCCTTTCTGACTGACCATCAGATTGAGGATGAGCATGAGAGTTGAAATGTAACCTCGTTCCTAGATTTGCAAATTTTTCCAAAGTTTCAAAGTGAACTTTAGATCTCGGTCCGATACAATATTTGTTGGGATTTCATACAATTTGACAATTTCCTTGATATATAATTTTGCTAATTTCTCAACCTTTTAATCTGTTTCGACTAGTAGAAAATGAGTAGACTGGGTTAATTGGTCTACTATGACATAGATACTATCATATCCTCCGGGGCTATTGGCAGACTTGTTATGAAATCCATAGCAACCTATTCCTATTTCCAATTAGGGATCAAAAGTAGTTGTAGCAACCCTAATGGTCGTTGATGCTTTACTTTTACTAACTACGGGTTAAACATTTTTACACATATTCTGCAATATCTCTTTTCATTCTATTTCACTAGAATTGCTTCTTTAAATCCTAATACATCTTCATACCTCTTAGATGTATTGTATATCTTACCTTGTGCATCTCTTCTAATAGTCTTTTTTTTTATTTCTTTAGGCACACATATTCTCTTATGGAATAAAGAAGTAGCTAAACTGTTTGTACTAAATTCAGACTGTTTAGAACTCTTAATTATTTCCTTTTGTTTCAGCATCCAATTATCATTAGCTTAAGCTTGTCGTTTTTCATCATATAACTCTACCTGCATGTTTACTCTTATAATCTAGGCTCGCTATTTTATTCTTATTGCAACATCTACCTTTAGACTTTCTGATGATCCTATTCTTAGTATGTGGACCATCTCAGCCTTTAGGCTCGAAGCATCTGCCATTACATTTGCCTTTCTTGAATGATAAACAATAGAAAAGTCATAATGCTCTAGAAATTCCATCCATTTTCATTATCTCATGTTTAGATTTTTTGATGAGTGTAAATATTTGAGACTTTTATAGTCTGTGTATACTGCAAATGTGGCCTCATAGAGATAGTGTCTCTACTTTGCCAATGCAAAAATCATTGTAGCTAGCTCTAAGTCATGAGTTAGGTATTTTTTCTCATGCAGTTTTAGTTTTCTAGATGTATAGGTGATAACTTGCCCCTTCTGAATCAATAGATATCCAAACCTTTCTTTAGAAGTGTTTGTATACACAATGGATCCTTCTGATCTATCAAAAGAGCAAAAATTGGAGCTAAAGTTAATTTGTTCTTCAACTTTTGAAAACTTCTCTCACTATCCTCATTCCAGTTAAATGAATGAACTTTCTATGTTAACTTGTCAATGGGCAAGCTATTTTAGAGAAATCCTGTGCAAATCTTTAGTAGTAGCTGGCAAGACCTAACAAGCAACAAATGTTTGTCATGTTTTCGTGTTTCTTCCAATTGACTATTACCTCTATCTTAGAGGGATCGACCATAATTATCTCGCTTGCAAACATATTTGGGCGAGATTAAATATATGACAGGGTTACCCGATATTGTAATCATCGTTGATCAGCATGAAGAATATACGGCCCTGCGAGAGTGTATCACTTTGGGAATTCCAACAATTTGTTTCCTATCTTAGGATATCACGTGTCTCAAAAATATCACTTTCCCTATCCAAATTTCACACTTATTGAACTTTACATACAACTTGTGTTCCCTTAGAGTTCTCAAAATCGTGTGTAAGTGCTTTGCATGCTCCTATTTGGTCTTCGAATATACCAAAATATCATCAATGAATATGGCCACAAATTGATCTAGATATGGTTGGAAAATTCAGTACATTAGATCCATAAATACTGTTAGAGCATTGGTTAGACCAAATGGCATTACTACAAACTCAAAATGATCATACGGGAATTGACTACAATTTTCAAGATATCTTTTTCCTTAATCTTCAGGTGATAATACCCTTGTCTCAAATCTAACTTTGAGAAAATCATTGATCCCTATAGAAGATCAAACAATTCCTATGCATACAATAAGGGGTATTTGTTCTTGATAGTGACTTTGTTCAACTCCCTATAGTAAATGTATATCCTTGGGGATCCATCTTTCATTTTGACAAATAATACTGGAGCTCCCCAATGAGAAGTGTTAGGCTTTATGAATTTCTTTTCTAATAATTCCTGGAGTTGATTTTTTAGCTCTTGAGTATTATGGGTGCCATTCCATAGGAGATTTAAGAATAAGGCATAGCACTGGGAAATATGTGAATAACAAATTTGATTTCTCAATTAGGTGGTAATGAGTCTTGCTCTTTTGAAAATACATTTGGATAATCAGCCACTATTTCCACTACTTCTATTTTAGCCATATCTTTGGGTTTGTTGATATTGTACGCAAAAAATCCCTATCCTCCTTCTCTTAGAATTTTCCTGGCCTCAACTACAAACATAATTGGTATTAGGGAGGTTGTATTTGTAGAACAACATGTCGATATTGGTACCTTATCCTGGAGAGTGATACACTTAGTGTAACAATTTATTTATGCCTGATGTTGGTACAACTAATCCATCCTTGGTATTAGACCATATTCCTAAATGGGCATCTCTATAAAGTCAGTAGGGTATTTTGTATCCCCTATCTTGACTAGACATTCCCCATACACAATACCTACTATCAGCCTTATCTCTAAGGCTGTCTATACGTCTATTTAATAAGCTATGATTTTAGATTGTGTGTTCAACTTATGAGAGAAAGATATAGATGTAAAGAAATGTGTAGCTTTATGATCACACAAAGTATTACCATAAATTCCAAAAATCAAAATCATACCTTCAACTACTTCATTAGGATTTAGCACTTCTTCTCCAGTCAAGGTATAAGCATGAGCTTGAACTGTTGGTTTCTAATTGGCTCTTACTATTTGTTTCCCTTTTCCTACAGGTGCTAAGTTTCTCTGTTTGGGGTTAATCTCTCACAAAGTGTTGGTTGCTACCACAACTAACACATTTGCCTTGCCTTTTCTAACACTTAGGCTCATCATGGCCTAATACTCCATAAAACCTACATTTTTTCAGTGTCACCCCTTAAGCCAAATCTGTAGCCTCACTAGCCTTGTTGGTTCATTGAGTGGTGTTCCCAATCTACAATTTTGGTCATTTCTTTTTAGGATTACTTTGTCTACCAAGGTGCATCATTCTTTCACAGCTCGTATTTTCAATTTTTTGGATTCCCCAAAATTTTAACTCCAACTATAGTACTTTACTCACTGCCTGATTAAAACTTAGTAGATCACATGTGGTAAGGCCCTATTTAAGTTCTAGCCGTGATCCTTCTACAAATATGATGGTTTATCGGCCTTTATATATAAGTATGTAGGGTGCATATTGGATTATTTGGTTGAAAATGGCCTCACACTAACTAATAGATAGTGCTCCTTATATCAAATCCATGAGCTTTCTCTCCCTTGTGTGCTTGGCCACCAATGGTACATACTTGTCCATGAACTCCCTAGTAAAGTTCCCCCAAGTTTAATGAATTCCTTCTGCAACCCATCGACGATCTATCATTTTCCACTAGCTATGTGCAGGGCTCCTAATAGAAATGTGGCATGCTGGACTTTCTACTCATCTAGTAATGTAGAGTTTCAAATATATTCTCCAAGTCCTCATCTACTCTTTAGCTTTCCTATTAATTGCTCCCCTAAGAATTTTGGTGGTTGGAAGTAAAGAAACTACTTTGACACCCGCTCTTCAGTAAACTCTTCAACATTTCTTGCTCTACCACCTTAACCTTGCTAATGACCAAATTGAATAAATATTTACCTCCTTTGATTCATAAGATCTACTAGTTGACTAGTAGTTGGTTGAGAAACCAAAATGGTTTATGTGACTTTTTTCTCTGGCAATGGTTGTTGAAAGACAGGTTGACATGTCCTGGCCAAAGACGTGCAAGAGAATAAGATAGTACAGGTTAACACTATACTGGAAGACTCTAGAACCTTGTGCAAAGTTGTAGGAATTTCGTAAAACTTGTGTAAAAGTTTCTAGTGTAGGTTTCTGGAATATTTTAATTTAGGGAACCAAGTAGAAAACAAAGTAGAGAACAATTTATAAGTAAAGTACAAACTCAGTAATATAAATACTCTTTAAGTTTCTCTCTCAATTCTTTTGTTCTTAATGAATGGGTAACTCACTTAGCACACATAGCACTCAAACAATGAAGGGTAAGGCTAACTTAGTTAGTGTCACAAGGGGCAATGAGGGGCTAAATGCTGCACAGCAGCTTGTAAGGGATAAGTCCGTGATAGGAGACATGGCAATTTTGGGTAGAGGATGATCTACTCTATACCAAGGGTAATGCTTGTATGTGCCTAAGTGGAACAACATGGCACAAAGTGGGCTGGGCACCTAAGCTAAAAGTAGACTTTAGCATTATATGAAATGGCATACGTTTAGCTTCAGATGAAGGATGAAGTTGAGGTGTACATATGGACATGCCTCATGTGTTAATAGGACAAATGAGAGAATAAGCAACTAACGAGGTTACTTGAACTGTTACCTATTCTCGAGAGTCTATGGGAATCCATCTCTATGGACTTTATAAGTGCCCTACTAAAGTCCAAAGGGTTTGGTTTGATCATGGTTGTGGTGGATACGTTTTCCAAATATGGGAAGTTCATACCATATTCGAGGGACCACATGGTAGAAAAGGCGGCATGGGCATTCTTCAAGAACATGGTGAAGTGGCTACCAAGAAGTATCATAAGTGATTGGGACCCCCACTTCACAGGCAAGCTATGGATAAAGTTGTCCAAGTTGCTTGGGACAGTGTTATGCTTCTCCACGAGTTTTCACCCACAAACTAACGGGTAGACTGAACATGTAAATATATTGTTAGAATATTACTTGAGATACTTTATGGGTTTCAACCAAAGAGATTGGACCAAGCTTATAAACATGGTGTAATTTTTCTTCAACTTGCACTGGAGTGAGGCTATAGTACGAAGTTTGTTGAAGTTAGACACGGGACAACAACTAAACACATCGTACAAGTTGGCAACATTGCTTGATGTAAGAAACCCCAGTACAGAAAAGATAGCTAAGTTTTGGGAAAAGCAAGTTGACTTAGCCTAATCAAGTTTGGAGATAGCCTATAAAAAGATGAAAAAGTGGGCACACGAGAGATGATGCCTAAAGGAGTTCAAGATTGGTGACCAAGTCTTGGTAAAGTTGCTACCTTAACAGTTCAAGATATTATGAGAGATGCATAAAGGCTTGGTTTGCAAGTATGAGGGCCATTCAAAATCTCCACACGGGTAGGTAAAGTCTCTTATTAACTTGACCTACTGAGTACTTTGAAGATCTATATGAATTTCCACATGAGTATGTTAAAGCCATACCAAGGGGATAAGAAGATTCGAGCTGAGGAGAATCACATTGAACACCTCCCACTATGACCAAGTTTTATGACAAGGAGGTGGAGGAAGTCTTAAGTTCTTGAGTAGTGAGAAGGCAAAGCGTGCTACCAAGTATGCAATACTTGGTCAAATAGAAAGGACTGCATGAGTCTTAGGCAACTTGAGAGACTAAATAGGACTTGGGGCAATTCCAAGAACAACTTTGAGACTTTGATGGGATAAGGGCATCATTAACTTTAATGGGAGAGGATGTCACGCTCCAGCCAAAGACGTGCAAGAGAACAAGATGGTAGAGGTTAACACTATACTAAAAGACTTTAGAACCTTGTACAAAGTTGTAGGAATTTCATAGAACTTATGTAGAATTTTCTAGTATAGGTTTCTAGAATATTCTAGTTTAGGGAACCAAGTAGAGAACAAAATAGAGAACAACTTGTAAGAAAAGTACAAACTAAGTAATATAAAGCCTCTTTGAGTTTCTTTCTCAACTCTCTTGTTCAGAATGATCGGCTAACTTACTTAGCACACACAACACTCAAACAATGAAGGGTAAAACTGACTTAGCTAGTGTCGTAGAGAGTAAACGAGGGACTAAATGATGCACGACAGCATGTAAGGAACAAGTTCATGATGGGTGATCCTTACCTAGGAATATTCTGTATGTTGGCTTGTTTGTCGAGTGGTCTTTCTCGCCATCCTATTTGAACCTAAGTGGGTATATAAGAACCCTCGTGTGATGCCATTCTTATAAGTCTGATTAGATCTAAGATATTCTTTAATCCACAATTATCAAGTTGTACAACAACGTCTAAAGTTATCATCAATTCTTTTAGATCCTTTAAACTTGTGTAAAAGTGTTTAACAAAGTTAAGTAAATTCATTGTAATAGAATTCTCTTTATTCATGATCAAAAATAAAATTTCATTAACATTCCTTGTTAGCATAAGTAGTTGTTACATCAGTATATATACAAGGTCAAAATTCCAAAATTTGCTAAGCTAACTATACACATAGTTGTGGACAAAATGACAAGGCTTACATTAGGGTATTACCCCATAAATTAGGCTAACCTTAGCCCTTTAATGTATATACATATTTATAAGTACAACTGCACCTACAATGACCTCTAACCCTAATCTTCCACATCAGTAATATTAGAATCTATGTTTTCATCTTTATGCTCCTGATCTTTCTCATTCAATTCTATATCCATATCATTATCTTCCTCTTCAAATTCTTGAAATTCATCTTCCATAATGATCTTTAACATTACATCAGTTGGGGGCTCCTGTACAAGGTCTTCCTTAAGATCCCCCTCGGGTTCTTCCACTGGTAACGCTTCAGGGTTTTTTTCATGTACCTTTTTGATAAAGATACCTTGTTTGTGTCCCAGCTCTGGGGAGGGACGAACTCTAGAGGTCCAGCCTCTGATGCTATCTCAACCCCTATAACTTGGTCTATGGAACTTTATAATATGCCAACATCATTCTAACCTCATCTATGATCATATGTGTCGTATTAACAATCTCTTGATTGTTCCACTCCAATATCCTAAAGGTTTCCTCCAGTTGAGCCCTCACCTCACCATACAGAGTCTCTTAATTTGTCCTTCATCTATCTTCACTCGTTCACTTTCTTATACTAATTCATCCATAAACCTCTCTACAGTTCACATCTAACCTATACCATTGTTTTAAAATGAGAAAGCTCTGCTATCCTTTCCCTCAATGCCTTATGTATGTCACAAAGTCGATCCTCATGGCATTGGCATTATTCTAGTAATCTTAGTTTTTCTTGTTCTAAAATCTTAATCCTTTCTTCTTGTGATTCTTTACTTTCCTCTTGCATATGTTCTTTTCTTTTCCTATGTTCATCCATTATTCTACAATTTATTTCATTAAAACTATTCTAATCAAGTTCATTACCAACTCTTTTAATCACATAAAAACTTTTCAACATATACAGAGTACCCAAGGTTTAATTTTCTATCTAGAGTCCAATGCTTGATTTTTGGAAGTGAAGATTACAAATTAGTTGGTTGACCTAGGTATAATCTCCTATCTCCAAGTATCAAATGCTATACTCGAGAGTTCAAATCTTAACTAACCTTCTATCCTAGAGTTTAGTTTTGAATCCCAATAATACTCATTCACCAAGGTCATCGATAAACCTAGGCTCTGATACCACCTCTATGGCGCTCCACCTAGGGTAATCCTTAAGCTAAAGTGCCACTAATTCAAACTTAAATCATAATACAAGAGATAACTAAAGAGCTAAAATTTAATAAGTCTAAAAAAATAGTAGCATAACTTTAATTCGAGAAGAACACTACAAAGAGTGCAATATATACATATAAAAAATCTCATAGGCAAACTTAAAGTGTCACAATACGTTCTTAAGTCTTAGGGTCACGATTAGGTGTAGTTCATATGTATGTACATAGCACCTAATCTATTACAAAATAAGTCCTTCAATGGGCAAGGTTCAAGTCCTTAGTCTCCATTTAGTCTTGTCCGAGTAGAGAATAAAGGATAACAAAAGGGGGTAAGTCCTAAAGACTTAGTGGGGTGAAATATGATAAATAGTCAAAGAGAAACTATAAATAGGATAGTAATTCAAAACAGATTCAATAACGAGGAAAGACTTACGATAAGAGGCAATAGTGTAACATAGCACATGTGATACCAAAATTAATAGACTATTAGCAATTCCATCCTTATTACTCCATAGAATACAAATAGTAATGAACAGTAACAAACCATAATAGATAGTAACAAACATTAACATGAAGTACAATAATCATAATAGACTTCCCTTATTACTCACCTACCTAAGCACTTAGCTTGGAATGGCATAGCCAGTCCATATGCTAAATCCCGCCACTCGCAGATAGCTAGTTCCAACATATCTACAAGTTAGGATTTTAGATGGGTACTAGCTAAGAGACCAACCACTATTAGCCAATGCCGCCTAGCTATCTTTCCAAACCTAGCCCCAGGCCTATCTCGCCCTATGGCATCCCTATAGGCTGTAGCCTGACCAAGAGCATCCGCAAAGTGGTCAAACATAATGCTAATAGATAAAACATATTCAAATAACCATTTAATAAAATATTTGTGAATATTGATCGACAAGGCAATATAAATGGTGTACAGGATAAATTAAACAGAAGTATAAAATGAAATTTGGTCGGTAAGACCTTAGCAACAGATATCACAATAAATGTTTTGGGCATTAGAACAAACATAATCAAATCCAACAAATAGACATAGGAATATAAGCATTAAGGATCATTCACTTCCCAAAAAAAATAAAGACTAAACCTCACCTTAATTTCTAAAGAGAAGGCTATCCATGTCCAACTGTCCATCAAATCTTGGCTTCTCGTCACCTATTTAAATAAACGTACCTGACATCAAAATGCTTGTTTTGACCTTTTAAATAATAGTTAAGCTATTTATATTCTAATATCGGTTGTTTTATAGTTAATATAATATTTTAAAGCTCAGTTTTGAAAATACCATAAGGTGACATGCTATTCTCCATTAACATTATAATACCTACGAGGGTTATATTTGCTCTGATTAATGAATTAATTCAAATTTCTATATCACATTAGTCCTTGCAATGTTACACAAAGTTGATTAAGAATATAATGATCAAATCTAACTATTGATAATCCAATCTTTGACAATTAAGTCTCATATACATAAAATGAGGGTTTTAATTACCTAGTTTAGCTAAATCACCAAAAATTATATATTTTTACAAATGCGGATCCACTAAGCACTATATATGTATCTATGCATTCACTTCTCAATCCCAATTCATGTTCTTCTATGTCTTTAAAATACAAGAATTGGTAAAATCAACAAGAACAGTACAAGAAAATGGGTATTAACCCTAATTCCAACTATTTTTACCAAAATATTAGTTTCAAAACTCAATCACCAAAAACTGATACCACACATGCAACCACCACGATGAGACAAGAATTTGGTCCCAGAGCCATCGCGCTAAACTGCCATATGCTCCTAAAGTTGTTAACCATTACCACTTGGTGTATCCCAAAGCCGTTGCGCTACGTCGCTATCCACTCCTAAAGTTGTTAACCACTACCAAATCAATTTCCTACTTCGTCACCAATTCACCATCCAATTTTGCCAGAAAACCCATTTGCGTTCCTTACTCGCCATCTTTCACTACCACATTAAATTCCCCTCCATCATTGGTCGATTCTCGAAATTGAAAGCACTAAGGTGCTTTTTAAGCTAAACCCATCTCAACCTACTACTCTAACTCAAGCTTCTACTGCTAGTATCGCTGCTCCCGCTATCTTTATCTTAGCTTGAGTTTTCTTCTCAAATTTTGGCCAATTTATTGATCAATTCTGGGTAGATATGGTATGACTGTGATCGCCATGACAAGAGGATGTTGATGGTTGGTTTAGTTTGGGGGTGTCGTTGTTGCCAAAAGAAAACTACTAGAGAAGTGAAGAGGGTGTGCATGTAAAATTTGAAAAAGGAATAGAGTGGAAATGATATATAAAGTGTAATTCCTAGAAGTTATAAATTGAACCCTAAATTTTCTTTCTATTTCAATTAAGCCCTCAGATTGAAAAGTGCATTAGATTAGCCTAGTTGACCAAGAATAATCCTATTTTGATCCCCAAAACATTCAAATGTTCTTTAATTAATTCTTTCCTTATTTATGCTTTGACCCCTAAACGTTTTTCTTTTAAAAAAATAACAATAATAATAAAATTTCATCAATTATATTTTTAGGGGTGTTACACTTATTGATCATGGACAAGGCACGCCAATAGCTAAACCTAAGTAGTAGAAGACATAAGATAGGTGGGAGGCTTTAGCTGCTCATCAAGGGCTATTATTGCTACTGCTCAATCAGAATATGTACTGTCATCCACTACACTAACCGCCATTTCGAGTGCAGTTGAAGCGGCTACCCTTACGGCCTACCCTAAGACCCCAAGAGATAGGGTAGAGCCAATCTACCCTTGAAAAAAAAATCACGATGGAGAAAGATAAGGGGAAAGTAGTTGATACTGATGAAGATGCTTATCAATTATTACCCGATGAAGTGTTATTCGAGTTGCTGGAATTTCCTAAGTCGTGCTTGGGGATCAAAATTGAGGGGTCAAATATTGCCTCTATAATGGCTATGGGGTCGATGGGAGTGACCCATTTGAAAATGCTTACCGCTAGTCTATTTCTTAACAACTAGATGAAGATGCTTGAGCTTCACCAACTCGAAACACTGAAGGCATTTATGTACCACACAAACATAGTAAGCTTCTATTTAGTCTATCAAAATAATGAGATTTATATGTTATTAATGGATTTGTTATTTCTCATAGATTGGGTATTGGGGCTATAATCTGCACTGGCGATTTGAGTTGTCCTGGGTTATAGCACTGAAAGAGGTGTAATGCTAAAGATCTAATTTAAAATATTTAAAAATTAAAATCCAACTTAGATTACACCAATCCAAGAATCTAAATCATGCTTATATAATGGATTAAGGTCAGATTGTTACCTCTCAAGAAAAATCCAATCAAAACTTGAAATTGTGCTTTTTCTCTTGAAAGCAGACTGCTTCTAATGCAACAAGATTTGATCAACTTTTGATTGGGCAAATAACCTTGTATTCAAGTCAAATATGGACCAAAATTTTTCCAACTCAATGGAGAATTTCCAATGATAAATTTAGCACCAAAATCTTTCGACAAGACCTCAAATAGAATCCAAAAAGTCTCAGTTGGAATAGAGGATCACCAAAGCAAGCAATCCGAAGTTTGTCTTGCCTCTAATGTTAAAGTCCACACACCAATGGACAATGCTTTTATGCTTAATTCAACTGAAGAAACTAAGAATAAAGAGAGATTAGTTGGAAGCTAAAAATGGTGAGGGAGGTGAAGATGAGAATGAAGTCTCAACACATGAGAGAATCACTTCTGGAGGAAAATTTTTTATCTAACTTTTAGTGCACAAAATGTGTGTGAATGATCTTAGCTTGATTGCCGCCTCTTTATATCTATATATAAAGGAAGGATGGTGTGATACCAAATTGGCATCACACCTTCCTCAAGGTGGGGGCACCACATAAACATGCCAACTTGCAAGCATGTTACAAGTTGTATGTTAATTTGTGTGGATTTGAATTTCATTTGGAATCTACATTTCATCTCATGAAATGTCCACCCAATAAATTCTAATTCCACTCTAAATGAATATTTCATTTGAATTCTCCTTCCAAAATCAATTCTTCATTTTAATTAAATTAAATATTTTAATTTAATTAAACTTTGACTTGACCTTTAAGTCAACTAACTTGACTCTTTAAGCTAATTTTTTGTTAACTAAACTCTTTAAGTTAACTTGACCAATTGATAGTCATGTGGCACCAAATTAAATTAACACTTAATTTAATTGGTATTAATTTAACTTCTTAAATTAATTAGATCAATTTAACAATTAAATTGATCAAGCCAAAATGACTAAAAATTGTGTCAACTGGTTCCCTCAATTTTTGGCCACCTTGGAATTCTTCTAACACTTAGAAAATTCCCCTCAAAATTTAGGATTGCCGATTAAATTTTTCGTGTGACCTATTGGGTTCTACAGCTCATTGGACGTGGGTTCACAACCTTTGTGACTTTAGAATATTATATATTTATGTTAGTTTAAACTCCTTCAAATTAATAGACTCAATTCAATTAATCTCTATTAATTGAAAAGTACCCAATATCTATGGTTGATGTCTAACCTCAAGCCCATGGAGCCCAATAATTAGCCGAATGTTGCTTTTGGTGAACCATGCTAACTCTACACATACCATACAAATATGTTCCAAGGTCCTTGTCAACTTTTTCTTGAGGTCAATAGGTTCCGCTTGTGGTTGACATTGAATGTCTACACTTGGGCTCGAGTATTGATTTGGGCCTAATGATGATGCTGAATATTGGGCCAACCATATTGGCTCGATCATATTAGGCATGTCAATTGTATCTATATCACTTAGTATTCTTTTCGCATCTTCATCACTGCATTTTGTGTAAGTTGTTTTTTCTTCAATTTTCAAGTCAATGATATGCATTTTTTGCATGAATTATACCACACATATGATATGGTTTTGACTCTCTCAATAACACTTTCGAAATAATTAGTTGCATCATCTGGAAATACTAAATATTTGCGTATGTTATGTATAATTTATATGTTATATAATATCTTCAAAAGCGAAACTTTGTTGTATATTATTTCATGAAAGTTCACTTTTTTTTCCACTTCCATTCTCCACTTCATTATTTTCTCTTGAATCTTGATTGGACCTTTATTTTATCCTAATATGCATAATGTTAAAAATGAATATTTGTATTATTTGGATATGAAACTTATATGGACTTTAACTTTAGTGCTTTTATCTTCCGTATTTACCAATATTGAATAGAATAAATTCCATCATAGGTTGGTTCTATCTGCAATGTAAGTGCTAATGTTATTTGCATTTGTAATTCCTCTAATATAAATTTAAAAGATAACAAGTATTTCTTTTATTTTATTTTTTAATTGAATAATTATGTTTTTATAACATGAACAATACCTAGGTATTGTTTTCCGTCACATTTGTAATTGCAACAATTAGATTTTGATTGAGAATTTGTTGGAGTTTTCCTCCTTCATGCTTTGCCAAATCTTCCCAAAGACAGACTATGATGGGTGGGATCTGTATTATAAAAAGATAATTGTATTGCAATTAGATCATTCTTTTATCATATCATGTAAGTAGTATTTAATGGATTATTGTAAATCACTTGCTCTTTGTCCATTGTAATCATTTCTCTAACATCTTTGAGTGCTCCTCTTGATGTGGTTGTTATCTTGCATTGCTTGACTTTTATGAATATTCCATTATCATCTGTGAGAGTAATTTGAAGTTATAATTTTTTGTAATAACCAATGCATTAATTGGTAATAAACTACAAAAACATTATTACCAATAGGTTCTCTGTCATGAACTTTTATATCTATGTATTTGAAGTTCACAAAATTATACTTGAGATTGTCTTCACCAATTGGTTTATGAGCTTCTTTCACATAGGTATATCTCTTCAATATCGATTGACTATTTGGATGCGCAATGAAATAAAGTGGGTTACATATTTGCATGTAGATATGATGTATGTTTGAGAATGGGGTCATCACAATATTGGAGGACATCATTGAACTTCACTACTCCAATTCTTGTACCTTGCAAATATTTTTTCTTAATTTAGAATGTATAAGTAATGTTGTAGAATATATCTTGCATGGTTTTTGTACTTACTTTGTTGTCCATAATTATCACTTCTTTCATTCTTGACGAAAAATTTCCTCCGCAACGTATTTCACTGCCAACCACTATAGCTCTTTGTTTCCAATTCATGGACACTTAGTTGAAGTGTCTATGATTTTTTTATTTATCTCCAATTCTCTAATTCTGCGATACAATCGATCGTCTAGAAATCAAACCACTTGTTTGTTTAATACTCCCCATTTTAGCAGGAACTTACAAGGAGAAAAATGCACAGAGAAAGTTAAAAATAGTGCTTTGGAAGTCCCCCATCTCAATACTAAAGATCATAGATGGATTTAAAACTTTAAAAGATTTGTACTCTTTTTCTTATCCTTTTCCTTTTCCTTTTCTGATCGCCGACAAGAAAAATACTATGGATCCGGATTTTTATCTATTGACACATTAATGTCAAAAATTTTGGGCACACACATCTTCCCCCGTTCTTAACAACTTGCTACTCTTTCTTCCGAGCAAAATTCACCACTTTTGTTGGTGGAGAGTTCATATATAGTTGATAGTACAAACAATTAATTAAAGAGCTAAAAGAAAATTTGAGATTCAAATCATTCAAAAGTGCACCAACATTGGTGGATTTGGCGTAATAAGTAGGGCGGGTACGTAAAAGCCGGATAACATCGTTAAAACTGTTGTTAGGAACAGCAAAGTATTATATTATATGTAGGACCTTCAAACTAAGAAAAAGGAATTTAATTGGCTGCAAGTGCATGTTGGCGTGAGTCCGCACAAATATGTAATTCTCATTCATTTTGTAGACTAAGACTAAA
>JACGDI010005667.1:690035-705097 GCA_014898725.1 Jacaranda copaia
GACTATTAATTAAATTATATTCATTCCCCAACAGAAAAACAGAATACAAAACAAATTGGAATAGAAATTCGGCTGGGCGCTGGCAGAATGCAAATCAATCTAAGAAATAAACAAAAATTGATTTGAAGACTATGAGTAGGTATTAAGTTATTAAGTTCTGACCATTAAACTTGATTATGAAGAAAGATTCCATTGGACTGAGTAAGTTACCAATCATCTTCGCGGTTCATTTGGTCTTTTTTCCATGGCATGGAAGGGAACAACAAACAAATTGGGCTCAATTATTTGAAAGAGATAAGTGGAGGGGATCAGAGTTCTGTTTGCGAACAAAACAGCACTGAGAGAGAGGTTCTGTCCAAATTTTATTGGCAAAATTCTATGAATTAATTTTTCATGATTTTATTATTTTAATTAAATTTCGTTGGCAAAATATTTAGAATTCAGTCTTCGTGGAGGCGAGGAAGAGAGCATATTTTAATTTATTATTTTCTTTCTCCTCCCTGGGTAAGATTAGATAATCCCAACAGAGCACAATAAAGGGCGGGTTATATTTTGTAACGAAACGAGCACTAATTAATTGTCTACAATGCAAATGCTGTTTTGCAAAGAGAGAAGGACCAGAGAGAAAACACACCTTTTTTGAGGAAATGAGTATACATGGGAGACTAAATCACAGAAAACAGTCGGAATAATTCAACAAAGCAAAACCAAGTAATGACTAAGGATAGCACAGACAGCCGGCTGATATGCACAAAACTTTGGATCCCGTGTTAATTATAATTGGCAGTGCAGCAGCCAACAGCCAACAGCCAACAGCCAGCAGCCAAGCCAATGAAGGCCTGCACAATTAAGTAAAATAAACAAACTTCTATATAAGACATATATAGATTTTACACAGTACACATGCAATTAGGTGTCCTTTGCAGTTAGAGTTAGTTGCAAATATTTCCATACCTTAATTATCAAAAGTTAGTTAGTTGATCCCTCTTCAGGGGCAACACCAGAATGGGGAAAAAGAACGCCATTTTCCGGTATGCTGATAGAGTGGACAAGTTGCTTATGTTTTTTGGGACTTTGGGCAGCATTGGAGATGGCCTGCAGATCCCTCTCATGATGTTTGTTCTCAGTTCTGTAATCAATCACTATGGAAGCCTTAACACTGGAATCTCAACTCGTTCCGTAGACAAGGTACCTACCGTCCTATCTAATAACTTGCTGTTAAAATAATATGCACATTTCATGTTAGGACTTTGTTATATGTGCTGCTAAAAGAATAAATCCTTTCTGTGACAGTATGCGCTCAGGTTGCTTTATGTTGCAATTGGAGTGGGACTATCTGCTTTTGTTGGTAGGTTGCTCTACATTACATCCTCTGAGTACATAAAAAAGCCAGGAAAGATAATATATGTTGTATGTTTTGTTCTACTAATTGGTCTGATCCTATGAAGCAATTTTGCACCTTGAGTTTTTTAACAGAAGGATTATGCTGGGCAAGAACAGCAGAGAGACAGACTTCTAGAATGAGATTAGAGTACCTGAAATCTGTCCTTAATCAAGAAGTAGGCTTCTTTGACTCTCAGGCAGCAGATTCTTCAACTACTTACCAAGTTGTCTCCACAATATCGTCCGACTCCAATACAATCCAAGTCACCATAGGAGAGAAGGTATTTACTCCGCAAACTTGTTTATGGTGAAATTTTTTGTCTTGGTGTGCTTTACGGTGAAAATGAATGAAAAGAATGAAACAAAGAATAGGGATCGTCGTCATGCTAACCTCACAATGTATCAAAACGTAAATATCACTTGTATTTTATTTCAGAAGATTTCTGGAGCTTTCTTATGCAATGATAGGAAAAATATCGTACAGGTTTCTGGTGTCTTCCATTTTTTCCTGGCCATATTGATGACTCAAATATTCTAAATTCGAGCATGTTTTCTATAGATACCTGACTGCCTGGCCTACATGTCATCCTTCTTCTTCTGCCTTATATTTGCATTCTCACTATCATGGAAGCTCACTTTGGCTGCTTTACCATTCACCTTAATGTTCATCATCCCTGGACTCGGATTTGGAAAGATGATGATGGATGTTGCTATGAAGACAATAGAGTCTTACGCAGTTGCTGGTGGAATTGCGGAACAGGCAATTTCTTCAATAAGGACGGTGTACTCTTATGTTGCAGAGCAACGTACCATTGAGAAGTTCAGCAGCGCCCTTGAGAAAACGATGGAACTTGGAATGAAGCAAGGCTTTGCAAGAGGGTTGATGATGGGGAGTATGGGAGTTATTTATATTAGCTGGGGATTTCAAGGTTGGATAGGATCAATTCTTGTCAGCAAAAGAGGAGAAAAGGGTGGAGATATATTTGTGGCTGGATTCAACGTGCTCATGGGAGGATTGTGAGTTGGTTGATCTTATATAAAAACCTTCACTCGATATTTCTGATCAATGCCTCATATTTGTCTATCTGTTTTGAACTTTGCAGAAATATTTTGACTGCTCTTCCAAATCTCACTGCAATCACAGAAGCAAAGGCTGCTGCTAGTCAGATAACAGAGATGATTGATCGAGAACCAGCCATTGATTCTGATGATAAGAAGGGAAAAGCTCTATCATATGTGAGAGGCGAAATTCAATTCAAAGGCATCTATTTTAGTTACCCTTCAAGACCGGATACACCCATCCTCCAGGGCTTGGATCTTATGGTTCCAGCAGGAAAAACCATAGGTCTTGTTGGGGGCAGTGGCTCTGGAAAGTCCACCATTATTTCGCTGCTTCAAAGATTTTATGACCCCATAGAAGGTGAAATATTACTGGACGGATACAAAATAAATAGGCTACATCTCAAATGGTTGAGATCCCAAATGGGACTTGTTAATCAAGAACCAGTCCTCTTTGCAACATCTATTAAAGAAAATATATTATTTGGGAAAGAACGAGCATCAATGGAAGATGTAGAGAAAGCAGCAAAGGCGGCAAATGCCCATGATTTCATTGTTAAGCTACCAGATGCATATGAAACTCAAGTAAGGTTGACTCCAAAAATAGTTACTTCCACAAGCACTAAACCAAAATATAGCGTAAAGATTTTTACAGATTGACCTGTGAAATTTACAAATCTACAGGTTGGCCAATTCGGAGTTCAGTTATCTGGGGGGCAAAAGCAGCGAATTGCCATAGCAAGGGCTTTAATACGGAATCCAAAGCTACTGCTTCTGGATGAAGCTACCAGTGCACTTGATACAGAGTCGGAGCAAATTGTACAGAAGGCTATAGACCAGGCATCTAAGGGAAGGACTGCCATTGTCATAGCCCACCGTCTGTCTACCATCAGAATGGCTAATCTGATTGCGGTTCTCAAGTCTGGGCGAGTGGTTGAATCAGGTACACATGCTGAGCTTATGCAACTGAATGGAGGGGAGTACATCAAAATGGTAGAGCTGCAACAATCAGCAGCTGATAATGAAACTGCAACTAGTTCCAATCCTGAGAAAGGAAGAAGTCACCACAGGATGACTGTCCCTCCCAGCCCAGCGAGTTTGATGTCAAGCCCACGCACTCCATCTCTGTACCCACTGAGCCCAGCAGCATTTTCCATGAGAGCACCTTACGCTCCTTACTCAATTCAGTATGGGGCTGCATATGAAAGTGATGATGAAGATTTAAAGCAACCAGCTTATCCTGCCCCATCACAATGGCGCTTACTGAAAATGAATAAACCTGAGTGGGGAAGAGCTTTACTTGGATGTTTTGGAGCAATAGGCTCTGGAGCTGTTCAACCAATTAATGCCTATTGTGTGGGAGGACTTATAGCAGTTTACTTCAGAACAGATAAATCATCCATTCCATCTCATGCAAGGATTTATTCTTTTGTGTTTCTAGGCCTTGGAGTTTTCAACTTCTTTACCATCCTTCTGCAACATTACAATTTCGCAATCATGGGAGAAAAGTTAACTAAAAGGATTAGGGTGATGCTGCTGAAGAAACTGATGATGTTTGAGATCGGATGGTTTGATCAAGATGAAAACACAAGTGCAGCTATATCTGCAAGGCTATCAACAGAAGCTAATATGGTTCGCTCACTTGTTGGGGATCGCATGTCACTGTTGGCTCAAGCTATATTTGGGGCTACATTTGCCTACACACTAGGGCTCATTTTAACATGGAGACTAGCCCTCGTGATGATGGCTGCTCAACCCTTACTCATTGGAAGCTTTTATGCAAGGAGTGTGCTGACAAAGAGTATGTCTGCAACAGCCCAAATAGCACAAAAGGAAGGAAGCCAACTTGCAAGTGAAGCAGTCATAAATCATAGAACTATTACTGCCTTTTCATCTCAGAAGCGGATTGTGGGGCTCTTCAGAGACACACTAGAAGCCCCAAGAAAGCAGAGCATTAGACAGTCATGGTTTGCAGGTGTTGGCCTCTTTAGCTCACAATTCCTAGCGGCAGCTTCAACAGCATTAGCTTATTGGTATGGAGGGAGGCTATTGGCAAAGGGACTAATATCACCTGAGAAACTTTTCCAAGCTTTTCTTGCACTTCTATTTACTGCATATACCATTGCAGAGGCTGGAAGCATGACCAATGATATATCTAGAGGGAGTAGTGCTGTTGGTTCAGTTTTTGCAATTCTTGATAGGAAGAGTGAGATCGATCCAGAGTACTCATGGCAAACAGATGCAATAAAAAAGGGTATTAGGGGCCGTGTGGAGCTAAGAAAAGTGGTGTTTGCCTATCCATCAAGACCTGAACAGTTGATCTTAAAGGGTCTCAGCCTTAAAATTAGTGCAGGAACTACAGTAGCACTAGTTGGCCAGAGTGGCTCAGGGAAATCAACAATCATTTCTCTCATTGAGAGATTTTATGATCCAATTAACGGATCAGTGTGTATCGATGATGAGGACATAAAGGATTACAGTTTGAGAACCTTGAGATCCCACATTGCACTAGTCAGCCAGGAGCCTACCCTGTTTGCAGGAACCATCTACGAGAATATTGCCTATGGGAAGAAGGATGCCGGGGAATCAGAAATAAGAAAGGCTGCAACGGTTGCTAACGCACATGAATTTATAAGGTATGGAATCTATAGCTATTTTCTTATTTTTTTCCCCCGTTAAATCCTTACAAAAATATGCAATATTGAAAGGAAAAAGCATTGGCATAAGAAAATAGTCCCCGTAAAGTTTAGCTTACAGTTTTTCATGGCAGTGGACTGAAAGATGGATATGAGACACACTGTGGAGAGAGAGGAGCTCAGCTGTCTGGAGGGCAGAAACAGAGAATAGCATTAGCTCGTGCCATATTGAAGGACCCTGCAATCCTGCTATTGGATGAAGCAACCAGTGCTCTAGATAGTGTTTCAGAAAGCTTGGTTCAAGAAGCACTCGAGAAGATGACGGTTGGAAGAACCTGCATTGTTGTGGCTCATCGGCTATCCACAATACAGAAATCTAATTCAATTGCTGTCATCAAGGATGGAAGAGCTGTCGAACAAGGCTCCCATGCTGATCTAATGGCCATGGGAAGTCGGAGTGCATATTATTCCCTGGTTAAACCACATGAAAAGGGTGGTGCCAACTCTCCGTACCGCTAAAATTAGGATATGGGAAATTGGATTTAAATCTCAACCGCACACTTCCTTGTATCCAATGCCACATGAAATTTTCATGATTTAGAGAGGAGAACCCCGTGGCAGCGCTTCTTCTTCATCTATATTCTAGTGTTAGTGTGTGTGCGCGCGAGCGCGCACTAGTGACAAGTATTGATGTGAAGAGTCTTTCTGCTGGATTACTTACTATGTAAATTGCGCCTTTAAGAATGTAAAATGTCATTTATCCTAGTGTAGATTAAGCTAGCTATGTAGAATTCAGGTCTGGCAGCCCCATCCCTCATTCGGTAAATCAGTCGGTTATAACCATGAGAATTTCAATACCCATTTCCCTTCTTTACTTCCGGGCTGATTGATACTCAATTTTATTCTTCCACACAGGCCCACGTAACAGTTAACAACATGAAATGATACTAGTTAGTGTTTCAACTTTCAACCAGTAACATGGATTTGATCACTTTTATGGCATATAATACTAAACCTAATTATCAAAATTGTTCTAGCTGAAGTTGTAACTGCCAAGTTAACTCACACACTTTGTAAGGCGAGATTGTAATGGAAATTCTTGTAAAATGTAAGGCACATAACATTAATATAATCATGGACTATTATTATATTTTTCCAGCAAAGAAAGCCTAATCATATCCTTAAACAATATTTGGGAGTGCTACCCCTATTATTTACTTCACAGTTCACACAACCCCAACTAAGAAAGAATGCCTTCTTTTAATTGAATCTCAAAATACATCATTTTGGATCTTATATCCCAAATAATTCATCTCAGTGAAGAAAACATTAAAAAGAAATCCTAACATTTCACATAATACGCCTTTCTACTACCTTGGTTTTTTCCTTCACTTTTTTCTCAATTAAATTTTTTTATTAAAACATAATATAAGTATATTTTGATTCAAAAAATATTTACTACATTTACACTTAATCGTGATACGATCTATACTAAAAATACCCCAAACAAACAAATCAAACAAAAGCAAAGAAATAATAATAATAATAATAAGAGTAATTTACAACAATGAAATCATTAAGAAAACAAAAACAGCCACACGTCCCGCCCCCACCCAATGTCCCCCCGGGTCCGCCGCCGCAGATTTTAACTTAATCCCCTTCTTGATCACCTTCTCGCCGGAGCCGTTTATCGCCACATCCCCGCCAACCACCAAGCTATGCCTCTTTGTGTAAAAAAACAAAATCTTGAACTTCACCCTGGTCGCCAAACCCACCCTGAAACTCACCGTTGATCCGTTCGAAACTGCGTCGAGCGCCGCGGCCCACGGCAGCCCACTAACACGAACCAGTTCTTTCCGGTGAGCTTTCTTCCCATGCCCCTGGTGGAACCCTGGGACTATGTAGTTGGCTATGAGAAGTGTGGAGTTGTTTTCGGTGTAAAAAAAGGTCAAGTTTATATTAGCATAGTGTACTCCTTTGTCTTTCATTTTATTGTCGAGCTTGAGATCGAAGTCTATGGTGTGATTGCTCCTTTTGGCAGTGGAATTGTCGGTTGTGTTGAGAGCAGGAACGTAAAAGTGTTGGATTGAGCAAGTGGGTTTGTCGGTGCGTAGGCTTAGCCACAAGAAGAGGGCGGTTAGGCCGGAGGTGAATATGAAGCTGAAGCAGCACCTGCAACACTCGCCGGCGCCGCTCTCCGCCATGCGTGCGGCTGGTTTCTTCTTGTAATCTATGACAATGAGAAGAGGGCAAGTGGGTGGCTAAAATGAAAAGGACCGGGGGAGGAGTGTACCTGAAGGTGGATTAGTGAGGAAGGGGAATCATAAATCATTCACGCATTTTACCTTTTTTTTTTACCCTTTAAATCTTAATGGGTTAATTATAGAACCTCGTCGAGGTTTGGCCCTAGTTATAGAAATTATCCTTAAAGTTTGTAAAATTATAAATAGCTCTATGGCATTATCAACCATTTAAAAAAAAACATGATGGAAGGTATAAAATAACCGTTATACACTCACTTATTTAAAAAAAAAAAAAATTAAGAAAATGAGAAATCGTTCCCCCACCTCCCGTATGAAGAACACAAAGGGGGTAGATTTTCCCCACATTCAGCCCTCTTCTCCCCCAAGAACATTTTCTTTGTTGCTACCTTGCCCTCATTGGTGGTGTATGGTTGTTTTCTGGCCACAGATTTGACCAGAAAAACTTCATATTCTTTTTGATTGTTGGATTGTGAAGTTTTTGTGGCATTTCATCTTTTCACAACTCTTTTTTCTTATTTTTATGTTAGATCAAGTTAATTTTAGTGATATTTTATGTTGGGCGTAAATGTTTTGTGATTTAAAAGTGTGGGTGATTTATTTTTATCCAAGAATGTTCTGTAATTTCGTAAATTTTAGGAGTAGTTTCTATGATCAAACTAAACAGCGGAAGTCCCTATAATTAACACAATTTAAATAGTTATTCATTTTTGTCATTTTAACCATGGTGAATTCTTTAATTTTTTTAAATATTACCCGGTCTCTCATAATTTTCAATCCTTCAATCTATTTTTTAAGAAAAAAATTGATGTTATTGATTTTCGGAAACATTTTCTGGGATGTGGGTGGTATATAAAAATAAAGTTAATTTATGATAAAAGTAAATTAAAGCATAAACCAATTGTTACCAATGTGTGTCATAAGCAAGAGCATATATGCTTTGAAAATCATTAAAGGACAAAAAAGAACAGAATAAAATAAAGATGAAAGTAAAGTGAAAGCTTTTTCCAACGCAAGGAACGTTGACAAGGGACTCAAAAATCACAAACCAATACATGGATCCTCCCATTTCATAACGTCATTTGCTTCTACCTCATTTCAAGTTTGGAGTTTGAAGAGTCAATCTTTTTAAGGTTTGAAATTTATTTTCCATCTAGTATTATTGAGTTAAAAAATTTTCTTAAAAGAAATTGAACTAAAAGAGAATAAAAAAATGTAACCTAATTTAACATGTAATAAAATTAATCCATCATTTTTAAAAGATTAATTGAGATCAATTTTAAAAAAAAATAATTGAGTCATGTGTTATTTATACACACTCAAATAAGGTATTAAGAACTCTATTTTTTAAATTCTCTTCAATTTTACAAAAAATATATGACAATGTATTAGATAGTTTTGAAAAATAAATAGGATATTGAAAATTTGATTTAAAACTGCTTTCGATAATATTTATAAAAATGTTTTAGTAACATGGAACTATGAGGTCAAATCAGGTTAACTAGGTGTCTAATCAAGTTGATAGAAGGATGTGGATGGAATTTGCAATTACAAAAAAAGTACATAAAACTTATTGAGGTGATTCTTAATTAAAATCTTTCGTTAATGTATTAGATCAAGCAATTGAGGAAAAGGTTAAGTATATAAAGTAAGACCGATTCAATGTATTTAGAGAGCACCTATAACACTTATGAGATCAAATATTTATAATGGAAAAAAATAAACTGATTGATGGCTTTGGAAAGAGTGAATTTGTCTTTTCACCGCTGTAAAAATAAATTGCTCTTACTAAAATCATGGAGTATGTTGGTTTGTGTTTTCCTAAAATACTTTTCAACTTTCAAAATAATACCAAATATTCAACTTTATTCCTAGAGTTACACTCTCAAAAAAAAAAAAAATTTCTACCCAAAATAACCCCAAAATATAAAATAAAAAAAAAGCAAGCTAACACATCAATCATCCATAATATATATACACATACACAATGTTTAAAAAAAACAAAAAAAAAAAAACACATTCACAATGTTTAATCTAGAAAATACAATTTCATCATATAAATCCAAAAAAAAAAAAAAAATAATTGATTTGATATTTATAGTTACTTTTTTCTCCTGCAAAACAATTCTAGATGTAAAATTTCATTTTCTACAATTTCCTAAACAAAATCAAATAGTTGGGACATTCCTCAAATTTAACTTCCAAAACATCTTTTCCCAAAATATTTTTCAAAAAAATACTTAGAGCACAAACAAAATAGAGTGATAGGGTCATTTGGTTGAAGCCAACCAATAGAATATATGGTAGCTCAATCAAGGATGTGACCACCTGGTCAGATAGCAACATCTTGCACTAAGAGGGTATTTGGGTAAACTTATTTAAAAAGTTCTATAAATTTCTATTGAGAGGACTCATGTGAAGATATTCTCTAGTTGCTCATTGCTTGTTTGCCAGCTCATCATTTAGGTAGATAGTTAGTTGTAAATAGTTGTTATTTAGTTACTTAACCTTCCAAATTAGTTACTCAGTTCTAATTTATTTTCTTTGTTAACTCTGATGCTGATCTTAGCTATTAATAGTCGCACTAAAACATTGTACAATAACCTTTTCTAGAGAAATAAAGTAGCTTTCTTCCTTTACTAAAAACAAGATGAAATCCATCTTCTTCCACAAAAAAAAAAAGGCTCAAGAAACCCTAAGAAACTTTCATGGTATCGGAGCCATTTCGGTCCGGTAGACATAAATTAGAACTTGATCACACCTCGCTGAGAGTTGCTCGTTCGACAAAAGAAAAGGATTCGAACCAATGGAGGATACAAGGAGGAATGGAACGGGAGAAGTGTGGAATCAGTCTGCCAATAGAACTAGAAATGGTGATGGAAATCCACTTCATCTTCAATCGTCAAATCATCTAGGTATGATCCTCGTGTCTATACCGTTAAATGGAAATGACTACCTAGCATGGAGTCAAGCGATGAGAATCGCGTTAGGTGCGAAGGTCAAGCTTAGCTTCATCAATGGGAAGTGTGTGATGCCAGTTGAAGAATTGGATGATTTTGAGCAATAGAGTAGGGTTGACTGTATGATGCAGTCGTAGATTTTGAGTTTGACCTCCAAGGAGATTGTCGATGCAATCATCTTCACCACAACTGCAAGAGAATTATGGAAGGAGCTAGAGGAGAGATTTGGAGAGTGTAATGATCCGCTACTATATCAGTTACAAAGAGAAATCAACTTAATTTCTCAAGGAAATCAGTCTGTTGCTCAATATTATATCAAATTGAAGAAATTGTGGGACAAATTGCAATGTCTTCTTCCCATTCCTTAGTGCTATTGCATTCCTTAGTGCTACTACAAGGCACCAAAACAGGTGATTACAACTTTTCTAGTAGGTTAGTTCAATTTCTTGTGGGGTTGAATGATGGTTATGATCACATTAGAAATCAAATACTTGTGATGGAGCTACTTCCAACTATTAATAATGTATATTCAATTATTTGAGAGTTGAAAACTAAGGAAAACTCAGAATGGAATAAATGATAGAATAGATAATGTTTCTATGCTAGCTAGAAACCAACAACCAAAGAGGTTCAGCAATGAAGTTCAAGGATTTAAGAAAGGAAAATCGGAGCATAAGAAGATATAAAAGTCAAGCCTACATTGTACATATTGCAACTATAGTGGCCATTCGAAATATACTTGTTTCAAGCTTCATGGTACGCCTGACCGGCATAAAGAACTTTTGGAGGCAAGGCCAAGTCTGGTTAAAGCATGTAGCCAATTAGTAGATGCAACATTTGGAATTGAACTGAGTAAGGAGAGTAAATTACTTGATTAATGAAATAACAAGATTCAGAATCTCATATAGAATGAAGTTAATAGAATTATGAAAGGGAAAGGCATTGCAGAATGAGCCTCAGCGAAGATGGATTAATTTTATGATTTTGTAGGTATAAATCTTCACTATCTTACTTTTAGTACACTATGTTTGCTAGAGCCTGATAGCTGGATCATAAACATAAGGGTTTCAAATCATATGTGCTATAATTTAAAACTCCTAAAGAATCCCAAACCTATTAAAACCCCAATTCTAGTGTATCAACCTGATGGATCAACTAAGGTGATTTAGAGGATGGGAGATGTGCATTTTTCCAGTAAACTGACCATAGCCAATACATTATACACTCCTTAATTCTAATACAACCTATTGTCAGTTAGTAAACTGTTAGAAACCTTATTGTTTAAATTTGTTTTCTACCCAACACATTGCTTACTGCAGAACCTGCAGACTGAGGAAGTTCTTGCAGTTGGAAGGGTAATTGGAAGGCTATATGTGCTTGACTCTAGTTGTTTGAACTCAATAAGTTGTCTTATTTAACTAAAAGGCTCCCCATATCTTCTGATTGTAATCTAAACGCTTCCTACTTCAATTGTGATAGTTGTACATCTCCTTGCCATGCTAGTAAAAGGGCAAGTGATTGTGTATTACTTTGGCATAATAGACTGGGGCAAGCCTCTTCTATAGTCATATCTCACATGAATTTTGTGAATAAAAGTAATATTGATTTTTCTTTTCTTTGTAACATTAGCCAACTTGCTAAACAATAGAGATTTCCCTTTCTAGATAGCCAAATCAAAACTTCAAAACCCTTTCAACTATTACATATGAACCTTTGGGGAGCATACCATCAAACCTCATTGATCAGAGCTCATTACATTATCACAATTGTAGATGACTTTAGTAGATCAACTTGGACATATCTTTTATCTCATAAGTCTCAAACAGTTCAAACTTTTAACCACTTCCTTAGTCTTGTAGAAACCCAATTTAATAGCAAAGTTAAAGCTATATAAGAACTAATAATGGCAGTGAGTTTACTAGTCACAATTGTCAATTCTTGTTTTTAAAGTTGGGAATCCTACACTAAAGGTCATGTCCATACACTCAACAACAGAATGGAGTTGTTGAAAAGAAACATAAACACTTGCTTTAGGTGGCTAGAGCTTTAATGTTTCAAGCTAATCTACCAAAGAAATTTTGGGGAGAAGCTATCCTAATAGCCACTCATATCCTTAACAAACTTCCTACTCCCTTACTGGATTGGGAAACCCCTTATGAGCCTTTTTTTGGTCAAAAACCTATATATGAATCCCTCAAAGTCTTTAGATGTTTATGTTATGCTACCAATACTCTCCCACATAAAGATAAGTTTGATCCAAGGGCCATAAAATGCATTTTCCTTGGTTACTATCCTAGACAAAAAGCCTTTAAAACTTATGATTTGAAGTCACACAAATTAGTAGTGTCAAAAGATATAATCTTTCGTGAGAACATATTCCCTTACCAGTCAAATTTTGACATTGAACAGACACCTTTGCCTACTATTTAGTCAAATGATAACTCTTTTACAACCGATACATCCTCACCTTCTACTTACTCAAGTGACACTTCTATTAATCCATCACCTGAAGTTACCTCCTCTCATACATCTTCTATACCAAATCCTCAAACAGTAGCCATTAGAAAAGGTACTAGAGTCAGGCATAAGCTAACATGGTTAAGTGATTTTATATATAGTGCTATCCAGTAGCCCCCATCTACTACAACTTATAGCCAAACTACCATTAGAACCTCAAAGAAAATATATCCTATTCAAACATACCCATACTACATATCACCTAAGCTAAATAAGCAGTACATAGAGTTTTTGGCCAATGTGTCCAATGAATTAGAGCTAGGTTTTTTCAAGTAGACTAGTACTAACCTGAGGTGGATGGAAGTAATGGCATATGAATTGGAGGCTCTTGAAAGCAACCATACTTGGGAAGTGAATGAATTACCAACTAAGAAGAAAGCAATAGGGTCAAGGTGGGTTTATAAGATCAAGTATAAGTTGGATGGTGCAGTAGACAAGTTCAAAGCCAAGTCAGTGGCTAAAAGGTACAGTCAAATAGCTGGAGTAGACTATTTTGACTTTTTTCCCCTAGTGGCAAAGATGGTCGCAGTGAGAGTTTTCTTGGCATTGGCAAGTGCAAAAGGGTTGCTCATTTAGCAATTAGACATCAACAATGTTTGTTTGCATGGATACTTGCATAAGGAGGTATATATGTGGCCATCAGAAGGATATACTAAGATTAAATTAGGCCAAGTTTGCAGATTAGTTAGATCCTTGTATGGTCTGAAACAAGTTTCCAGGGAATGGAACCATGAGTTTAGCATGAAGTTGCAAGAATTTGGATTTAAACAGTTAGCATATGACCATTGCCTATTTGTTAAAACAAAATGTCATTCTCTCAGTTCTTAATTGTGTATGTTGATGATGTCTTGATTACAGGAGAAAAGAAAGATGATGTTATCGCCACCAAAACATTTCTTGACAGAAAATTCACTATCAAGGACCTTGGGCATGCCAAATATTTTTTGGGGATGGAGATTGCTAGGTCAGATGTGGGCATGTTCTTGAATAAAAAAAAAAATACATTGGATATCATTAAAGATGTTGGATTGTTAGAGGTAAAGCCAGCTAAAACACCTTTGCCAAAGGGGCAAACGCTCAGTATGGATAGTAATGCATTACTCCTAGAACTAGAAAAATACAGACAGTTGATTGGATGATCGTTGTACTTAAATTTAACTCGGCCTGATGTTACTAATGTAGTTCAACAATTGAGTCAATTTGTGAGTGCACCCTGTCAGTCACACTGGAATGTAGCTGTACATGTATTGAGATATTTGAAGAAGTATCCTTCTAGAGGTTTGTTCTTTGCATCATAAAACTACTTGAAATTGGAGGCATATTATGAAATTAACTGGGCTGCATGTTGAGACATAAAGAGGGCTCTTATTGGGTTTTGCATGCTTCTAGGATCCTCTTTAATCTCCTGGAAAACCAAGAAACAAAACACAATTTCCAAGTCCTCCACTAAGGTGGAATATCGCAGCATGGGTTCAACAGTTTATGAACTACAATGGCTGACCTATATATTACAAGATTTTGGAGTCTCAGTTGCTCTTTCTATTCCATTGCATTGCTATAACAAAGCAGCAATGCACATTGTTGCAAACTCAATGTTTCACAAATGCACAAAATACTTAGAGATCGATTGTCACCTAGTTAGTAATCAACTAAATGGGGGCTTTATTTATACGAAGCACACCTCTAGCAAGAATTAGCTAGCTAATTTATTTACCAAATCCCTAGTTTCTCCACAATTTGAACATTTACTTTCCAAGTTGGGGTTGGCTAACCCTCGTCAACCTTTAACTTGAGGGGCGCGTGTAGAGAGGACACGTGTGAAGATATTCTCTAATTGCTTATTTCTCGTTTGCCAACTCATTATTTAGTTAGATAGTTAGTTTTAAATTGTTGTTATTTAGTTACTTAACCTTCTAAATTAATTACTTAGTTCTGCTTTATTTTCTTTGTTAACTCTGATGCTGATCTTAGCTATAAATAGGCATACTTGTTCACACAAATTTCGTTGTCTGCAAAATTAAATCACAAGACAAAGAAAAAATAATGGACAAATTAAATTTATATATAAATATATATATGAGAATTACAATTTATCATAGAAAGAATATAAATTCCCTAACAAAACTAATCCCCTGATTCTTCTCCAAATATATATATGATCCAAGGGCTTAAAGCTTGTTCTATGATATATAGTGTAGTATCCCTTGATTTGGTAAAAGATACTACGAAATTTCTTTGAAACCCGA
>JACGDI010005669.1:1063-13778 GCA_014898725.1 Jacaranda copaia
TGGCGTACAAAACCTCATTCCTTGGTGTGTTCAGTGGTGTGTAGTCATGGAAGCATTTGATCGGGGACCAACCTCGCTCTCTGGGTTTCTGGTCTTCCCTCTCCTTTTTTCTCTTGTCGACCTCGGATGATCCAAACTTGAGCTTGTTCATCTCCTCCTATGTCATATACCTTTCGGCCAGGTCAAGCAGTTCCTCCATCAACTTGGGTTTTTCTCATACCAGGGCATTCGCGCACTCCCTATGCCTGAGCCCTAGGAACAGCACGTTGATCAAGAATTCGATCCTGAGATTATCAATCTTTAGGACCTTTGCGTTAAAGCTTGTGAAGAAATCTTAGAGGGACTCTCCCTCATTCTGCTTAATCAAGTGGAGATGGGTGTGGGGAAGCTTGGCCTTTCTCCTACTGGCAAACTGGTGTAAGAACTTATTGCACAGCTGGTCGTTAGACTAGATGGTGGATGGTTCCAACTTCACGAACCAATCTAGTGCAATGCCCTAGAAGGTGGTCATCAATATTTTGGCATGGATGAATTCATTGTGACTGTGCAGTTGCATCATATGTTCAAACTACATCAGGTGCTTGTTGGGGTCAGTGGAGCCATCGTACCTCGGGAGGTCAGTTGGAATTTTGGCATCCACTGAGATTCGCTCATCGATGATCTCCTGAATGAACGGTGATCCTATGTCCCAATGAGATCTTTGGGGAGTGTCTATATTTGGTGCTTTGTTGGTGTTCCTCCTCGAGATCTCATCGAGACGTCTATTCAGCTGCTGCACCTTATGGAAAAGTTCTTCCCACTCGTCGCGGTCTACCTGGGAGGTAAACCTGATATGTTCGGCCCTGTCGCACTGCGGGGCTCGACTGGGCTGACACGCCAAATCTGGGGATTCTTCACGATCTTCACGATAATCACGGTTTGCACATTCGACCCTATCGCGCTGCGGGGCTCAATTAGGTTGAACGTGATCCTCTGAGTCCACCACCTCCTCGCATGGTTCTGGGCGTCTCTTCTCCATTGGGGGATGTCTGGGACTAGCTTCACGTTTGGCGAGCGGTTGCCTGGCCTCGTGGTGGGAGGGGCTATTCTCCCAGGGTCTGTTTTCCTACGGTGGCAGCTACGGAACTACACTAGCGGTGGGGACAAGTACTGAGGTGTGTTTATTTAAAATAGCAGATAACTGAGCCGATATCTGGGCAAAAATCTGCTCACTGATCATTTGCATTAGCTGGGACATGGGAAGCATCACCAGTTGTTCTTAGGGGGTGCTAGCGCCTGGAATATTTATTTGTTGTTGAGGGTTAGGGAGTGGTGGGGATGTAGACCTCCTATTTTCCTCTCTCCCAAATGTTACTCAGCGTGTGTTCACCATTTTTTCGTTGCAATGTCAAATGGTTCCCACAGACGGTGCCAAATGATGCTGCAAAGAGTTGGAGAGTCAGGTACTCTAGTTGATTCAAGTATTTTATGCTTGAGATCTGCAACTACGAACACACATCAACTAGCCGAGAGGCCCTCAACTATAACACTCCGACGCTCAAGTTAGTTTCTGGTAGGTTAGAGAATATAGAGAGAATATATAGTGAATAGTGTAAATGGCATTACCTTGAGCGTAGTGGTACTTTTAGTATTTATAGCCTGCTGTGGCGTAATTTTACCCAAGTACCCTTACCATGTGTACTTGGTTTTTTTCATGACAAGGGGTTGGGAGTCATTCTTCGCTCAGACCCTAGTATTGTGCCAGGTGGCGCAATCTCCTATTTCCCGAATAACCATGCCAGTAAAAGCACATCCCTGCCAGAGTTGTTAGCGAGATTATTGGAGTTATTGGCAGCGGTTACATTCATTGGCAGCAGTCACATCAGCTGCCATGTGTCATCAATGCCGAGGCGTTCAACCTGTCCAACTTGTACCCGAAGGTTGATTCATGTCGATCGAACTTAGATGCTAAAACTTCATAAGTGGCCCTTAGGTCGATACGGGTCGACCGCGGGGCTTACCAAATGAGGTGGATATAGGTCGACCAGACTGATGTGCCTTTGGACTTCATAAGCTGTCTCTTCTGAATCTGGGACTGTTGGGCCTACTGGATTATACCGTACCATGTTGGGCCTCATAGGTTGTCTCATTTGAAGCTGGGCCTGTTGGGCCTACTGGATTACCCCATATCAGCAAGAGTCTAGGGTTTAAATCCAAGCAACAACATTTTCCATGGATATTTTTGATTGATATGGGTTGTTTAATGTCATTAGGATGCTAACTTAAGCAGGATGCACACGTGGTAGTCTTACATGGTGAAAAGGCCACATAAGTGGTTGACTTCATTAAGTAGAGTTAAGTATCATGGAATCCCCAATTTTGGAGTCATGTGAAAGGCACATGACTAATTTCGACGAGATTATAAGAAAATTTTTATCAAATTGTACTTAAATTGCAGAAAATTATCCTTAATATACTAAATTGGTCGCTGGAGTGGACTAAATCAAAAAATAAAAATTATTAATTTTCTTTTTTCATAATAGGACATAGTTAGGGGACTAAACTTGCATTTTTCCCATAGATGAAGCATCCTACTTTGAGGTGTGACTCAATTATTCATTTATGGCCCATTTATTTTTAGATATGGGATGTGGGCTGATAGGATAAAATGATAGATAAAGAGTGGGATTATGATTATTTAATATCTGATAAAGTATATTTACTTTGTGGAATAAAAGGCAGGATAATGGATGATAAAATGTGGATAAGAGCTATTTGACGTTTATACCCTTTCCTTATTATAATATGTTATTATAATTATTATTGTTATAATAATAATAATAATAATAATAATAATAATAATAATAATAATAATAATAATAATAATAATAATACTTCAAAGTTGTGACTAAAAATAAAAACTAGGTCACGACAAATAGAGGTTGTGACGTAATTTAACCCCTCATCCCGCAAACCCAACTTTGTTGGGATTTTTCCATCCCACCAAATTAGTAGGATTCCACATCCCATAAGCAATGAGCACAATATCGAGCCATGAGATATCCATCGGGCTCTCATCAAATGAAGTAAACAAAGGATTTGGGCCTTTGCCCCCCTATATCCAACAAAGTAAACAGGCCCTCAAAGTTTTTTGTGTGATGACTTTGCAAAATAACACATTCATCCTCATATTATTTCCTGAATTCCGCAAAATTAAGCTATTTTGCAATATTTGTTTTTTAAAACATATGATATCTTTGGCGCCTAAGCGTCAATTCTCTTTCAACCCAAAATTTTGCTTTTATGTGTAAAGGTATTTTGATCAATTTATGCTCTATCCCATTAATTTCATCTACATGTGTAAACATGTGTAAAATATCTTTTCTCATGTTTCATATCATTCCACATAATATGTAACAACCCAATCCATAGGTGTGAAATTTTTGTTATATTTCAAAATTAACAAATTGAATTAGGACCTAAAGATTTAAAATAATAATAATAGTACCAAAATAAAAGTGGGCTTTAATAAAACAAACTAAAATTACTTAAGGCCATGGTGTGAGGTTAGAAAACTTTAAGTACCAAAAATTAATAAAATAAGAACTTAATTGCATAAATTGAAAACTAAGTGGGCGCCAATGTGTGAAAGAAGAAAGGTGGAGAGATCAATTGAAAAATTAGGGGCGAAAGCAGGGTACTCAGAAGTTGGCAGACTGAATTGCCAGTGGTGGAAGAATTTTTAGACTAATTACAAGTATTCGGGAAGTCTTGGGGCCAAATTGAGATTCTAAAAAGCTCAATGGTATGAAAAGGCCCCTTGTACTTTGTCTAATTCTCAGTCAGAAGCTCAACATCCTCCCCTCAAGTCCATTTTGTACTGTGACTGAAGAACACCAAAACAAGCCCACCATTGTGTTCCTCATGTCAAGGGGGAACATATTGATACCAAGAACTCACCAAACCACCATGTGGAATGGCGAGACATGGTGGCTGAACGGAACTAGTAGCGGTGGTGGTGGGTCGCATGGTTTCAGCTATTGAAAGCTGAAATTAAGAGAAGAATTATGACAGCTTTGGTGAAGGGAACACATTGGTGCTTTCAATTTTGGAAATAGATCACAAGTGAAAGAGGAATTCTGACAGAGGCGAGGCAGTAGACGTTGGTGGTGGTGTACTATTTTCCAGCAAATTGGGCAGCCAAATGAAGGGATTTCAGATAAGGGTGTAAACAAACTGAGTCGAGTCTAAATCTAACAGGTTCAAACTTGATTTGTTGAAATAAATGAATGCTCGGTGAGCCTTATCAAGCTTGATTTGATAAAGTTCACTATAGAGAGGCAAAAAAACTCAATTCGTTAAACTCAAATGAGCTCGAACTCAAATTTATATAGATTTGAATTAACTAGAGCTCATTTAAACTCAAAACAAAATCTATAATTATAAATTTTTTAAATAATTTTATTTTATATTTTTCTAAAAATAAAAAATTGAATTATTATTATTATTATTATTTTCTTATTTTTATAGATTTTATTATATTAACTTAAATTATAATTCTATCTATGTGTATGTATATATATAATAAAAAAGTTTGTTTAGGCTCACGAGCTTTTCGAATTGAATATTATTGGACTCGACTCGGCTCGAGCTTGAAAAGATTAAGCAGAATATGAGCTTTCATCGAGCCGAGCCTGAATCGTTCGTGAATAGTCTTATCTCATTTATACCCCTAATTTCACAAAATGATCAAGGCATTTTACTCTTGAGGTTAAGCGCATATTTTAGTGTGACCAGCTTCTAGTTCCGATGGCGGCAGTCTGACGGTTTTGGGGCAAAATCTCTTGGATGGCGAACCGAATGCATGCGGACGAATTTTGCAATGTGAATTTGACTCCAAATTAGGTCAATTTGAGTAAAACTCCAATTAATTGGTTAATTGATTCCTGACATAATTTCACTGAATTGTTAGGCTAATTTTTTATATAAATAAGAATTAATTGGACCAAAATATACAATTATAAATTGAATGGTTTGATCTTAAATTTGATTATAAGGGATGTGTGGACCAGGACTATTAACAAAAGCTTAATTATCATTAATTATGTTAGTTGGTGTATTCGACAAATCTAAATTGTATAATGTCTATTATTAGGAAAATATGTAAAATTCGTAAGGATGATCAAATTTAGTAACTATGGGTTTAGAGCATTAAATTAGATATTATGGGTAAAAATGATATTTTGGTCCGAAATCAAAGAACTGCTCGGCTAAAATTATTTAAATGCAGTAACATATTTAGGGAATTGAATTTGGAGTTAATTTTAGAACAAAAAATTAATTATTTAACCAAACCAAACATATGATGAATTTGGTGAATTAATTTAAATTAGTTAAAGGTATTGAGCTGCTACAACAAAATATGACCGTATGAGAACTAAAACAAGAATTAAAAGAATAAAAATATTACACAATGCCTAAGAGAATTAATATCATTAAAAATTCATCAATAATCATAATTATTGTTGAGAAATGCTAGATAATCATATCGATGCTTATTTGTGCTTTATTGAAAATAGGAGGTGACAACCCGAAACTCCTTGAGTAGTAGAGAATCATTAATATTGTCGTTGAGACTAATGTGAGGTTATGATACATATTCTTGCTGAGAAAATTGAATATTTATGTTTGTCGTGAATATTGACTTGCTTGTCCACACTTTGACTTATTGATATTATACCTGTCATTTGAGTTTCTCTGTTTGATTCTAGAAATTCCCTGGCTTGACTTTGTGGTTAATTTATTTTTTATTCCTTGAAATGCTATCGACAATCTTGTCAATCGATTGTTTTGTTGTTTTCTTGGTTCTTTATTTTGAATTGTACCTTAATTTTCATGCTGTTCGCATATCTTTGTTGAATCTTGATGAATTACCTTGTTTCTGTGTATTCCTCGACCTTGCCAGTTGATTTTATGGAAAGTTATATTACATTTCTAAAATGTTATTGAAATGGTCTTGCCGACCAATTATTTTTTTCATTTTCTGAACTTGTTACACGGCGGTATTATTGGAGTGATCTTGTCAATAAGTTGACTAGTTGTTTCTTGAATTTGTTATTTTTTGGTTGTTCTACATCCTTTAGCCTCGCTGGCAAAATTCTAAAATTGATTTATTACTGTTATGAGATGTTGATACGTTTATGCTAACCAATATGTCATGTAATTTGAGTGAAATTGCCTTGTGTTCAGATTTGCTTATGGACAATTATCTTGAAATATGATTTTTCTATTGGATTTAGTTGTTAATAAAACTATTTGGACGTCTATGAGAAGTTTAGACCTGGAAGAATGCCACAGGAAGTTGGACCTAGGACTAGGATCAAAAAGACGATCAAGCAGAACAAACTAATCGTGCGGTCTCCCGAACTAGCACCCTTTAGTGATCCTGTCTCACAAATAATTTGAGGTTAATGTGAACAAAGGATCAGCATGCAATTGACGATGCCATATATGTCAGTTATGTTCAAGCTAAGCACTCAAAATTAAGAGGGATGAGGGATTTGTTTCCATATTGATCTATAGGAGTCATAAGGTTGGAGACCCTTCCCAACAGCTTTATATGATATGCTTTTGTCTTGTCTTCTATTGTTGATTCATTTCTGAACTTCTATTATTTGAGTTTATCAGTAACAATTCCTGTTGTCGTGTACTTGGCCTTATTTATGAGTACCTTACTTTGTTTAGATTTCTTTCAAAGTATCTTAGTTACCTTTTTCTTATTCTATATATTTATATCTAAGTTGTTTGTTGTTCACCTCACTGAGTCATTAAGACTTATGCCTCTCGCATGATCTTGGTTCTTTTTCCTAGATAAGCACTGATGGATAATGAACGTTTTGTTTGTGTATATCTATATAGTGTACATAGTTTTGTGGCCAGATAGCCCTTTGTGCAAGATTGTTGGACTTAATATGTAACTAATGTGTGCTTAGTTTGGGTTGTGTTCAATCCTAATGGCATGAGTACCTCGCTGTACAGGGTTTTGTAATTACTAGGTAAATTAAGAGCTTGCTAGGTTGCGAAACATGTTGATGGGATGTAGATCTTATGTATAAAAAATAATGTAATATGAGTAGCTCGTTTTGTTAAAGTGGTTTTACGCTCATGAGAGTTTAGTCATAATATGATAATGTTGATTTGATACGGATAATACATTGACCCAAACAAGCACCTCTCAAACGAGACACTACATACTAAATATAATAGTCTAAATAAAATGATATTAATCTTTATCATCGTTCAAAAATTAATCCATCATCCAATATTACATCCGTGAAAGTAAATAGGACATGAATGTCTAAAGCCGGGATCCAACGTATAAATGTTCATTTATTTTTGCTAGAAGTAGAATTAGTAATATAAGGTAAAGGTGCAAGGATTGTCAATATGAGTTCTGCTATTAGTTGTAGGAAAGGGTGTAAACGGATATTAAACGGATCGGATACACTATTTTTATATTCGTATCCATTTAATTTTTTGAATATTCGGATACGAATACGAATTTGGTGGATATTAAAAAATAATATTCAAATTCGTATCTATCGAATATCGATCGAATTTGAATATATCCATATTTGATTATAATTATTTAGATTAATTTATATTTTATTAAACTTATTCGTATTCAAATTATTTTTTATACCCATATTCAATAATTATTTAAATATCTATTTACAGATCTTCAAATACGTAAACCTATGAATTTATAACAAAAACATATTTTAATTGATATGTATATATCCCCAGCCCGAGCTAATGAAGTCAAGAAAACTGATCACCTCAAATGGTCTGGCCGAGCTGATCTCAAAGGAAGCAGTCGAGATGAGGTTTTGAGCCAACCGAGCTGATCTCAGAGGAAACAGCCGAGATGAGGTTTTGAGCCAACCGAGCTGATCTCAGAGGAAGCAGCCGACGTGATGGTCCTAGGATGCTCGAGCTGATTTTTGAACCGCACCTTCAGCCTAATACGCCCAAAAAGTAAGAAACATGGGCCACACATGGCACCATGTCGACCAATTCTGCTGAACGTGGGTAGTTAGAATTTTAATGGACTGGTATAGCCCCAGTTAGTGGGGTGTTTAGCTATATAAAAGGCTTTGTACAAAATTATCAAAGGAATAAGATTGTCTTCTTTAACTTTTCAATTGGTGCTTAGCAAAATTATTGTTTTTGGCATCAATTTGGCGCCGTCTATGGGAAGAGATTAGGAGTTTGAGATGTGATAATGGGCGATTTAGAACAGAATAGAGAGACGGGTGTGAGGATGATGTCACAAGGTGAACCAACGCCTGTAACTACCGCCACCATGCCATCAGCCATAGCGGCACATCTTGCAGTCACTGAAGGAGTAGCCCCAGTATCCCCAATGGTGGGGCAAATGACTACAAAACAGTTGGCTAACTTCATATGGTCAATATTTGGTGTTATTGCTGCCACCCAGGCTATTAGAACTATGCATGCACCCCTTCTGCCGATGTCACCAGGCCCCATGGTCATCCCTTTTTTGTCGGGAATGGCACCTACTATGCTACCACCTTTCACCCCTATGCCCCTTACGGGATTGGTTAGTCATATACCGGCAGCAAGGGCGATAGCCGCTTCGATAGTGCACATACCCACGGGTGTTGCCCCTGTGCAGAGCCCTAGAACTGCCTTGGTGTCAGGAGCAGTTGCGCCAAGCATGATTATAGTTGGGCTACCTTTCCCTGGTAATTCAAGACTGATCATGGGAGGACAAGAGGTCATAGCTACACCGGTCAGAGTAACATTGGAAGAACCCAGAAAGGAGGATGCCCAGCACGTGCCTAAAGAGGTTCACATAAAGAGCCCCATCCCCTCAGTAGACGCAAAAGTGGTGGCAAAAAGTCAAACCTCAGTTGGACATGACAGGAATAGGAGGGACAAGTCTCAATCGAACTGAATAGTAAAAATGGAAGAAATGAGGAGAGAGATGGAAGAGATGAAGAGAAGGATAGAAGGACGAACGGTAGAAGAAATTAAAGCCTTATCGTTCGACGAGGCCATATTGTGTGATCCATTCCTGAAGAACCACAAATCTTTCAATATGCCAAAGTACACAAGTACTGCCGACCTTGCTGATTGTTTGTGCAAATTCAAGAACTTGGCCATGCTATACCAATTCTTGGATAAAGTGAAATGCAAGACTTTCCTTACCACCTTAGGAGGGGCCGCTCAGAGATGGTTTGGGCAATTACCACCCCGATCTATCCATACATTTGATGAATTTGCACGAAGATTCCTACACTAATACACCAGCAACAAATAGTATAGGAAAAGTGTGCAGAGCTTGAGAAGTTTTGTAAGGCATTTCACTACGGCGACCTTGGAGGTTCCTTCGGCTACTCCAGAATTATTAAGTGGTGCTTTCGCTCAAAGGCTGTGACCTGGTCCTTTCTTTTGATCCTTAAGCCGAAGGCCAGCGGAAAGCTATGATGAACTCTTAAGATGGGTGTAGAAGTATATCTATAAGGAGGAAGACTGTGAGGCGAAGGAGTGGGATTTGAAGGAAAAAAGGAGGGACAGGAGAGAAGATCCTGCCACTAAAAAACAAAGGCAAGAAGAGATACCCAGAACTACACTTGTGCAGTAGGTGAAAGTTCCATCGATGCTAGGACCAAAATTTGATCACTACACCCCCTTACAGATGCCCAGAGAACAAATAACGCAAGCTATTGAGCACGTTAACCTGCTTCAATGGCCACGTTCCCATAGAGACCTACCGAGACGACCCAGGTCTGACAAATTCTGTCATTTTTATAATGAGTACGAACATGAGATGGAAAAATATGACCACCTACAGAATGAGTTAGAGCAGCTGGTGCAGGATGAATAGCTGAATGAATTCGTGCTCAGAATAGGAACTGAAGGTAGGAACAAGTGTCCCATGAAAAGTCAAGAGAGACTGCCAAAAACCCAACAGCCCAATGAGGAGAATTATTTCAAGAATGGGGTAGTTAGAGGAGTGATTCATATGATTTCGAGAGGTTCGACTGAGGAAGACACTCACTGAGCTAGAAGAGCAAGAGCCAGGGCTGTGGCGCACAAAAATATGAAGGTGCCATCCGTTTCTACTATTAACAACATCCCAGTTATCCAGTTCGGACTAGAGGACTTGCAAACACTACATCTATCCCATCAGGATGCTCTGGTTATTACAACGGTGATAGCCAACTATGAAGCGGCCCATATTTTTATCAACGAAGGCAGCTCGACAGACATCCTCTTTTATGATGCCTTTTGACAAATGGATCTAGAAAACACCATGCTTGAACTAGTGGAAACATCACTCTTTGAATTTTCAAGAGAAGTAGTTCAGCCTAGGGGATAGACTTCTTTGCTAGTCTCTTTGGGGGCAAAAATGTACCGAAAGACGTGCATGGTAAATTTCTTAGTTGTTGATGCCCCCTCAGCATATAATGTGATTTTTAGCAGGCTCATGATGCAGCTCTTTCAGGCAGTAGCCTCCTCGTACCATATGAAGTTGAAGTACGGGGTGGGGCAACTGGTAGGGAAAGTAGTGGGAGATTAATATACTTCTAGAAAGTCCTATGTAGATGCAGTGAGAAGAGGTTGTCACAAAGGTAACGAGGAAGGATGCAGGCAAAAATAAAATAGCACGGGCGCACCCCTGGGTTCGAAAAAACAACAAAAAATTAAACCGAAGGAGAGCTCCTATCGATAGAGTTGGTCCCAGGAGATCCCCAGCAAGGCCACACGAATAGGCTCCCAACTGGAGACTGATATACAAGTAGAGCTCATTGCTATGCTAAGGGATTATGTGGATGTTTTTGCTTTTTCTGTCTTAGACCTCACAGGTATAGACCCGAAGGTGGCCAAATAGAAGCTTAATGTGGACCCAACTGTTAGGTCAGTCAAGCAGAAAAAGAGGCACTTGGGCCCTGAGAAAGATCGTATAATCTAGGAAGAGATGGAGAAGCTCTTGGATGCAGGGCATATTGTGGAAATCCAGTTTCCTAAGTGGATCTCCAATGTGATATTGGTGCCAAAGCATGCACATAAATGGAGAGTGTGTATAGACTTTAGAGGTTTGAATAAAGCCTGCCCAAAAGACTTCTACTCCCTATCCAGGATCGATCTAATGGTAGATTCTACTTCTGGATGCGAACTTCTTAACATGATGGACGCCTCGCAGGGATACCATCAAATTCCACTCAGCTTGGAGGATCGCAAGCGGGTATATTTTATCACGTCCCAGGGAATATACTGTTATCTAGTTATGCCTTTTGGGCTGAAGAATGAAGGAGCCACGTATCAAAGGCTGGTAGATCAGATGTTCAAGCATTAGATTGGTCGAAATATGGAAGTGTATGTTGACGATATACTGGTAAGAAATGTTAGCCAAGCTGAGCACGTGGGGATTTGAAGAAGACTTTCAAAACCCTGTGCAAGTATAGGATGAAATTGAACCCAGAAAAGTGCACATTTGGAGTGAAGGGAGGTAAGTTTTTGGGCTACCTGGTGACAGAGCAAGGAATTGAAGCAAACCCAAAAAAAATATGAGCTATTATAGAGATAAGCCCCCTAGAATCGTGAATGAAGTCCAGAGATTAGCTGGGAGGATAGCTGCCCTAAATAGATTCATATCTAAATCAGCTGAAAAAAGTTTACCTTTTTTTGGAATATTGTGAAAGGTGAAGCAATTCGAATGGGGGGAGGCAGTGCAACATGCGTTTGAGGAATTGAAGGCCTACTTAGCAGAGCTCCCTTTGCTAATGAAGCCCACCCCAGGAGAAACTCTCTATTTGTATTTAGTAATATCTGAGCAGGCAGTCAGCTTGGTACTCATAAAGGAGGATGGAGCAATACAGAAGCCAATATACTATGTCAGTAAGATATTACATGCTATTGAGCTAAGATACCCAGAAATTGAGAAGATGGCACTAGCTCTAGTGGTTATGGTAAGAAGGTTACGGCCTTACTTTTTATCTCATTCTATTATCGTGCGAACTAACCCACCCGTTGAAGCAAACTCTTAGGAAGGCTCATGTGGCTAAAAGGCTAGTTAAATGGTCAATAGAACTAGGAGAATATGATATTGGCTATGCCCCCAAGAACGCCATAAAGGTGCAGGCCCTGGTGGATTTCATGGTAGACACGCCTACAAAGGGGAAGAAAGGTTTATAGATGGTCTATATAGATGGGTCATCAGGGCATGGAGGAAATGAAGTTGGAATTTTTGTTATTGACCTAGAAGGTAAAGAGATGGAGTTCGCTGTGAGGTTTCGTTTCAAGGCCTCCAACAACGAAGCAGAATATGAGGCTATGATATGTGGGATTAAAATGGCCGTGCAAAGTGGTGCTAGATGCGTTCAAGTGTTCACTGATCACAGTTAGCAGCAAAGCAGGTCGAAAGGCAGTATGAGCTGAAAGAAGCTAGAATGAATAGGTATCTGCAACTGGTAGATGAGCTACGACAAAATCTAGTCGAGTTGCAAATAACCTAGGTACCTCGGGAGGAGAATAGCAAGGAAGACTATTTAGCCAAGATAGCCAGCTCCTTCAGTAATTGCAACACTCGGCGAATCATGATCCATGAGCTGGAAAGAGGAAATCTCGAAGGCAAAGTCCTCATAATGGAAGAAGGGCAGGATTGAAGAACCCCCATCATACGATACCTGCATGGAGACAATACGGC
>JACGDI010005669.1:13948-35368 GCA_014898725.1 Jacaranda copaia
CGGGATTGCACTAGCTTTCAGGACTATTCAAGCTGGGTACTTCTGGCCTTCTATTCAAGCCGATGCAGTAGAATTGGTGAAGAAATGCGATAAATGTCAAAGGCACGCCCAGATCAACCATGTACCCGCCGAGCCCATGCATGGGATGAGCACCCCTTGCCCCTTCACAAAGTAAGGAATGGATATCATGGGGCCTTTTCTTGTGGCAGCTGGGTAGAAGAAATTTTTATTGGTGGCAGTAGATTATTTCAGTAAATAAGTAGAAGCAGAACCCCTGGCTAAGATAACGAAAAATGAGGTGCTCAAATTCTTATGGAAGAACATAGTATACCGGTACAGCATCCCCAGGGAGTTGATCTCAGATAACGGTAGGTAATTCTAGAGAGCCAAGGTGTAGGCTTGGTGTAAGGAAATGAAAATTAACCAACACTTTAGCGTCATAGCCTATTTGCAAACTAGTGAGCAAACTAAGGTCATTAATCGCGATCTCTTGAGGAGTCTAAAGAAAAGGTTAAGCCAAGCAAATGGAGGTTGGGTAGATGAGCTTCCTAGAGTATCATGGGCCTATAGGACTACGCCAAAAGATTCAATCGGGGAAATGCCTTTTCGTATGGTCTATGGTGCAGATACGTTGATTCCAGCTAAAGTAGGGTTGGAATCACATTGGGTACTAGCATACGACCCCAAAGAGAATGAGGAACTGCTCAAAGATTCTCTAGATGTGATTGAAGAGAAAAGGGAAAATGCTTACCTCAGGTTGGTCAAGTACAAGCAAAGGATCCAAACTACCTTTAACAAAAGGGTCAAGCCTTGCAGTTTTCAAGTAAAAGATTAGATCTTGAGAAGAGTGGATGCATTGGGAAACATTGAAAAATTCGAACCCAACTGGGAGAGACCCTATAGAGTGATCACTGTGTTGAAGGGGGGAGCTTATGAGCTGGAAACAGTAGAGGGAAAGAAGCTAACTCGTCCTTGGAACATTTAGAACTTGCGGTATTTTTACATGTAACTCTTTTTAGAATCTATTTTGTTATTTTTAGTTTATGATGGTCGACTTGCTATTTTTAATTTCCTCAAAAATTTGACAGTTTTTGTTGTTTGTGAGCATAAGTTAAGCAAAATCAGCCTCTCTTGTTAAGTTTTGAAGATGTCATGTTTGCTTTCCAAACTCACTAACCTAAACTGAAGATGGCTAATGCCACAATTAAAATCAACTCAGCTGATCCAAACTGAAGATGGCGAATGCCACAATTAAAATCAGCTCAGCTAATCCAAACTGAAGATGGCGAATGCCAAAATTAAAATCAGCTCGGCTTATCCAAACTGAAGATGGCAAATGCCAAAATGGAAATCAGCTTGGCTAATTCAAACTGAAGATAGCGAATGCCAAAATTAAAATTAGCTCAACTGATCCAAACTGAAGATGGCGAATGCCACAATTAAAATCAGCTCGATTGATCTAAGCTAAAGTTAGCGAATGCTCAATGATATCAGTTTATTGGATCTAAGCTAAAGTTTGACTCGGCAAAGTTGGACGAATGATTGAAAAGGTTCCTGTTCCATTAAGTAATGTGGTTACATAAAAAAAAAAAAGAGGTGGGGTGCTACAGATATTCAAATGCTCTATCCAGCCTGTTTGGGAGGTGACATAATAGCCTAGGTAACGGCTTGGTTTAAGGGCCCAGCTCCAAAGTATGCCTTGGCACCTCCTAAGGCCTCGATCTCTGACCTCAGCTCGGCAGCAGATTGGGTCTCAGCATGACTGACTTCGACTTCATCTGCAATGTCGTCATCTTCTGAGTCTGATAGAAGGGTTTCCAGCCCAAACATTCAATCTATATTTTCATCAAGCTGTCCCATGGGCAGCACTCCTTTGGCCTCCAGCTAATCTGCACAGATGTTGATGCCATGATGGTAGTATCTAAGAGCTTTTTTAATGAGTATCTGTTCAAAATCATTGCTCTTTAGATACTCGCTCAGGTGCGATCTCCAGCTGGCTTCCAAGAAGTTTTTCCCCTCTTTTGTATATTAGAATACTTCAAAAAAGGTATACCGTCCCTCTCATCGGCCCTCCTCCCAAGCTCTCTCTAATGCTTCCTCATGCTAGGACATGAGCACAGATATCTTAAGCTCAGACTTGGCTAAGCTGCCAGCCACCTCATCATGCTTTGCTCGCAGTGAGGAAAGCTGCTGCCTCAAGTTCGCGAACTGGCTCATCTCAGCATGAAGCTTATTCAGCTCAGCTTTCAATCTCTGGTTATTTAACTTCAGCTGTTGATGTTCCCCTTCCTATCGAGCGAGAACACTCCCCGCAAGGATACTCATCTAAAAAAAGGGGGGGTTATTACAAATCAAGAAGAGTGACAAAAGTGAAAGTTTAGCTTTCGGGAGTACCTTAGAGAGATAGAAGGCGAACTGATTACGGAGGGAGTCAAAGGGCATTCCATTGGCCAGTTGCCAATCTGAAGTAATCAAGATGCCCCTCAAGAAGTCCCTGCCTAGGGTGTGTGTGGAGTTCATTAAGACCAAGTTGCTAGGCATGAGATAGGTATTGGGACAGCTGCGACGTAAAGTTAAGGAGCTCTACTCCTTAAAAATATCCTCCTCAGCTGAAGTTGGATCTACTGGCTTAATGAGTGCAGGCCTTTTAGGCGTCAAAGCTATAAGAGGAGAGGTTTGATGTTTTTGCAGAGATGGTTCAGCCAGGGCCTTGCGAGAAGAGCTAGCTCCATTGAATCATTTGGGAGGACGATTGTTCTTTTGTTTACCTGGTTAGCCAGCCGCCGCAACCTATAGGAACACTTTTGTAGAAATCCTCTCTAAAAAAAAGTCAATTACAAGATTGTCCAAGAAGCGTTCATCTTAAGGTAAAAAGGTTAGTACCAAAAAGCTCGGGAAGCTCCTCGGCTTTAGGGCTCAGGGTATAGTAATACAGGAAGCCTAGCGTTCCCAAGTATGTCAATTATAGCTGACAACTATTTAACATTTCTAGTAGGAACTGCCAACCTGAAGGGAATGTCCTACTCTTGGCCGAGCTCTCTGAAGGCATATGTTCTATCCACCTTTTGGGGAAACCCCATGGCTCGGGTGATGCTATGTACACGTAATACTCTTTTTAATGTTTCACTGAGATGGGGTATTTAGATAAGAATCGCACATCCTCCCGAGATGTCAGGTAAAACAACCTAAAATTTAAAGATTTAGGGTAAAAAAAAAGAATGGAGAAGGTTAGTTGTAGGCTCTACTTGCAGATGCCTACATTAGAGGATGAAGCCACCTAAAGGATTTTGGGGTAAATTGATTTAGGGGAATGCCCAAGCCTCTGGACACTAACTTAAACAACTCAGGCAGAGGAAAGCGCAGCCCGCCGCGTAGCTGCTCCACATAGAAACACAGAAACCCTAAGGAAGGTGATTCGGCCAATCTGAGGATTTATGTACTACTATAGGGTACTCCTCAGGGATACCCATGATCACTCTTAGTTTACGGCTCATGTGTCTTGTCATCCTAGAGAAGAATGTCTCATAGTAAGGCAACCCTGCCTGAATCATTCTCTGCTCAATCTCCCTCATTACCTTAGGTGGGATACTGAGAATCAAGTCATCCGAATCACTCACCCCAACCAACTCAATTGATATTCTAGATTTTTTAAGAATTCTTAAGGGAATAAAATTGGAAAATACGAAAGGAGGAATTAGAAAGAACTGGAAAACGCAAAGTGAGAAATTAGAGAGAACCTGAACTCATTTTCTATAAGGCACGAGACGCGAACAGAGTTTTCTTCCAAATCGTGACGGCGACTGCTACCCAGATAGCAGAGTAATGGCCGAAACGCATGGAGGAAATGGAGGAAAAGAAAGGAGCGGGGAGGATTTCGCAAAAGTGGCGAAGGGGAATAGCTTAACCGGTGTATGGCTTTTATAAGGGGGAAGAAGAGCTTTTGGACTTCTGAATTCAAATTCAGCCATACAAGTGGCTCTAGGGATGTGCAAGATCGGACAGCCCCATTTAATGCTACAGATAAAACAGGCGAACATGGGAAAGGATAAAGTAATGATGTTAATTCCTTGGAAAGGGGCAAAATAATTACAAGATATGTTTGAGCTCGTCCTGAGTGTCAGATAGCTCGAACAAACAACCCTATTAGAAATACAGACTGTTTCCCTCACGCTTCGTCATCTATTAGCTCAGACTATCAAAGTTCAAACACTTTTTTGAACTTTATTTTTGGGGAGTGAGGTGATGCATATATATCCCCAGCCTGAGCTAACGAAGTCAGGAAAACTGATCACCTCAAATGGTCTGGCCGAGCTGATCTCAGAGGAAGCAGTCGAGATGAGGTTTTGAGCAACCAAGTTGATCTTAGAGGAAGTAGTCGAGATGAGGTTTTGAGCCAACCGAGCTGATCTCAGAGAAAGCAGTTGAGATGAGGTTTTGAGCCGACTGAGGTGATCTCAGAGGAAGCAGTTGAGGTGATGGTCCTAGGATGCCCGAGCTGATTTTCGAACCGCACCTTCGGCCTAATACACTCAAAAAGCAAGAAACGTGGGCCACATGTGGCGCCATGTGGACCAATTCTGTTGAACGTGGGTAGTTAAAATTTTAATGGATTGGTACAGCCCCAGTTAGTGGGGTGTCTAGCTATATAGAAGACTTTGTACAAAATTATCAAAGGAATAAGATTGTTTTCTTTAACTTTTCAACGGGTGCTTAGCAAAATTATTGTTTTTGGCATCATTAATTAATAGAAGAAATTATATAATTTCATTAAAAAGAAAGCAATCAAACAAATAGTGTAATTTATAATTAATAATTAACTTTATAATTGATTATTAGTATTTATTCATAATAATGATGACATTTAAGTATATTAATTATAAAATCAACCAACAATAATTGCATTGATTAACTTTATTCTTCATTTTTTTTCTCGATATTACAATAATTTTTTAAATTTATTCTTTTTCCTTCTCAATTCTTCAATTATAATATATATATACATATATGAATTATGAGATTTTTATTAAAAAATATAAAAATATATTATTTAATAAATATGCATTCGGATCGAATATTAAATGAATGGGATACGCATTTACCATATCAGTATTCATTTATAATCGGATATCTACTAATTGGATACAAATAATATCCGCTTTAAACGGATGCAGATAAATTTTGTATAAACGGATACGAATGAGAACGATAAATGAATTTTCGAATATCCATTTACAACCCTAGTTGTAGGTTATTTTTTTTATTAAAAAATATAGAAAGGTTTTCCCCTGTTCTGCAACATTATCTTTTCTACTTTTGCAAACCGAACAAGAGAATCTATCAACATTTTCTTTTTTACTCGTAATTGTTGGTTTTAGTTGATCGAGATTTCAGTTTACCTCCTCAATTACATACGTAGTGTCAGTTTGCTCCCTCAAATTATGAACATATGCACAGGATGGGCATTGAGTTTTAATTTTATGTACCTTGTTAGGCTCAAGATGGATCACGCCTCTAATTAAATTTGCCCCGTAATAATATGCATAAAATTAGAATTCTTGGCAAAATAAAATTAACAAATGGGTCTAGGAAATTAGGGCCACTACCCGGAGACCAGGCGAGGCAAGGGTCGCAAGGCTGAGGGGATGGGTTTCGCCTTCAAATAAAAACACAGAGCAAATTTGAGGTGTTGCTCGTGTAAATGTCAACGAATCAAAGTTTAATTCGAATTTAAAAATTTGAATTTTAACTTGAACTCAATTTAAGTTTGTTTCAAATGTTAAGATTTTTAATCAATTAAAGGATTTAATGAATCACATTTAATTTAAATATCTATAATTCAAAATAAGTAAATTAGACATGAAATTTAAGTAATATGTTCTGTTAAAGATTTGAATAAATTTTAATATAATTTTTAATATGGATTTAATATTTTAATACTATTTGACTATATTATGTCATCTTAATGACTATATTTACTATTGATATTAGGACTTAACCCAAAATTAAAAAAAAATGGAAAGAGAATGTTGAATGTAGTAATGTGTAGTAAATTACCCATGCATGAACCTAATATATAAATATAAAGTAAAATGATATTCAAGCTTATTTCAAGTATCTTTGTTATTATGTGACAATGATATAGATAGGTTAATTTTGTTCATTTTTATCATGTCAAACATTTCCAAATATAAAGTATGTAACTCCTTATTATATGTATTCACTTATTTTTTTATTTCTCTTCTCTTCTTTTCAACATATTTCCATATAATATATATATATATATATATAACTTTCTATATTAACTTTTGTAACTCCCAATATTTATATATAATTTTTGTAACCTCTTCATTATATTGTTTAATAGTTAATTCTAATAATTTTTATGCAATATATTGATTACTATATGGAATTTAATTCTATAGCGCTCTCTCTCTCTCTCTCTCTAATAAAAGTTAAGTTTATCTATTAATATTCAATTTGAGTACATAATGAATATTGGTATATTTATACCAAATATAGCATTTTATTTAATAAATTTGTTTTCAATTGATCTTTTCAAAATTTATTAATATAATTTTTATATGTTTAGTTTTTACACTTGTATTCCTCCAATTATAATTTTAAAACAATATATGTTAAGAAATTTTAAAATCTTACCTTTAATCTGTGTTGTTAAATTTTTAAAATCTTGCCTTTAATATCCAAAAATAATTGAAGTATCATAATTTAGTACAAAAATTTATATTTTTTAATCAACTATTATTGCCTTTAATATCTAAGAATAATTGATATACCATAATTTAGTTCAAAAAATTATATTTTTTAATCAGCCATTATTGCCCCTCATATTTATTTCAAAAAATTTTACCTTAATTTAATATTCTCTAAATTATATTTTATACCATAAATTGATATTTTAATTAAGTTAAGTTCCTTAATCTATGCTCATAATCCCTACAAGTAATACATACAAAAAATAGTTGAACATGCAATACACTAATATTTAGAGGTACAATTTTTTTTTTCTTTTGTCTTCACCTCTATATGATCATTTACTTGGTGAGTTAAATTCTTTTTTTTTTTTTTTTGCTTGTAATTTGTAATTTTTTATATGATTTACTAATATTAATAAATTCTGTTTATGAGCCAGGTTAGTTTACAAAAGGAATTCGAAGTCTCAATTTTGTGGTAAATTAAAATTTTATATTTATTTTTTTTCTTTTGATCGATTTTTTTACTTATCTTTTTTCATATTATGATTTTCTTAAACCCCTTATTTATTTATTTTTTATTAGTTTCTTAGTTCGATCTTCTAAGAATATTTCATTAATTTACGTAATTATAAAATTTGAAAAGTATTTTTTTGTGCAACTTAATAATAATTATGAAAGGATTATTTAGAGGAACCATAAAAGTTATTTTTTCTTACGTTCGTTTTGTTTGATTTTATTCTTTTGAAAAGAATTTATTTGTTTTCCATTATTTAAGTAAAAGTGTGGGAGATTGTCCTACCTCACATATAGAAAAAAGTGTTTGAAGAATAGATAAGCAGTAGATGTTTTTTTCGCTTTATGCCTATTGTTATGCTAATTTTCTATTTTGTAATTTACATGTAGTTTTCTAATTTTATAAATTTTTATATTTATGATGTAGGTTAATTTATAAAGGAAATTTGGTGTCTCAATTGTGTGGTAAGTTATTTTATTTCTACTAACTACATAAATTTGTCTCATTGATTGATTTTTTTTTTTTACCTCTTTTTGTGTGATGAATTTTTTTTAGTCGTAGTTTGTATTTTATTATTTTGCTGGTTCAACATTTTGGTGAAAATCTATAGATTATCTTTTTATAATTAGGTTAGATATTATCAAAATTAAAATTATGAAACTATTATCAACTTACATGGTACCAACTTAAGTTGGAGTTTTGAGAAATAGTTGGAACAAGTGTTTTAAAGATAGAGTTTATTTTTATTAATAATATTAAAAAAACTTAAAAATAAAGAATTTAGGTTAAAATCATTAGATATCTTAGAAGATCTATTATTTGAAATAATGTGACTATTATTATGTTTAAGATTTATTCTATATATTTAATGCAATTCTACAAATATATTGTTCAAAAAAATATTTATGAATATGAAAGAGATATTGAGGTACCTATATTTTTATAAGTAATTCATTAACTTTATAAAGTAATTTACACTTAGCAATTAATTTTTTTCTTTTTTATTGAAATGCAATAACGCAAGAGCTTTGAGAGTTGTTATATGAATAAAAGGCATAAAAGGTAAGGTATATTTAATTATAGATATTAAAGATTTGATTTCATTATTCTAAATGTTGTTTTCTTTTAATATATGTCTTGAGCGTAGGCAAAATATGAAAATTTGTAGGGAATGGTACAACTCCAAGAACATTTTATTTGATGATTATAAGTTTCATTCAAATGAAATATTGTTTCAACTATTATATTTTTTGCAATAAACTTCTATTAGTTTTTTCTAAGTTAGTGTTTTTATTTAATATTTTTAATATTTGTATGATTAATTATAAGAAGTGTAAATATTTAATTAAAATTAATATTGAATATAATAAAATTTTAAATTTTAAATTATTTTATGGTGCAACGCATGTATTAATAACTAATATATAATAGGAATGAAGGTTTATTGTCTAAATACTTAGGCTTTGTTTAGTTAAATTTTGAGTGTTTTATGGAAAATATTCTAGGTAAAAGTATTTTGGGAGTTAAAATTGAGTAATTATCCAATTGTTTAGTTTTATTTTGGGAAAGCATGGAAAATGAAATTGTTTGTTTGGAATTATTTTGCAGGAGATAAATTTTACTGTAAATGTCAAATTAGTTACTTTTTTACTAGGTTTGTAGGGTAAAGTTGTATTTTTAAATTTAACAAGTATATATGGATATATATATATATATATCTGTGTGTGTGTGTGCGCGTGTGTGTGTGGATGATTGATGTATGAATGTATATATTTGTAATGGTTGATATATGATTGTGGTGAAGTGATGTGTAATTAATACAATTTTAGATTTATTTTAAAAAAATTATAATTAAGGAAATTAGTATGGCATAATAATTTGATGAAGTGAATAAAAATTATAAAATAAAAAAAATATTGTTTAATTATTAACTTTATCTAACGATAATTATATGTACTATTATACGTTGTTAATTAATAACTTTTTTAAATTTCTATAATTAATAATATTAATAGTAATTAATTAATTAAAATTTGAAATAATTTTGATAATATTTTAATTAGAGCGTAATCATTAATATATTTACTAATTTAAATAATATTTTTATAAGAATTTAATTAATAATATATTTACTAGTAAATGTGTGAGTTAATGAAAAATATTATTTATATTTTACTAAATTTATTATTATTAATATATTTATTGTTTAAATAAATAAATAAATAAAAATATGTAATAATTTATATAAATAATATTTAATTTAAAATTTCATATAATTATATAATAATTAGTGTAAAAAATGGTAAAGAAAAAATTAAATATATAAATAAAAATAAATAAAATAATATAATTATATATTAACTATTAAGTAAAATAACCTAACTACATAATATAATTAGCATATTTATTTTATAATTGGTAAATAATACATTGAGTTATAAACTAGTTATACATAAATAATATATTTTACTCAAAAATTAAAAAAAATAAAGTAATATTTTAAATGACAGTTAATCTTTTAAATATTTTTGGATGATTATATTAATTTATTTGATTAATATTTTGTTGAATATTTTAAATTATTTTAAAAATTATTACACTATATTTAATGTTTTTGGTTAAATTTATAACTAAATACAAAAATAAAAAATAAAAATATTTTTTGATCAGCAAAATTTTTAATATTTTCATATATATATGTGGATAAGTGAAGTGAAATGAAGTGAAGTGAGATAATGAAAAATGAATGAATGATATGAAACATATAGAATGAGAAAAGGAAGGAGTAGGTATGTTTTTTTGTTTGTTTGGAGGGGGAAGGGGTATTTTAAGTATTAAAAAAATATTTAGAGAATTAAAATTGAAGAATGCAATATTCGATTTTTATTATTTTTTGGAAATGAAAAATATTTTGAGAAAAACTAAACAAAGATAGTGTTAATTTTTGCACCAATTATGACAAAAAGTTGTGAAACATTTTTTATTTGAATTTGACAAATGGACAGGTCTTTCTATTTTAGTGACTAGTCACTAGTGTCATTCCGCGAGAAGATGGATGAACTATGGACGTAGTAGGGGTTTAGCTGGGCCTGGCCGTGGCCCTTCAAATGTAGTAATTTAGTCCATCTCTGGATCCGAAGAAAATTTTGGGCCTTTGCCTCAATCTCCACTCATTCTATTGAAGAGTAGTGTTGACGATTCAGGCAATAATTACAGTGATTAACTTCTAATATAATTCAAAATCATTTTTTATGTATTAACTTTATGACTTTTGGCTCTAACGCTACGTCTAAGGGTGACATCGGCTATCCACTGCTGTGAATCATTTCCCCTTTCTAATTACTTCACTGCAACTTCTTATCCCACCGTTTTAAAATTTTCCTCTTTATTTGATCCACATATGCTTCTCAAGAAAAAATACTTTTCCACTACCTATTTGTTATTTATATATATATATATATATATATATATATTGCTTTGCTGGTGCTTATAAATAATAATAGTTTCAACATCTGTCCAACCAAAGTAGTGGGCCCCAAGCCCAAACAGTGGCGTGAGATTGTTGACTAATTGAAAAGAATATGACCACATATTATTAGTTTGTTGGAGACACCCACATTAGCATATCTTTCGATTACATTTATAAATTTTTTCTAGATAAATATGATGTATTCTCCAAGATAATGTTATTTTGTCTTTGTAAGAGGAATATTTCCAGACTTCATTCTTAAAGCTTAGTTTTCAACAAAAAAAGGGAAGTGGAGAATCTTTTCCTTTCCATTCTTTGTCAGATCATGGATTTTATAAGTTCATGCTCTCTAATTGCTATAAGGTGGCAATTCTTGGACATAGTCAATAAAAATGTAGATTTTTTTGGGTGAATTTTGTTCTCTCGTTTCCTCGTTTTGGGGGAGTTTAAAAAGTGTCACGCAGTGTTGTTCCTATGAATGATGCTGTTTAGTAATCTCTGAATTTTATTGTCGAATGCAAAAAAATTCCTAACTACAAATATTGACAAAACAAGATCTATAAAATTAGATCTTTCATATCTGTCCCCAAATTGTGGACATCATCAAATAAAACAAAACATGCATTCTCTTACAAACGTAATGAGCAAAAGTAATTATACAAGTGACATGATATATGTATTGAACATGTTATATAGAATATTGGTGGGTATAATTTCAAACACAAGTTGATTGTATGTTAAGAAAAATAAAGTGTTTATTATTACCAAAGTACTCCTAACATGTAATTATTTAGATAATTAAACAAATATAATTTTGTCTAACATAGAAATTTTAGCTTTATTTAAGAGAATTTTATAGCAATAGGTCAAGCCACCAGTCGAGGCCTATAATTTGTTCTACCGTATGGCTTAGTTTGACATGCCTATTTAATAAAAAGTTTAGTTGAAGGCTTAGAATATAGCCTTCTAGTTAAATAGGTTAGCCTTGTGCTTTCTTAAAAGTCTACAAACGTAACAAATTGACCCATTTATCTTCTTTATATAACATAAAATAATTATATTTATAATATCTATTAATAAGTTGATAAAAGCTTAACTTTAATTATTTAATCGACCATTGATGAAAGTGGATTGGTTTGCTTTTAAGCTCAATATCCATATAACTTTTATTTATCTACAAATATTTTATACTTGAACCTTAACTTTCATAGTTACGTATCTGTTATTTATCTTTGGCTATTATTTATACACATTATTGTAATTTGCATAACTTTTAGGCCTATTAAATAACTAAATATATTGAGGTCCGTTATAAGTTTGAATATATTAAAAGTTCACATTTATGTGATATCTAAGTCTAATTGGAGCCTTAATAGAAAATAGGGTTTTAAATAGACTTTCAAACTCTATTTAAACTATTGAATTTATTAAAAAAGCTACTTTTGAGACTTTGACTTTAGAAAAGTTTATCATAAAAAAATAATCAGGTCCAAATTTATTATTTGCATAACAAACTTGAATCATTTAAGCCAAAATCTAACATGAATTGCTATTTTCATACTAATTAGTCCAACACCATAAATAGTCATTAACAACACATCTTTGCCATGATCCAATTGAGGACCATGTGGACATGACTACAAGGGTGCAATCCAGAGCGAGCCAAGCTGAGCTTGGACAAAATTTTCGAGTTCGAATTCTAACTCAAAACATATATATTAGGCTTGAACTCAAATTTGAGCTCGATGAGCCTAAAATTTTAAATTTAAGTTTGACTCGATTTGATAAGGTTTGAATTAACAAATGAGTTGTAAATAATTATAAATTCGAATTTATGCTTGAACTTGAAATAAAAAAAATGGTAATATAATGTATATTATTAATAAAAAATAATATTTAATTATTAATATTCGTGAGCCTCAAACTTAAATACAAATTGCTCGAGATCAACGTGAATTAGAGCTCGAGTTCGGCTTGTGAAATTTGCTAACTAGCTTGACTCATTGTACCCTTACATAACTATATTTAAAATAATATCATTATTAGAAGAGCTGGAAGTCAAATGTTACCAATTCATAACACCTCTTATGTTCTACTTCATTTTGAATAGAATTAATTATATTCAAATTTAATGTCATACATATAATATCCATCTTCACAAAGAATTATTTCATTATGATACATAGTTAAAAAAAATTATTTTATGAAGAGGCATGTTAAGGAGTGAATGTAGAAAAATAACTTATAAATTAATTTAAAAATTTTAATTTTTATTAATATTATTCTAGCACCACATTTATACCCTTAAGAACTCTTTTGAAATCCTTGTAAAGATAAGATTTAGTATTGGATTTTTCCGACAAAAATTCTTTAATACTTAAATTAAGACTATAATTGTAGTGCTAACGGTCTCGATCTTTTATTAATTCTTCCAAATCATTAAAATTTCTCTTAGGATATGAATTTAATATTTAGGAGTTAATTTTTATTTTATTTTTACTTAGGAGTTAAAATGTTGAAATCATAGGAACATTGTAGGATTATTCTTAAAGGGTTGTTGAAAGATTCACTTCTCTCACAAAGTGAAGCTTAGATTATTGACGAGGGAAGAAAGCAACGGTTGACCCAACCGGTGGTTTGAACTAAAAAAATTTTGAAATTTACGTACGTACAATGGCAATGTCCGCGTATCCAAATTTCAGACATCAAACAAATGTATAATAAGCTTTACATTTTCTATTTCCATACAGATATTATCCTAAGAAGTCACAAAATCCATACCTACTCGCACCTCACTCACCTGAATCTTGCCTTTCTCTCTCTCTAATTCCACCCCCCAACCCCCACCCCCCTGCGTCTGGATTTCCGTATTCCCATAATTTCTGTTCCCTACTTTTGCATTTTATGATCATGTTAAAATTTTGATCAATTGGATATTTTCTTTTTCTCTTTCCAAACTGGTCTCTATCTTGTAAGAATTTGAGAAACAGAATTTTTGGAGTTTAAGTAAATGGGTGTTTGTTATTCATCGGTTAATGGGAAGAGAAGGAAGGAGTGGGAGAGGGGAAACGAAAAGGAAGATTCCAAGTTGAAGAAGAATAGCTCCGGTGATTTCGCCGCCTTTATCAGCAAGCTGAGTGGCGGCGGAAAAGCTGTAGCTGCGGCTGCCGCCGCTTTAGCGGAGGAGCAGGCGCTGCATCAAATTCCCGGGCGGCTGATTTCAAATGGGACCAGCCGCATCGCCAGCTTGTACACACAGCAAGGCAAGAAAGGAACTAATCAGGACGCGATGATCATTTGGGAGGTCAGTTTTTCTTGATTTTCACAAAAATATGGCTTATTTTACGTTAATTTAAGATGCACTAATTTTGAAACCATGGCATGTGAAACGAAATGCATAGGTTTCTTAGGTTATGATTGGTTGACCTTGTGAAGAATTGAAAGAATGATGGATGTTGTTTTTTGTGTATTTCGGTCAGTTTATGACTTGCTTGGATTGTTTAGAATTTTGGAACGGGAAATGATGCAAATACAACCTTTTGCGGGGTGTTTGATGGTCATGGTCCTAATGGTCATGTGGTTGCGAGGAAAGTTCGGGATGCTCTTCCAATTCTGCTGCGCTCCAACTGGGAAAGTAAGCCTGAAAATGGCCACAATTTTGTTCACGAGAATGGAGATTATGAGGGGATGAGGCGTTTTGATGAGTTCATGGATGATGATGGCTGTGAATCCATGGAAGCGGAGGACAATGAGAAAGTCCCCGAGATGCATATTCCGTATAAGAAGTCAATATTAAAGGCTTTCACGTTAATGGATAAGGAACTGAGGATGCATCCTTCGATTGATTGTTTCTGCAGTGGTACGACTGCCATCACTTTGATAATGCAGGTAGTTAATTCCTAGCGAACATCTTCTTACATTTTCGGTTCTTGGATTGTCTAATGATTCATTTGTTTTGCTGGTCATGGTATAGGGAATGTGGCTGGTCACTGAAAATATACTGTGGGTGGTTGTTTAGGGAGTGAATTTGAGCAACAAATCTTTTAGTACTGAATCAAATAATTAACAGTGCAGATGTAGTAATTTTCGTCACCCTTTTTCAGAATTTCTGTTCTGGTTTCAAAATTGTTTCGACCTAAAGTGAATACATCTATGAGAACACCTTAAAAATGTTTTCAAAATGGCTAGAGTATGTCTTCAAGATAGGTTCTGATAGAATAGAGAATGGGTTCTGATCGGATCACTCTGCCTACTCTTGTGGTGGGGTGGGGAGCTCTCCATCGATTATTGCAAACATTATTGAATTATTAGCAGAAAGTCCATAGTGAAATTGGTGCCTTTGTCATTGACCATTTGTCAAATGATACTTTCTTGGTGCTGAGATGTTTTGATTTAAAGCTCAGTTTGAAGCTTACTCTGAAATCTGCCCACATTCAATCTTTTTCATCTTAGATGGGGATATAATCTGGTGCTAGATGGTCTTACTGACTTGTGAATGCGGATTTCCAGGGTGAGGATCTTATAATTGGAAATGTTGGTGACTCGAGAGCAGTATTGGCAACACGAGATAAGGACAATGCTTTGGTGGCTTTACAGTTGACTGTGGACTTAAAGCCTAATCTTCCAAGTACCCCTTTCTATCTCTTGTTCTCTATCTTGTAAATGCTATGTGTGCGCACACAGAGAGAGAGCTAAAAGATTTGGGTTCTTATTTTCAGGAGAAGCTGCTAGGATACAGAAATGTAAAGGACGGGTTTTTGCATTGCAAGATGAACCCAAGGTTTCACGTGTATGGTTACCCAATAGTGATTCACCTGGCTTGGCAATGGCAAGAGCCTTTGGGGACTTCTGTTTGAAGGATTTTGGTTTAATTTCAATCCCAGACGTATATTGCCACCACATTACAGAGGGAGACGAGTTTGTCGTTCTTGCCACAGATGGGGTATTATTCTCCTATATCTCCCTGTCGATTGGGTGGAAGATAAAAATTCTCTCTCAGTAAAAACTTCTAGCTAGTTAAAATCTTTTGTTGATTCTGTTACACCTTATCTTTAAGTGTTATTGATATTACACAGGTTTGGGATGTTCTCTCCAATAAGGAAGCAGTGGACATTGTGGCCTCGTCTCCTGGCCGTGGAACAGCTGCCAGGGCTCTTGTTGACTGTGCTGCAAGAGCATGGAGGCTTAAGTACCCCACATCAAAGAATGATGACTGTGCGGTTGTATGTTTATTCCTTAATCATGTGTCCGTTTCTGATACCCCTGAAGTCCAAATTGATGTGGCAAAAGTTCCTGAAGAGGAAATGAGGGAGGTTTCCAAAGAGGGAATGGAGAAGTTTCCCTTTGAAGATGACACACAGAGCAAAAACATTGATGCCATAACTTCTTATTCTGCTTTTGTTATGGCTTCAGTTACAATTAAAGAATCTAGTGAGATAGTGCCCGTTGTTGAGGAAATGGTGGAGAAGCCAACAGATGGGTCTCTTGGTCAGTCTAAGAGAAGCCTGGCTGAGTGTCTTTCAACTGCAGAGGATGAGGAATGGTCAGCCCTTGAAGGTGTTACCAGAGTTAATAGTCTCCTTAGTCTCCCGAGGCTCTTGCCTTTTGACAAACGAACAGCGAGTTGGAGAAAATGGTTATGAAGAAACATGTGTGTTTTGGTGTAAGATGGAGACATTTTAGTCTGTTTAGTATGGACTAATACCAGAACGCAGGTTGAAGAGGATATGCAAAGTCGAATTGTCTTTGTTGGATTTCCCATTTTCTTGCAACTGTCCATATATCAGTCTTAATTGTTTGGTAGGAAAATTATTTGCATATTGTACTGATCTATGTTAATAACTATATATAGTGCCTGGATGCCAATAGATAGCGTATATTTTATCTATATTCTCTTTCATACCCTTGCCATAAATACGTTTGTTTAATCAATTGTTCAAAATCTTGGCTTGTAGAGAAAAGTACGGGCCCTTTGGGCAAATGGATGCAGTATGTGAGTTGGTCATTTAGAACCTCTAGGGCCCAATAGCAAGCCCATTATTTGAAATTCTTTAATAAAGCCTCAAATGGCCAAAACAATTTTGACAAAACGGGCTTAAAGTTTCGGAATAGCTAATGCAGTATCATTCACTTGAATATATACTTAATTAGGTTATATATGAGGATATTAAAATTTATCATATTTTTATTTAATTATTTATAATTTACCAAAATGTATACTTCAGATCTATTAATTTACATATTGTTAAATCATACATAATAATATCGATATTTTATTTAAAAACATCATCATATTTTTATTCAATAATTCATGCTTTACTTCAGTCACATGCCTAATTAGAGGCAAAATTTTCCTATAGACATAATATATGTGTTTTTTGATTTATAGATATTGGAAGGGCACAAAAGGATTGTCAACATGGGGAAAGTGGTGGACATTTTTTAAGTTGTATACACATCAAATCACTAACTACACGTCAGCCAAAGTAATAAATATGGTCAGCTTTTCAATTCTCACACTCCTAATTGTACAAAAGCAAGGGGGGTTGCTTGCTATATATTCCATCCATTTTGCAGATATACGGGGGAGGGGCGGGGGGGTGGGGGGGGGGGCGCCAAGGGGGGAAATGGTGCGCCAATAGCAAAGCCCCTGCCCTTTTTTCTATTTATAAAGTAATTCCTTTGAACTAAATGTTGTTCCCTTTTCTTTTTCTTCTTTTGTTCCCTTGTTGTCTTCTTCCTGCTTTTATTTTCTACTATCAAATCCATTCCACAGTTTTATATGGGATTTCTTGCCATTGGAAAGGGACCTAAATTATTGGAACTCCAATCATACCTGATGCCTCAATTATTTCCCTTCTTACTTTTAGCTTCTAAGTCCGTGAAATATAACTATATTTCTTTTGTACTAAGTCAAATTTAATTTGTTCTGTGCGTATGGAAGGATTTAAATTTGAGGGAAGAATTTATCGAAAAAAAACTATGTTAAATAATTTATTCTAAACAAGTCCAAAAATAGTATAATAATCGAAAAAACAGCTCAAAGTGGAATCTTTTTGAATAATTTTTATAGAAAAATCACTAATAAAAAAATAAATAAGATTTATTCCAAAAGAAACTTCTTGATTCAAGCCAAAAAGATCAATATAAGTTATCGATCAATAAAGATTTCACTAAAGTGCCCTCCACTCTAATGGAGATTTATAGTATGGAATTACACAAGCGGACTCAATGAGGTTGTTATTATAAATTTTAAATTCATCAATTCAAATACGATCTTTAACTCTTTTGCATAATTTCAACCAGTGTAATGTACGACACTTGTTTTTCAACTTGCACGAGCCCTGTGGAGGAGAAGAAAGATAAAAAGTATGAGTAAATATTGAAGAGAGCTTGCTTGACCAAGTCTAAATCCCATAGATTGTGATGGCAAAGGATTCTGAAAATGTACCTTTTCATAGATGTGGAAAAATTATGGCGTTGAAAAGAGGAGGTGGGCAGGTATACATATCTCTGTCTTGTTCGGATTTCCTCAAATGGTCTTTACCAATTGAAGAGGAACTTCTTTTCTTTTTCTTTTACATATTGCAAGATCCTAAGTTGTTGCCATGTGATTTGTTTGCTTCGACGATAATATTCCTTAAGACAGGTTCATTTTGATTTGAGTTTGAGAAAAAATACTTTCTCTTTTTGACGTTTAGAATTGGATTCATATGACAAGAGCCAAAATAGCGATTTTTGGGACAATTCTATCCAAACTGACACTTAATTGCGAAAGTAAATATATAAGTTAGGGTGGATAGAGGAGCTCATGAAACTCTTCGACAATAAGTTAGTGATGAGTTCAAAATAAGTAAATTGGAGAAAATTTAAAGTATTAAATCATACCATTGTAATGGTAGATATTTAAAGAATAATGTTATTTAATAAATAATGTATCATAAAGATATCATTAATAAGAACATTCAGTTGTTGGATTTGAGGTTAAGATAAGTTGGACTTTTGGATCGAACCGATCATATTAAACAACCCTGACATAAACATGCGACTAGCGGTGCAATTGAGTTGAGTTGAATTTGGAAAAAAACTTCAAGTTTTTGATGAACTTAAAATTTTAAGCTTGAGCTTGATGCAATGAGAACTCAAGCTTCACTCGACTTCGTTTGATTAAGTTCCAATTGACAAGTGAGTTGTAAGCAATTGCGAGTTTGAACTTGTATTTGAGTTTAAGCTCAAACTCCATATAAAATAATAGAATAATACATATTTCTTAATAAAATATTTAATTATATACTAATTCCAAGTTGGCTCGTAAGCTTTGAGCGTAGATAAAGAGACTCGAGATCGATTCAACTCCACCCGAATTTGAATCAAATTATCTTAAATTTGATTCGTGAGACTCGCAAATCAACCTAGCTCATTTATAATTCTATGCACAACTCATATAGCGTTGGAAAATTTTGCCCAGGCTATAATATAAATGAGGGGCATGAGAATTTTTGTTTTGTTTTGTTTTGTTTTGTTTTTTAACATGCCCACAGCAGTTGCTAGTAATTGGCCCTATTTTTTGTTGTTTTATATCTTATTTTCATTATTTCTTCCATCTCTAGCAGTTCATGTTATTTTGCTTTGTGATAATTGAAGTTTAGTGTAATGAAGGGGTTGGAGTGTAAAGGTGTGTTTGGCGTACACAGTTGGTGGGGCACGTGGGTGAGGGCAGTCTAGTCAAGTTTGCAATATATCCTATAACGGGACAGATGAAATGAAAAGCCAAGAAAGCGAATCCAACAAATAGACAAACAAGGAAAAGAAACAATACGAGGGGTTGTCAGTGTCAATAGAAGGTAAGGGAATATGTAATTGATGTATCCATCCATGTGTCTATATATATAGTGTATGTAAAATATATATATGTAATTTTTACCAAAAAAGTAAAAAGTGTACACTAAAAATGTAGCATGTAGCGTTCGACAAATTTAAGGCTTTGCGTGTTCTTGTTGTAGTTTGTGTGCGTACAAACTGTCTTCGCTCACACACACACACACACTCATACTGACACTGCACATTTTTATAGTTTCTTATAAATAAAAGAAAAAAAATTAATCATGCAAGTATGATTATAAATATATTATTACTGAGGTCCAAAAACACAACGATTAGAACTTTCAAAATTGTTTCAGAAAAAATCATTTTTAAGTTAATGATCGATAAATAGGAGGAAATCTACGAAAGGAGTATTAGTACAAATTGATACTTATTTGTTAATGTCCAATATTGAGGAATTCGTAGAAAGATGCAACTGCTAGGTAATTTACAATTATTATGACTTAATTTAGAGTGTTCACGTCAATTAAATCTAAAAATTCAGATCAATCAATTCCTTGATATAGTCTAACTAACTCAAGCGAATAGACATAAATTTTGAAATATTTAGGTATCTATTCACTTAATTTATGAGGAAAATTTTTGAGATTCCCTTATACCTACAAGTGTGTTTGGATGCATCCTTATTCATTTATGGTGGACATTTTTAAGATTCATTTATGGTGGACATTTTTAAGATTCCCTCGCAAACAGATTTTTTCATATAATGAATTAAGGAAGGTTAGAAGTGAAAGAAAACTCAATGAGAAGATCAAGTGCTTAAATGTGAATAATCCATTCTCATTGTCATTAATTCGATTTGTTCAGAAAACAATGAATATACATATTTTAAATTCAATCATTGAGTTATTTTTTACCAATAACATTAATTTCACACATAAAATGTAAGATTGAAGAATTTAAACGACCCATTTATGTTCTTTGAAGTACAAGATTCAATAGCATCAATCTTCTTGCTTCATTTCTTTCAATGACAACATAATATTTCCATGCCTTCATATATATAGATATGTGTTCGCAAATAATCTATATTTAGTATAATTGAACTTCCTTCTTAGCAACCAACGCGAACATCATTAGACGCTCAAATCATCAAGCACTAATAACAAAAAGGAAAGGAAAAAGGATATTCCTCTTATTAAGAAGTTAATAAAAGTACCCCCAAAGAAGATCAGTGTCACTTCAAAACACACCCCAGAAAAATAAGTACATATGCAAATAAAATTAGGATGTTTGGTTTTACCAACCGATGCAGCTCAAATTACACTAGTTAGCAACTGTAGCCCAAAATGCATCATAATACAAACAACTTAGAGAATGTTTGGTTGAGCTTATAACTTGTTCAAAATATTTTATAAGATGTCAAAAAGTATTTAATAAATTTTTTTTAAAGAAAGTTTATGAATTTCTAAAATAAAATATTAAGAACTTATAGTTCTTAACTTATTTTTAAAATTTTAACAAAATTTCTTAATTTTAATTGTAATAATTATAAAATTATCAATACTAATATTTTAATATAAGTTCTAAAATTTTATTTTATCTAAACATTTCAAAGACTTATTTTTACAAAAAAATTAACATCTTATAAATTTCAAAAATATCATATAAAATATAAAATTTTTTAAATAAATTTAATCAAACAACGTCGTAATTGTGTCAAATATTCTCTTCTTAATCTCTTGAAGCAGACATTGGAAACGTATATATGTCGGCTCAGAGTCTTGTTTAATTCTGTGTTTGTGTGGCAAAACCCAAAAAACTTAAACCTCATTATTCTCAACAACAAGATTCAATCCCTTGACAGCTTAGTTTCACACAGAACCCTACAGTTAGCCCCC
>JACGDI010005670.1:0-48981 GCA_014898725.1 Jacaranda copaia
TCAACTCAATCCACCGGACTTCCGGACCATTCAGCTCTTTGCAGCATCACTAACATACAAAACTAATTAAATAATTTCAAAAAACCAACATGCATTTCTATGCAACTAATTATTGGAAACCAAAATACATTTCTAAACAAACTAAAATACAATTATAATAAATAAATATAGATATGAAAAAATTAAAGAAACTATCTAATAGCTTGGAGGACAATGACAGCAACAGCGATGACGAGCATGCGTGGGCAACGGCAGGAGCATCGACAGTGGCGGAGGACGATGAGGAGAAGGGTAGGAATCAATATGGAAGAAGAAACAAAAGAGGAAAAGAAGAAGAAGAAATGGGGAAGATGAAAGGCGAGTGGTTGATTTAATTGAGTTTTCAAACAAAAGTTTTGTTAGAAAATAAGTTTTTTAAAATCAGATAAATTCAATTTTTGAATCCATTAGAATACCATCGAAAAATATATTCTGATGGAAATTTTCATCGAAAAATCCATAGGTTATCATCGTGCCTTTTCACTCCAAATTTACAAACAGGTTTCTAATGGTTTTTTGCTGGATTTCCTATAAATCGTATTCTCTTGTAAGTCCACTGAAAATCCTCCAAAAATTTTTTAGGGATGCATTCCTTCAGAAAACTAGTGCTTTTCTATAGTGATTTCTGTGCTTCAAGTCTCTATTTTTGTACTGAATTCACACTAGTTATGTATTCATTTTGAGTGTTTTTGTACTTAATTCTCTTTTGACCAAATTTATCTCAATTCATTAGGTGAAACAACACATAAGACTTTCTACTATAATAAAATTATCTTTTCTTCAAATTATTATTGTGATAGCACGTGTACAATTGGTTGGGAACACGTACAAATACCAACATCCAGCCAGTTGTGTTCTCATTCATATTAGTATAAAACATTCAAGCATAAGTTAAATGAATCCTTTCAATATGACCATCAAAAATCAATAAACCTCTCGTGAATATTTCAGTCATACGACTAATACATTGTAGTTTGATGACCATGAAATGGCCAAATGAAGGAGAATTCAACTTTATCTCTAATGTACTAAGAATGACACTGAAAATTCACAAAAAAAATATTGATTTTTGGAATTCACTACAAAAGACATTTCCTCCAATTTCCAAATTAGGTCTCTCATAAACAATAACACTACAACAGTAAATCATCATGTTATTCAAATAAAAATTCATTATATAAAGAATATTTAGTATTCAATATAATTACTCAAGTTTATCTTGATCTAAATATGTGTCAATAATTTTTTGCTCATTATCATGTAACTCAGACCTCTCTCTATGATCTACTTGTCCTCGAAATTGATTGATGTAGTCCTTATTATCTAATAACTTGGACTCTGTAGGTCCAACCTCTATTACCTCAATATTTTGTACATCCTTCATCTTCTTCTATCAAAGATGCAATACACATATCTAGTACTTCAGCCCAACTAAAGAGTATATTTTCTAATGCAATTCAATATTTATCTCACTTACATCAAGTATAAAAACTTTTATATGCAGTATTTAAAACTTTTATACATATGCCTTCTTCTTGTTGCCATAGTCTTTATGAGCATTCTGCTTCACTCATGTCCTTTGCTCGTTCTCGCACATCTTTAATAATAGAAGCTGTGGTCATGTCCAAGGGTGGAACTTCCCCTAATTCAGGCTTTTAGGATGCATTCCACCATCATCATCTTCCTTTTCTCTTCTTCATTATTTTCTTCCTCTCTTTTTTTCCTCATCTTCTTCCACATTCTTTTTCTCTTTTTCTTCCACCTCTTCTTCCTCTTCTTTTTCCTCATCCTCTTCCTCTATCTTTTTTTCTTTTGATTTCTCTTCATCTTTCTCCTCCTCAACCTCAACTACAAAAGCAAATTCTTTATTGTCAAGATAGAAAGGTTTTTCTTTCAGTAATTCTATCTTTTATCTTTCTCATTCAACATTTCTTGCAAGCTATACACATCAACGCTTGGTGCTTCGTGATGTATTGGTAACAACAATTTCTCCTCATTGGGGGAATCTATAAATATGCAAAATTTATTCAAACAAAACTCTACAACTTAGTTTGTAATTTTATATGTACATCAAACTATTATATAAACAAAGATAAAAAACATAAGTTATTACCATATTTCTAGTAATCATTTTGAAATTTTAAAGGCCATTCGAACGTAAATTGTCCATGTACAGCAGAAAGAATCTAGGTGTTGAATAGTTACTAGTTGGAAACAAAATACAATTGAAAATTAGTAGTATGTGCATCCTAATAAAATCATCTATATTTTGATCACCACATTTTTCTGCAACACTCTCAACTTTTTACAAATCTTTGCTCGAGCAATATTCATATTTTTTCCTTCAAATAATCGTTTAAATATTTATGCTCTATCTTTATATTAAAATTCACAGGTTGTCCCACGTGTTACAACCCCACAATAATATAAAAGTCTATCATAGTAAAAAAAATCCTAATTTCATTACCGAAAATAAAAAAACAAGAACTAATATCAAACCTCCTCAAAAAGGTTTCAACACTAATAATACTATCAGTACTCAATTTAGTCATTTTAATGTAAGCCAAAAATGGGGGTTATCTTTTGCGATTTAGTATGTCTAAAACTCATCTTACCATCTAGCTCCTTCATAACATTATTAAAGTCCTTTGGAGAGTACCAGGTGTATAACTTGAAATTTCTATTACCTTTGGTGGTTTGGTGTACAAGTCCCCTAGTTCTAGGCATTGTTTTTGCAGATAAGAAAGACATACATAACTATATAAACACTACATTGAAGGTTTTGGAACTACAATTCCCAATCTAAATATTGAAAGTTTGAATTTTTGTACAAAAAAAAACTCTCATAGAATACTAATTTGGCGGTTTTATTTATTGCAACATACAATTTAAATACTAAAAGTTTGAATTTTTGTACCAAACAAACTTGTACATAATATTGATTTGCGGGTTTTGTGTACTACAAACTCCAATTTAAACACTAAAAATTTGAATTTTGTTACCAAAAAATAAAACAAAACATAATGCTGAATTGAACCATTTGTGTATGGCAACTCACAACTTAAATGCTGAAAGTTTGAATTTTGTTATCATATTGTTTGAAAATAATACTAATCATATTAATGATGAGCTTATAGGAATGGATGCCCAAGAAATGCTTAAACATGATTTGATACATATCATATACACCAAAAACCAAATAATATCCCTAAAATTCAGTTACAAACAACTTATGTACACTACACCTCATATGAATTATACAATTACTAAATTCCAATAGCTGAGAATTGAAACACACAATTAAAACAACAAATGAATCATATATTGACAATATTCAAGTATGAAAAACTTACATTAGTTTTTTTTTTTCAATAAAAGAAGAGACTAATTGTGGACAAATTAAGTATATCAAAATTAGGCCTAAAATAATTAAAACTAAGATCAAACAAGAAGCAATATATGAAAATTGTTTCAGTATTTCAATACAAAAATAACAAAACAGAAAAATTACACAACTTACCGCGTAGACTACGCAATTGAGAGGTGGAAATACAAACTCTCCTAGCTTCGACAACACAATGAATGGTGAAAAATCAGTCCAAAAATAAGAAAGTAAAACATAAGAATGCAAGTAGTTGTAGCACCAACATGAAAAAGGCGAATACAACATCATTGTAGAGGGTGAGGAATGATTTTCAAAATGGAGGGAAGGGAGAGTAAAAAATGTGTGTGTGCGGGGGAAGGGGTAGTTATTTTGAAGTAAAGTATTTGCGGGTTGGGTGGAGGGGTTCTTGTTATTTTTAATTTATGTGAGGGTTTTTTTTGTCTTTTTCACTTAAATGGGGAGTGAACTCAAAAAAGTAATTTTGATTGGGGAATGGAGACAAAAAAATTCAAATAGAGACGGAATCCAAAATTGTAACTAGCTTTAACTACTTTTCCCCCATTAACCATTAATTAGATTAATGTAAATATGCTTATAATTTTAATATTATTAAATATATAATTAAAATTATATTTTTAAGATGATATATTTGAATTTTTATCTTTCTAATTTAATATTTTACCTATAAATTTTTTTTATCTTTTAAAATTTTAATTTATTCTATTTTTAATTACTAGAAAATTTTAATTAAATTATTTTAGATATCTTTATTATTTCTTAATTTTAAAAATTATTAAAAATATATTGTCATGATAGATTTAGATTTTTCAATTTTTTTACTTGTTTTTTTAGTTAAAATTGAAATAAATTCAATTAAAGTATTTTAGATATGTTACTATTTAATGTTATTAAATATATAATTTAAAATTATTAATATTTATATAAGGTGATAAGTTTAGATTTTTAAAGAATTTAAGGTGATAGCTAATAAATTTTAATAAATTTAAAATATTATAAGTGGGTTCAAAGAGATTTTCGTCTCAATAAATTAGCTATACTAAATATATTTTTGAGTATCAGTTTGCTGTTAATGTTACAATTTTTCTTAGGAAATATTTGGTATTTTAATTTTTTATATGTAATTTTTAAATTTTTTAGCGCCTAATTTAATATATCTTTTTGACTTTTGTTTAGTTATTTTTTGTGATGTGGAATTTGCATTTTATGATGGGGCAAATATTAAATTTTTTAAGCTAATTTTATTTTTTTTTCCCTCTTATTTTGGTGGCAAGTGTTTATGCCGCGTCAAAGGCCACACAAGTAGGTGGGGGAAGAGCGTGACGAAAAGGTTGCACGTGGCATTGCATCACTTACCACACATGATTGGGCCAAAGGAAATTGAAATTCGAGTTCAATTTATCCTCAAATTACTATTAATAGGTAGTATGCTTATTATAAAATTCAAATATTTAAAGTCCTATTTTACCAATAAAATCATTTTACAAAACTAAATTTGTATTTTTCATAAAGGAAAATACGTTTTTACCTTTTCAATAATCAAATCATGCTCATATCTCAACTAATCCCTGAACATGTTTATATATATATATATACATATATAAAATTTCGTAACTAAAAGACAGAAAAATGGAACCGAACGTGCCTCAATCTTTCACATTCCTTAAAACTCGCAACAATTAAGCTAATACAGCTTAATTAATAAGTAAAATTACTCAAACAAAAATAAATTATTACAACTTAATTATTAATAAACAAAAATAAATATTCACATGCCTCACAAGTGCGAGGACAGACAAAAAAAGCGCAGGTTACATAGCAAACGACCACCGAAAATAAACCGGCAAAACTTGCGAAGAGGAGAAGAGATCTGGCTTATTACAGCTTGAATATCGACAATGGCAAAACTTGAGCTCAATGCAGAACAGGAACAACCAACAAAACAGCAAACGAAGAAGAAAACAGCTGTAAAGAAGAATCATGGATCGCCTACATTTTTTGTATTTATAGATTACCTTTTCTTGGGCATCTTCTTCTGTTTCCTCTGTTTCATTCTCTACAGGTTGGTCGGATTTTGATTCAAGAAGGTAACGTTTTGACAACCCATTTTCTCATTCCTGTCCTATTTCTCTGATTTTCTTGATGATTTCCCTCTAGTTCTGTGCTGTTTGTTTGTGTGTATCTGCGGAGGTGAAGCAAAAGGGTCCTAATGAGAGGACCATTTCTTGGAAATAAGAATCATATTGGGTTGATTTTAGCTTGAAATAGGAAATGAAATGACGGGGATTGTATGCAGGAAATGTTGGCTGGCCAAGAATTGAAACTTTTGTCTGCCAAGGTGGAGCTTATCAAGGAATCAAGAGAGTGAATTGGCTTATTTGAGAAGAATTTATTTTGGTTTAAGGGTTGGATGTAATTATTTCATCTTAGACTTTGAAAGATTCCTGCTTTTATAGTTCTCCTAGATCGACGAACTTTGTTTATGCCCTGATGGGTTCTAGAATCTGTTAGTTTCCTCTCCCCAAACTCCATTTTGACTTGTTGAAACTTCATGACACATTCATTTGATTGAAGCATTCTTACTTGACTTTTTTAATTATATTTGTATTGGATCTGAAATTTTAGTGAAATTATTACAATACAATGTTTTCTTGGGACACAAGAGGATTGTTTGATGTGTAGGCAGTTCAGTTTGATGAGTTGAACGCGAAAGACTAATTCATGCTCTGTTATTTTCATGGTCATCTAGTTTTTACTTTTCTTGCTTTTTTTTTTTTTTCTTCTAAACCTAAGTTGTGTTCAAGTGTGAAAGTGGGACGGCCACTTCCCCATCTCATCAGGTAATTCAATTGAAGTACCGAAATATTGAGCTATAATACTTTGTTGGTAGGTAAAGCTAATTGTTTAACTTTGTGTAGTAGTTGTTTCTTTTCCTTTCTTTCTTTCTTTATTTTTTGTGCGTGGTTTATGTTCATGTTTCCATTCCATCCTGAAGTTATATCAGATGTTTTAGTGGACTTCCAGCTATAGAGTTCACCTGAATGTGAGTGGAAGAAAGGCATGAGGGTTCAAATCTGGATGTTTCCTCAACATGCGTTTTGGTTATGTAACATCAAATGGGTAAAATAGAAAAACTACCAATGCCTTTAAACTTGGAGTAAAGCGTAAAAGGGAATAATTTAAAATAGTCAAATATGAAATTTTACTAGGTACGCAAATCAGGTGTGTGCTGCAATCATTATCTTGAGACTCGTGGTACTGCCCTTGGGTACTTGAAGATTCTAGGATCACTTCAGTAAATGAAAATTTTGTAGACTTGAAATTCAGTAAATGCATCTTTGAAATGGGTTTGCCAGCAATTCAACATTCATTTGTTTCTTGTTCAGATGTTTATGTGTCTATATTCATATACTTTGATCTAGGAGTATGTTGTATGATTCTTTATTCACAACTTGGATTTGATTCCTTTACTACTGTTAGAAAAACTGAAAGTATTTAAAAGAAAGGACTATTTTTGTACCAATGCAAAAACTCATATTGTAGATCTCAAAATTGGAGTAAGTGGATTATTACTGAAGAATATAGTTAATATGCTTAATGTACACGAAATAAGAGAAAGGGAGTCAGGATGAAAGGGAAGATGAGGTGGTGATGGCATGGCACTGATCACTGCCAAATTTTTATACCCATTCATGTGGTAGGAAACCATTTAAACCCGTAAAACTTATTAGGTCCAGGATCCATGCTTTGAAATTTTTTTGATTAAAATAATATCCACAGCAGCATCAAGTCCTTTTCCATTGAAATTTATAAGTGCTTAATGCTTATGTTCATACAGTTAAATTTTGAAATGACAAATCTGTATTGTCGATTGGACTTGGAATTGGTGATTTCTGCAAAAGTGTTGTTGGTCAGTTGGTAGCAGTTGGGGTAAAAGGTTTTAGAATAGTAGGGCTTCCAAATTTGGTGCAAATGCGTATTTCTTCTCAAGTTTTTTGGTTACTGATTGTCTAGGTTTTTTAGTCCTAGAAATGTAAACATGTTTATTTTCCCCGTTAATATGAGCAGCTCAGCTTTCCCCTTGTCAAATTAATCTTGATTTCACGATGCTTGAAATAGTTGCAGTTTCAAATTGGCTACTGTTGTAAATCTGTTTCTGTTAATTGTGAAGATGTCAACAAATTCTCACAGTGCAAACTTCAAAAAGGAGAAGACATAAGAGGAGATATACTCATCAGTCTACCAAAATAGAGTAATTGAAGTTCCAATGATGATTCTAAAACTAATGTTGGGCTCGAAAATCTCTCTTTCTCACTTTTCTTGGTCTGTTCTGCAAGTTTTACTGTGAAGGAGTAACCTTTATTTTTTCTTTTGCTTTTTCTTGTGGTGGTTAGGAATTTATCTAATCTATGAGGTGGTAATATATGCTGGGTGATGTGGTTTTCTTGCAAGCGTAATATATTCTATAACTAATCCAATCAGTCAGTCTTGAATTTGTTTGTTTAAGTTACATGCTACTTCATTGTCTTATAATGATGCCCTGCTCTCTAGCAAACATTATTGAAAGACAGTCTTCTCATGACTTGCTGTTAGCCATAATAGATGAAATACAAAATATAAGCATCTTATTTTACGTACTGGCTGCTCATTTCTAAGATAGTGTAATGCTAAAAATAACTCATGTAGACTGCATTGCCTCTGTTTGCCTATTTTTATTGGAAATTTGAATCTGCTGTTTGATGTCGTGTTGTCTTTTCCATGTCCTTTAGCCTTCTTTTTTTTTTTTTTTGCCCCACAGGATGATTAACTACAGGGGGCATTTCATCTTGGTTGAAGCCCTCAAGTACTGATTTACAACGTTGTGGCATAGACATGCACAATTTGGGATAATCAAACTGAACTTTTTTCCCTGATGGCCTTACTGGTTAGATTTTGGATAGAATGAATCAATAAAGTTTGTAATGTGAAGCTCTTTTTATTATTTTTTTTCGTTGCTACAGGTGCTATTTTTGATGAATAATCAGACGCTGGTTCTGTCAATTTTTACCAGTTAGTTGTTATGTGAGTTCATTCTTTTGATTTTATGTTGGGAGAAACTGTGAGAATTACTGTAAGAAATGTATTCTTATAGGTTTTGGTACCCGCTTCTTCTTCTTCTTCTTCTTTTTCTTTTTTTATTAAATAAATTTTGGTTGTTGTTGTTGTTGATAATTCACAGGTTTTGGTACCTGCTACTTAATGGATTATATGATTATAAGTAATGAAGAGGGAGTTGGTAGACATTTATTAGCTACTGTCTCATAAACATGACAATTCTTCTCATTTTTCCATTTCTGATTAGTTTTTTCCCATTTCGGATTAGCGGGCAGTCCCATTTTAGCTCAGAGTCGATGTTTGCTTAATGAATACAGGACATACCTTAATATCTGATTTTGACTGCAATCTACCAACATGCCTGCCATATTCAGTATTTTCTATTTGGTTATATTTTCATATCTACCTTTCATTTCAACATTTTTAAACTTTAAAATGATAATTAGAGAAAATAAGTTGAAAATAAATTTATATTTAAATAGATTTGTTTGAAAAGTACTGGATTTAATAGGTTGTGCATGGAGAGAGATAGTAATAATATAATTGGAGAGAGAAAATATATAAGTTATTGGTAGAACATATACAGATTATTAAAAAATATTTTTTGAATTAAAAATGAATTGAAATATTAATGAAAATGTTGATATTTCAATTTTAAATAATGAAAAGGGTGAAAATGAATTCAAAGGGGGGCTTGCAATTATTTGGCAAATGTATGAAGGCACTCTTGTGATGCTGTAGTTGATGATGTGTTCTACAGTAATTACTTGGAAACAAAACAGTTACTCCCGTCTCATCTGCATGCAAAATTCTTAAGATACCAGTTTTTAGGCAAACATGGAAAACAAAAATATGATTACATAATTAAAAGCATTAGGAACAGAACACTATTTTCAAACAACTTTTTATTAATAACAGCAAACACGGTACATACAACTAGAATAGTACAGACTGAAACGTAAAAATGGTGCATGCAAGCGGCCAAGCCTATCTCAAATTAATAAGATTGAAAGAAAGTACGGATTTCCACCATGCCTAGTTATTTTACTAGAAACCCCAAGCAGAAAAGGTGAGCTGAGCAGAACAAACTCAAGGGCGAGATGGTGCGGGAACTCCCCCACCAGCAGGGTTGGGCACCTCCGCGCCGGGGTTGGGCAGAAATGTGTCATCCCCGCCAGGAACATAGCTGCGTCCGCCTGGGTTGGAACCACCAATTCCAGGAATGGAAACACCGTTTCCTCCTGGCGTGCCAGTTATGGGATTGTAGTTGAATGACTTGTGATGAGAACCCTTTGGGGGAACCATGACGCGCCCTATGCCTGGAATTAGAACCGAGCCGTCAAAATGTCCAAACCACTGGGGCTGCTGCACCTTGGGGTCTGTTGGGATGTTTCGCCCTGAAACCGTCTGCAATGCAACACAGATGAACAAGAAGAAGACGAAGGCTTGGGAGGTGGAAGCCATTGCCTCGGAATGTGGATCGGAAATGAGAGAAAAAGAATTGGTAAGATTAGGGAATTGCTGCAGTACTTGCCTGGGTGACGAAGATGGTGAAAGTGGGAAGGGTCTGGAGGGTTTTTATAGTTCAATTTGGTGACTATTTTGGCGGCTAGTTAAGGGATTGTTCTGTTTGTAGATGAACATGCTTTTCATGCATTATGTAAAGGCCCAAACTATTTATGAGTCTTTTTTCATTAAAGAAAATTGAACCATAACAACATTTTCACAAACCAAAATTTATCGGCTAATAAATTCATGGGATTCTTCAACCAACCCACCCCAAGTTGTGCACAATATGCTTTAACCTAATAAGCACGTCATTTTTCAAATCATCTCTAATATAAAATGGGAAACATTTTCTATCATGCATAAAAATCTACCACACGTCTGTGCACATAAAAAAGATGACAGTGATATGGGTAGAGACAAAAATTATAATGTTTGGCCATGCATAAATATTCATGTATCAGAAGATGTCAATCTTTGTCGCGGGCGCGCGCGCGCGCGCACACACGTTTATATAATTAAAGCTTTGAATTGACTAACTTAGTTGTCCATCATTGTATCAATAAAAAAATCAGGAATTAATTATGATCATTGTTCTAATTAGTAAATAGTGTTCAACAACCTGTCCCGACCATGATATAAATTCCTTAGCTACGTCCTATACATATCTTGCAATTTGTTTATCCACAATTAGCGTTGTGAAAGAGAAACTAAACCCCACCATGCACCCATGTATTCTTATCTTCACTACTTCCATTTTCTTTTTTTACATCTTTATTTCTTTTCAATATTACACAGAAATGGAGTCAAATTATTTTCAAAGATCATAGTGATGTTGGGTTTTTGCTTCTGGAATATACTTGCATACAATCAAAGGTCGAATTTATAAATGATTTCTTAAGTACATTTTTGACTTTAAAATTTAATTGATATTTATATTAGTTAAATTCTTGGTGAACTTCGTCCTACTTGGATTTTGGATGCTAATCTTGGTAGGTTTACTTTATTAACCTTTTTTCTTATTTATTTATTTATTAAATTAAACCCCTGATCTATTTTTTATTCTTCTGCCCTTGAATCTTGGTGAACTTCATCCTGCTTGGGTTTTGGACACTCATCTTGGTAGGCTTAACTTGTTGGATTTACTAACCTTTTTCTTATTTGTTTATTTATTTATTCAATTAGACCCCTTATTTAATTTTTATTTTTTTGCCCTTAGATCTTATTTTCCATATTATCTTCTTTTACATTTATCATATACTCAAATATATTTGCATGATTAGTTTTCTTTTTTCCTTTTTTCCTTTATTGAATAAATAAAAAAAATATAAGATTAGTTTATTTTACAAATTTGAAAAATTTAAGCACACATCATGAGATTTACCAAAAAGTCAATTAATCATGCAACAAGTAATTCATTTGTCATGTAATTTACCTAAGCCAAATTTGACGGAATCTTAACATAACAGACGACAGGCTTTTTAATACATTGAAATTGGTAAATATATTATGTTCAATAAAACTGCCAACTTGGGTTGGTAGCATGAGAGGGACAATTTTTGCTACAAAATTTGTTAATTCATAATAATGCGGTGCATTTTCTATATATATATATATATATATATAAGACGCTCCCCAAATAAATGGACCGACCTTCCATTTCTGTTACAGCCACGGTTTTTCTGGGGGCAAATTTCCATTCCTTGTCCTCCACCAATCTCTGCTAACAATTAATTAATATCTGCATTCGATGTGGGCTTGGGGGCATGCGTGGGGAGGCTGTTTGTTTACTAGTAAATTCTAGACCGAATTACCACCACAAGTGCCTCATCTCCCCGACACCTGTGGTCGTCGGTCGCCTACGCGCCCTTCTCCAACCATCAAATTCATTTTTTTCCTACTCTGCAAAAGGAGAAAACCCCAAACATTGACTGACTAATCCTGCGACACACAAACTTCCTCTTTGCCTTCAATGGCCTCTTCAGCCAAACTATCCCACGCCATCATTCCTTCTCAGTAATTAATTATTAATAATTTAATTACATTCCATGCATGTAGTAAAACTTTTACAATATAAAGTAACAACTTATTTTTTAATATAATATTAATTTTTAATAACATTTGATACTTATTTAAATTTTTACATAAATAATAATAAAATATTAAGATAAAATGACGATTAATTATAGACATAGAATGTGTGTGTTCTAAATAGTTGAAGATTAAAAAAAAAATGATGATACTTTAGGTACATCACATGAAAAAATACCAAAAAGAAGTTATATGCTTTACTAAAAGTATAGATATAGCTAACAACATAAATCCATTTGGAAATTGATCCTTAATTTCCAAATATTTAACTATTGTTTTTTGTTGTATTTTTAGTTGCGCTCTGGCAAGAACGGCTTGAACTCGGTCTCAAATGTGGCCCTTGCAAAATGCATTAACAATAAGCAGATGAAGGTTTCATGTATGACGATGGGTATCCCTGTGGATGATCGTGTGCCTGATATGGGAAAGAGGCAGCTCATGAATTTGCTGCTGTTGGGCGCTGTTTCGCTTCCTACAGGTGGAATGTTGCTTCCTTATACTTATTTCTTTGTTCCACTTAGGTTAGTTTTTACCTTCTTCTTCTTCCTCAAATCCATTTTTACTTCTTAACCTTCTCTCTTGAATTGAGTTTAAAATTTATTTGGTAATAACTGTTTAAATGGTAATTTTTCCTTTCCTAATTACGCACACTCCAAATATGATGCATATCTTTAATTTTTATTTTTTCCATGGGAATTCTATGTTTTCTGAGAAAGAAACCCTTATAGGAAAATTTTCTTTTATTTGGTCGACTTGTGTTATCTTTGCTGGTGCTTTCTTAAGGTATAATGGCAGCCTATTTCTAGCAATATGAGTTTAGGATGATTTAAAACATTTATACGTGCGTCAAAATTTAATGGGGTGGGATGGGGAGAAAAAAACATATTTGTGATGAGAAACATGAACATTTGAATCTCAACCATGCATTTCTAGTAGGATGAATGTTTTTGTTAATTTGAATCTTGATCTATGTAGATGGTTGCCTATATATAATACATCACCAAGAATGATCAAAATTAGCATTACCACTAAGTTATCCTCTTTTGGTAATGATAATTGTTTCATATCATTGGTATATACTTGTACGCTCTTTCCATCAGCTTAGCCAACATACTTGCTATTATTTTCTATGTGTAATAAGTTAACTTGCCAATTGGGAATGAAGAATTGTGGTCGTGGGGCTGAAGGTGGTACTGTAGCAAAGGATGCCTTAAGTAATGATGTTCTTGCAGCTGAATGGCTAAAAGATCATGTACCTAGTGATCGAACTCTTACATAGGGATTGAAGGTAATATAATTTATTTATAGCAAATTAGGGCACTTTTATGACATATTCCTAGATTCCTTCGTTGCTATGTTGAGGCTATTATGCAATGTAATGTAATACCTATGTTTATTAAGTTTATATGATGTCTTACTTAAGTATGTTTGCTAAAGATATAAAGCTACATAATCTGTCATGTGTTTATTAGTTGAGTGGCATTACCCTCACACTTTCTAGGATTCAAACCTAAATGGACCCAACTGCTTGTAAAGAAAAAAATAGGAAAGGTACATAATTTTGATGACTCAATGGTTTGTTGGACTTAGGGGGATCCTACATACCTTGTTGTGGAGAATGACAAAACTCTTGCAACATATGGCATCAATGCTGTCTGTACCCATCTTGGTTATGTTGTCCCATGGAATGTGACCGAGAACAAGTTTATCTGCCCTTGCCGTGGTTCCCAATACAACAATCATGGAAGAGTCGTTAGAGGCCCTACTCCTTTGGTAAGCAGCCAAAATTGTCTTCTAAAAAGCATTTACTAGATATACTAGATTTAATAGAATAATACTAGATTTAGTGTGCTTCTTCAGCCACTCTACTTATTGTTGATACTTTATGCTATCTATTTTGGTGTTGTCATTGGCCTTGGCTCATGCTGATGTTGATGTTGATAATGGGAAGGTAGTATTTGTTCCATGGGTTGAAACAGATTTCAGAATTGGTGAAAACCCATTGTGGGCTTAATTTGGTCTAAGTGTTTCCTGAAGTGTACCATATGTTTGTCTCCATTTGCCCATCAAGAGAAATTCTCTTGAAGATTGAAACATTTTGTCAAAATAGCTTGCTATTAAGATACATTTTACATGATAACTAATATTTATGCACATCAATCAATTTTTTAATGTATCTGGAGCATTTGTATTGATTAAAATGCAATTTTTTGAAAATGTAAAATTTGCACAGCCCATTTTAGTTCCACATTTAAGATTCAAATTGTTCAAATTGCACACTCCATTAACATCTTGGTAAAGTTGTGTTCTTAAACTTTTTTAACTTCTATGGTTTTAATATTGACCATCATTCTCCAATGTAACTAATTGTAAACCTGGATCTACTAGGCAACTAGGTGCATTAGATGTGGCCACTAAATTGCATTTCTCCAAATAAGTTGTTCTCAAAATGGGGAACAAGCCCTTTAAAAAATAATCGTGCTACAATTTTATTTACTGAATACTGCAAACTGATAAGTGAGACATACAAATATTCCATGAAATATTAACCTGAATCCCAAGTAATGACATTTATGTATTGATTTATAGCCCCAAGTTCAGTATTAGTACTTTTAACAACCAAGCATGAATCATATTATAAGCAAGTCCATGTCAAAGATAAGTAAGGATATAAGAACATATTCTTAGTTTAAAGCAGCTATGTTACCCTATGCTCCTGCTCCTTTCGTAATACCAAACTAAGTCATCAATATCAATATCATTCCTTCCACCATGCATAGTGCAAAAATCAAATCCTGCATCATCAGTTCTAAGTGCTTGCTTTCTATCTTGCACATAACAGAGCAGCATAACAAATGAAAACATATGTAAACATTAAGTTAAATTTGAACCCTCAAAAGGAAATCTCTGAGGTAGATCTCTAGAAGTGACTCCATAAAATTAATCTAATTTAACAAATCACTAGTAAACATTTGCGCTTCAAAGTATCAAGTAATGATAATAAACTTTTGTGTCACTACCTTATCTTCTCCAAATGAGCACCAAGGCTGTATAGTCATGGTTGGCTCAATTAATTATTGAATCATTCCCTGTAAATGCTTTCCCACATGCAATCTTGATTCCAACTTAGAACATGCTTGCTTTGAACCACAATATATGGATGGATATTAGAAAATTTTCGCTAAACTAGCAAAGTTATACATCAACATTTAAACTATGTCATAATAAACACATTTTATGGCCCTTCCAACCTAACATTTAAACTATGTCATAATAAACACATTTTATGGCCCTTCCAACCTTCCAACTTTATCCCACTCCCTAAAAAACCCTAATTCTATTTACACAGTAAGAAACAGAGGTGGCATCAAAATGCATAATTAATGCACAAGCAAAACAACAAAGGCCTCTACCTTTGATGCTTTCAAATTCACTTATTCACTGGTCAATTAATTAAGTAATCATTTGTTTAAATTTGTAACTACACTAACTAAATATCACCACTCAATCAATAGCTTGGATTTCTCATACTGAAACTATGCATTTCACTATACTCATGAATAAGATGTGTTAGATTCGGCAAAATTTAAGTCAAATAATTTTGGATGCAATATGCATATATGATATAACAACATATGGCATCTATAATGTAAAGAAACAAGGTAATATCAAAGTTGTTCCTTAATGTAGTTTCATTTGTGAACAAAAAGAAATGTGGGAAGAAACATTTTTTTCACTTGTGTGTTTGGTCATATTTTCTATTTACATCCTATAAAATGTTAGGAAAGCAACAAACTTGGGATGCCATGCAAAACAAAACATTCAAATGTGTATTCTAGACTTGTTAGCTGCAAGTGTACTAGTGGGAACATGGAGATACTTCATGCTTTAGTATGTCTCCCTTTTGTAAGAATAAGTGGCAAATTGATAGGGGATCCCATATGTCTCATACTGTGGTTTGTCCTATTCCAACCGTTTCACTATAAAGTCGATGAACCCTTTTTTGGCTACCCTTCTTCAAGTGGTTAGCAACTAATCTCTCATAAACATTTGGACTAGGAGCAAATGATTGAACTTTCATTATTTCCAAAAACTTCTCTGCCTCTTTTAATCTCCCACACTTGCAAAGACCATTAATCACTAAAGTAAAACCCAATAAATTAGAAGAGATTGAACAATATTCTATCTCAAATAAAATCTTTGTAAGCCTCTCCATATCATTATCTTTACCATAATTGAAAATAAGATGAGAATATGTATTTTCATTAGGAGCAAATCGTTTGTCCAATAGGATGGTCAACATCCCATCGGCCTGTTTTATCTTGCCATTTTCATAAAGTTTCCCAAACATGTCATTAATAGCTGAACAACTAGAAAAAAGCCCCAACTATACCATTTGCTTTCAAAATACCAAGCTATCCTCCAATCGTCCATTTGAAGAACAACCTTTGATTAGCTAATTAAATATCTCATCCAAAGGCTTGAAGCCTAACCTTTGCATCTCTTCTAATAGCCCAACTGCATCATTAATCCTCCACTCCTTACAATATGACCTAATGAACAAATTGCAGACAAAAGCATTCTCTTGAAAACCTCTCTTAAGCATTTCCTCATATATCTCTTTAGCAGCATCTAAATTCCCTATCTTAACTTTAGCAAATAAAACCAATGAGAATGAAATAGTATCCAAGATCATATTTGTCTGCAATAGCCATTTCAATAACACTAACCCTGCTTCAATCCTATCCTCCTCTATCATCTCATAGACCAAATAAGTATTCACAATGAGGCAAGGAACTGAACACCTCTTCCCATTCATCTTATCTACAATGCTAAGAAACCTCTCCAATTTTCCTCCTTTACGCATAGCGCTAACCATGATTTTCATTGTCCCTTCATTTAGGCATATTTTTGTGTCAATCATGTGCTCATATACACTCTAAACTAAATGAGCCTTACCAAATTTTTGTATCACATATAGTAGAGTATTGAAACTAAACACACTCAATGGGAACCCATTATTAAACAACAACTTGCAAGCTTCAAGAATATCATCAACCATTCTCAACTTAGCACAAATTTGTATAAACAAGTCAAACACAAATGGAACTAAATCAACAATTCCATAGCCATCAATCAATGAATCAAGAATAGCAATTGATTGAGAATTGCCACCAGAAAAATCTTTGGTTAAAACTAATTTAAACATTACCTTGGCATCCTTGATGAGCCCCACTTTCACCAAAATGTGGATTATCATGTAGTAATTGGAAAGCTCATTTTCAAAATGCATTTCACTCGCCGACCAATGGAAAAATTTCAGGGTTTTTCTTGAATTGATGATGGGTTCTTTAAGTTACAGGAGTATTTTTTGAACTCTAGGGTTGGTGAATTTAACCGAGCTAAACTTTTTTGAAAGAGTTTTCTAGTTCTATCCTTTGTGTAAAGAATTGATTAGGGAGATGATGTTAGTATTTTCATTAATGGTGCTTTGATTAGGATATGTTGATGTGTGAATTAAAGGGAAGAATGAATGGGGATTGCGTAACAGAGTTTATTTTCTATGTGGAAAGATTTGACACAAATTAGCCATTTGATGAGGCAGAAGAAGAAAGTGACTAAAGTTGTGAACTTTCTGATGACTTTTAACTATGAAATGTGAATTAAATTTTGTGACAAATCCCATGAAGGCTTGGGTCTCAATTATATTAATAAAAGTTTCCAAGTTTGTGATAATACTTCAAATAAAACTCAATAGTTAAAAGTATTTTTCAAGATTTGTTATTATTGGAGAATTGGTATTAAAAAGGTTGTGCGATGGGAGTTCATGGAAGCAATTTTGATTATTGTAATCTACACACCGGTGGATAACAACAATGAATTTAAATATCAAAATTAATTTAATGTGAATGAGAAATTAATGTGAAAAGTAGGCTATTTATTGAGTAAATGATATAAGTAGACAAGTGAAAAACTGAAAAGTCATCAATCCCAACAGAAAATTAGAAAGTGATATTGCCTTATGAAAAATTGTGAAAAAACTATTTGTTAAAACACTTTCTTCAATAGCTATGGTTAGTATAGTTGGTGCTAACAAATGTATAATTAATCTATTATTTTATGAAAAACACGTTAGTTTAATGAAAGTTTAATGAAAACCTTTTTAATTGTCATGTCCATTAAAAAACAACCTTCCAATTATAAAAGGACCCCTTTGAGTTTGCTCATTTCATCAGTTGATTTGCATCAATTGCATTGTCTGTCTATAGTATTTTAACATTCTTAGTTTTAGTATTTTAAATAAAGTTCAGTTGACTTCTAGTTTGTTGGTTTAAGAAATTTGTGTGTTGCTATCTCTCGAGAAAAGTGGTTTTTGTATATTGAGAGATGATTATCGACCAACTGTGACCACCAACACTAGAAAATTCATCTTAAAATCAAAAGCCCAACTCTTACATCCACTAAAAGAATAAGAGAAGAAAATCATACTAGCCACGATCACTACAAGCTTAAGGCAAATTTAACTTGAAGTGTGATCAATGACATCAATTTTCCTAAATAATCAACTCAGAGTTGATTATCTCGAATAAAAGTAAAGGCTAGGATGTGGAGAAGATACATTCAATTTTTTGGTGGGTTCATGCAGACTATATCATTTTAGTCCCTCTTGAATACCCTCACTATCAATAGAATGATATGGCATTATTCTGACCAGGGCCAATTCTCAGTTAGAAGTTGTTATCATCTCAGTAAGGAGCTTTTGATATCTAATCCAACCATTTTTTCAACAAATGTCGATCATTGTTTTGGGTCTCTCTAGCAGAATATTTGGACCATGAAAATCCACAAAAAATAAAAAATTTTATGTGGAGACTATGTTGGAATATTGTGCCTTCTAAACTGAACCTTTACAAACATCATATACATTGTGGACTCATCTATCTAGTGTGCAATTCAATTAAGGAAACAACTATGCATACATTATGAGATTGTAGGATTGGTAAGGATGTTTGGCACTAAATAGAATTGTCCTCGTGTATCTAGTATTATCAAGGAGAGAGTCAATTGCAATGGGTATCCGCAGTCCAACAAAATCAGGATGCAAACTAGTTTGCTCTTTTGGTTTTCTATCTTAGGCTTTATGGTCAAATGGAAACAACTGTCTCTATTTCAGCTATTTTGAAGAAGAGGCTGATATTATATCTTTCTACAAATCTTACCCAGTGGAATTTTGAAATTTACTGCTCCCGCCTGTATCTCACATAAATATGTGAACTTGCTGAATTGGAATATTTCCCCATCAACAAATTGTGTCAAACTTAATTTCAAACGCGGAGGGAGGGGCTCTATTTCCTTATGAATTCCGACATAATATTTCTATGATTGCACATGAATACACTGACTCTTGCAATTGGTGGGATAAAAAAAATCCTTTTTTGGTCTTCACAATCAATCCAAAGTTGAGGCAAAAGTTGCGTTACTTGCTATTAACATCTCAAAAGCAAATGATAGGATTAGTACATTATTTCAGGGGGATAACGTTAACATTATTACCATTTTGAATAAAAAGAAAGATGATCTATCTTTTGTAGGAGCAATAATTGAGGAGTGCAGAACCATGGTCATTTCTATGAGACTCGTCAAATTCACACTAATGCATTGTTCGGCTAATTGTCTTGCTCACATTCTTGCTAAAAAAACAAGTGAACTTTTTTATTCTAGTATTTTGCTTCCTATATTTGCTAACATTGTATCTTTATTGTATTCTCTTTTATTTATAATAATCTTTATTCAAAAAAATTATATATAACTTATTATATATATACAACTACATATCTATATATTATAATTATATGAATTTGATATCTAAAATTGAATATTTACAATGAAACAATTTATATCGAGGCATGAAAAACATTCAGTAAAAGATAGAAACAAATCCACTATTTGTTTTATATCATGCTATATGTGGAGTAACTCTTGATACAACAGTAAAAGCAAGATGTGTAAGTAAATCAACATGCAATATGTGGAGTGACTCTTAATATAGTAGTAAAAGCAAGATGTGTAAGTAAATCGACTCATCATATTTCTATTGAAAAAAAGCGGATCAAGGGAAGGCATTAGACTCATCATAGCTACTCCATCGCTTCGAAGAAGAAAAGAATGAAAACACTTTTTCTTCTTCCGTCGATTTCTACCTTCAACGTTCAATTCTTCAGCTTTGTGTGAGTTCAATCATGTGATGGTTCCAGGGTCCAGGAATGTGAGTAAAAAGCACTTATCATTCTAATTATTAGCAGCATTCCAAAATTGTTTGTGTATGTTTCCAAAAGGAGTGGCATAGCAGAGCTTTTGCGATTTAATCTCAGAATATTATGATAGGCTAACAAATATTAGAAAAGCATTCCCTACTCCAATTAGTATTTCATCTCTATTTCATAATATGTACAAACATCAAATGTATAAAATATTTATTAAAATAGACACTTGAACATACTTGGCGTATACCCATAAAATGGAAAAGAATGAAATATCCATTAAAATAAAATATATAAAATGATAGACACATATATCTTAAGTTAGATTAATGGTAAACATCATATTGCTACTTATTCAAAAACAAAATTGCAAATAAGATTTTAGATTATTGTAAATATTGTGTGATTCTAATTTGATTATAACTAAACAATTTCAAGATAAGAACACTGACTCCAAGATTAAAAAAAAAAGACATAAAGTAATGAACGAATTATGTAAAAAGACATAAACTAGTATAGATTGATGCATGAAGAATCAAGATGCTCTTTCCATCCTAAATAATGATTGACTCTCTCCACGCAATATGATTTGTGTTTATATTATTTTTATATGTATCATATTTGTGCTCGTGCATTTGAATTGTATGAATTTGCATGCGTCACAATATTATTTAATCTTTCAAAATGACATAGCGTTTTAAACTATTAACCATAATTACTATTTTGTAGATTATTAAAATTTATATTTCTAATTGCTTGACATTCAACTAAAACATATATAAAATTCAATTAATTGGCCTTAAATCCCCAAACCCAATTTTATTTTTGTGTTCAGTCCCTGCATGTTTTTTTTAGGCCTACACTTCTTGTTCCAAAAATAAACTTTGAGCTCACTCCCCACTTGTGTTAAAAATACTAAAATGCCCATGTCTTCAATTTGAAACCACAAAAAGCCTAACATTCTTTCCATCTTCCACATTTTCTAATCTCCCTTTCACATTTTTCTTCTTCATTTCACATTTTTTCTTCTTTTTTTCTCCATTTCTAAAATTTTCATCGCTGTTATTCCCCATCTTCTTGTGTACTACTTCTCTCTCATTTCTCCAACTTCTCGTCCGCCATTGTTGTTGCCCAAGAAAAGAAGACTTTCAATTTTTCCCATATTTTCATATATTGGATAAGGTATTTCATTTTAGCAACATGATATTATATTTTCACAAAGATTTCATGGTTATAAGGTTGAAAAAAAATTCTTAAATTTATTTATTATGCTTGTCATTTTAATTAATGCATATTGGTTTTGCTTTTTAGAACCCTAATTTGATTATCATCTATATTTCATTTTCACAAAGATTTTATGGTTGTGAGATTGAAAAAAAAAATTCTTAAATTTATTTATTTATTTTTTGTCATTTTAGTTAATGCACATTAGTTTTGTTTTTCTAGGAACCCTAATTTGATTATCATCTATTTAATTTCACCCATTTCAAATCATGGTTTCAATACCAGAACCTTGGTTTTCTACTGTGTAAGTAATTATAATACCAAAATACAAACTTTCAATACTTTTTAATTGTGTTTGCAGTACCTGAACCTTAATTAAAAATGTTGAAATCTTCACATCTTTTTATTTATACTTATTTTTAATATGTAGTTACTAATTGTATGTTCTATATTTTGTAGGATAAAAATGAGAAAATTATTATCCTGAATCAAGGTAGGATTTGTAGGGAGCAATAATTCTAACTCATGAGCACAGTTTGCTCTATTCTATGTTGAATGATGATATTTGGATGGTTATTATTAGGATAATTTAGTATTTGTAATGAGTATTTGAATGACAATAGGGGATGTTTCTAGTATATAAAGTAATTTGAATAATATAGATGTTTGTTATTTAGATTATATGGATGCTCGTCATATATACTAAAATTAAAAAAAATAGATTAAAATTGATATGAATACGAATATTGTTATTGAGGTATGTGTAATAAATTGTTGATACATTATTATTTTTCAAGGCATATATAGTATTAGATATGCATACAAATATTAATAATTTTTAGTAAAACACTAACAAGCTAAATTCAACCATAAGAAAAATCAACTATAAAAGCACTCTAAAGACATACGGGATTATGAGAATCGAGTATAATATATCCAGAATTAAGTATTGTAATTAAAAAATGGTATTATTTTCTCAGTACATGATACCATTCTTAATATATTAGAAATTAAGTTGATATTAATTATTTAAGATATTTTTTTATGATCAAACCATGATTTTTCAGTCTACAACATATATAGTCATGACATATTGTTAGCTTTCTAATGGTGATATCAAAATCATACATTTACCACATAGATCACTACTTTACACTGGTAGAAATAAGAATACAAATGGTTAGATGAGGATATTTGTGTTCCCAACCATTTGCACACATACTATCACGACCATTATTTGAATGAAATATGTTTTTATTGTATTAGAGGGTCTTTCATGTAATTTCACATATTGAATTTACGTGAATTTGGCCAAAGGAAAAGTAGGTACTAAAACATGTCAAATAAGTATAGAACAAGGTGAATTCAGTACAAAAATGCAAAGATTTAGTATAGAACTCCCAAAAATTAGTATTTTTTTGTTTATTTACATTATCATTCTTAGTATATAAGAGATTAAGTTGAATTTAAGTTAATCCATCAAATGATTATCGAACTACAATTTATTAGTTCTAGGACTGATATAGTCATAAGAAGTTTATTGGCTTTTGATGGTGATGTTAGAAGGACACATGTACCACATACAGTGATGGTTTACACTAGTATAAATGAGAACACAAGTACCCAGATATGGGTATTTGTGTTCTCAATCATTTACACATGTATTATCACACTCATTACTTGAAGAATCATGATTCTATTGCATTAGAGGGTTTTATGTGTTATTTCACACATCAAATTGAGGTAAATTCAGTCAAAGAAAAAGTAAGTACAAAAACATGTTAAATAAGTGCAAAACAAGGTGAATTCAATACAAAAATGCAAAGATCCACTATAAAAGTATCAAAATTTATTTATTTATTTATTTTTGTCTATTTTCAGTACTTTTCTTAATACATAAGAGATTAAATTGAATTTAACTAGATAAGCTATTGCATAATTATTAAACAATGATGTATGAGTCCTAAGACTGATATAGTTATGAGAGGTTCGTTAGCTTTCGATGGTGGTGTTAGATAGATACAATTACCTCATAACATATTATTTTCTTAGAATATGGTATTCAACATGAATGCAAAAACAATTGATAAGATTATGCTGAGGCTACAATGCCAGTATTGTAAACATGCTTCACAACATGCTACTAAGTAGTGCAAATATTTTGATATTGGTGGAGATAGGAAGGGCAAAGGAATTTCCTTTTCAAAACACACAAAACAAGTGTAGAATAAGGGTAAATTCAGTATAAAACTGTAGAGATGAAGTATAAAAGTCCAAAAAATCAGTATTTTTTGTCGATTTCCAATATCATTCTTGGTATATTAGAAATTGAGTTGAATTTGTCTTAATCTGGTGATTGCATGATTATTAAGGCATGATGTATTAGTCCTAGGACCAATATAGTCATGATAGGTTTATTGGTTTTCAATAGTAGTGTGGAAAGGATTCATTTACCTTTTATACCCTAATGGTTTACACTAGTATGAATGAGAACAAAAGTGGTTGGATGAGGGTGTTTGTGTTTCCAACTATTTGAAGATATATTATCATGACCATTACTTCAAGAAAAGATAATTTTATTGTATTAAAAGGTCTTATGTGTTGTTGTACCCATGAAATTGAGGTACACTCAATCAAAGAAATAGCAACAACAAAAACACACGAAATAAGTATAGTATAAGGGTAAATTTAGTACAAACCTATAGAGATAAAGTATAAAAATCCAAAAAATTAGTATTTTTTTTTTTTATCTATTTCCAATATCATTTTTAGTATATTAGAGATTAAGTCAAATTTGTCTTAATCTGGCAATTGCATGATTATTAAGCCAAGATACATTAGTTTTAGGATTCATATAGTCGTGATAAGTTTATTAGTTTTCAATGGTGGTGTCGAAAGGGTTCATTTACCTCAACCACCAATGAATTACACTAGTATAAATGAGAACATAAGTGGTTGGATGTGGATGTTTGTGTACCAAACCATTTGAACACATACTATCACGACCATTACCGAAAGGATTGATGATTTTATTGTGTTAGAGGGTCTTATATGTTATTTCACCCATCGAATTGAGGAAAACTCAAACAAAGAAAAAGCAAGAACAAAAACACACGAAATAAGTACATAACAAGGTGAATTCAATACAAAATTGCAAAGATGAAGAATAAAAGTCCCAAAAATGGGTTTTTTTTGTTTTTTTTGGATTGATTTCTAGTATTACTCTTAATACATTAGAGATTAAGTTGAATTTTTCTTAATATGGTGATTGCATGAATATTTAGCCATCATGTATTAGTCTTATGACTAATATAGTCATGATAGACTCATTGATTCCAATGGTGGTACTGAAAGAATTCATTTACCTCATACAACAATGGTTTACACTAGTATGAATGAGAATACAAGTGGATGGATGTGGGTGTTTGTGTTCCCAACCCTTTGAACACATATTATCACTACCATTACCTAAAGAAAAGATGATTTTATTATGTTAAAGGGTCTTCTATGTTGTTTCACCTATCAAATTGCAATAAATTTGGCCAAAGAAAAAGCAAGTATAAAAACACTCCACATATGTACTAGATTATGAAAATTCAGTATAATATATTTAAAGTGAAGTACTAAATTTGCCAAAAAATAATATTATTTTCTTAGAATATGGTATTCAATATGAAAGCAAAAAATAATAATAATAATAATAAGATTGTGCTAAGGCTGCAATACCAATGTTGCCAACATGTTTCTCAGTGTGCTATTAAGATATGAAAGTATTTTGAGATTGGTTTAGAAATATGCACATACAGAAGTAAAGTATTTACTATTTGAACACGTGTATCTTATTATTTGCTTGACAAAAATATGTTTTGAATGTTCGGAATCATCTACTATATTGTGTCATCTATAAAATTAAACTATGTCATTCCCTACAATTTTAAAGTCCAAATGAATTATTTCACCACATACAATAGTGTTTTACACTAGTAGTTGTATTCTTAACCATTTGAACACGTTCATATCCCAACATTACTTGAAGCAAATATGATTTTATTATTTTTGAATAGTTTTATATATTGATTCGTCGATAATTGAGGTAAATTAGGTCATACATGAATAACTATAGAATTACTATAATGATGTACAAGATGGTAAAGATAAGGCTTTACATTTTTGCAGTCGCGCATTTATCTACCAAAATGAGGTATTAACTTTCTGTTATGTTGTATTACTTTTATAAACTTTAGATATCATTCAACTTAACATTTCTAGACTTTTTTAAATTGGTACAACCATGAAACCTTATTTTTTTCTACAACGTTGATGTTCAAATGAATTATTTTACCAAATACACTAGTGCTTTAAATTAGTAGTTGTATTCCCAACCATTTTAACATGTGCTTATTCACACATTACTTGAAGAAAATATGATTTTATTGTTTTAGATGGCCCTATATGCTGTTTTCACAAATAAATTAACGTAAATTAAGCCATACAACAAGTGCATATAAAAACACTCAAATGCAATACTAGTATCCAAAGATGAAGTATTTTATTCCTATTATCAAGTATGTATTTGGATACGTGAAGTATTTGATTTTTGGATATGAAGTGTTATTTTTTTGATTTGCAATATTAGTTTCATTGTTATAGTGTTATAGCGAAGAACCATTGTTTTTCAATGCAATATTGATGTCGAACAAAAACAATTATCACATGTAATATTGCTTTACGCTAGTAGTTGTCTTCCTAACTACTTGAACGCATGTGCATCCATATCTTTACTTTAAGAAAATATAATTTTCATTGTTGTAGACAGTCTTATATGTTGTTTTCACTAATAATTTGAGATAAATTAGGCCATATGACAAGTGAGTATAAAAATACTCAAATGTAATACCCATTTCTAAATATGAAGTATTTTATTCCTATTATCAAGTATGTATCTGCACAGGTGAAGTATTTAATTTTTTAATATCATGTATTATTTTTTTGATTTGCAGTATTAATTTTATACATTTTAAATATTATTCAGTTTAACTATTCTAGTTCTTGTCATAGTGCTACACCCAAGAACCGTTGTTTTTCCCTACAATATTGATGTCAAACTGAAACAATTATCACCTACAATAGTGATTTATACTAGTAGTTGTCTTCCTAACTCACTACAACAAAATCAATCATTGAAGACACTAAAAAATGCCATTTAAATAATATAGTGGCAATTTTATATTAAATGATATTTTTTTAAAGTGTCACTTGCAGCAATATAGCTAAAGGTATAAATACCATTAAATTACTTTTGTTTTGGCATTAATAAAATGCAACAATAATTAAATCAAATGACATTTTAAAATGTCATGAAAAATGTATTAAATAACATGTTAAAGTACCATTAAAAATTATTTTAAATGGCATACTAATCTGCCACTAAAAATTGCATGTTGTGGCAAATTAAAATATTACAAAAGATCATTTAAATGACACAGTAATATGTCATGAAAAATACAATAAATAGCGTGTTAAAATGTCACAAAAATACCTTTAATTGACATGTTAATGCGTCCCAAAAAGCATATTGTGATGTTAAAATGCCACAGAAGATTCCTTTAGATGACAAACTAACATGCCATAAAATTAACTAAATAACATGCCAAATTAAATGGTAAAAAAATTCTTATGAGACTCTAATATGATGCAATTACTTTGTATAAGACTCGAACCTGCAACATCATACTTAGAAAGATATGAGTTTACCGTCAAACTATCTACCAAATGTTTATTATAGTTTTCAAAAATATTATCAAATATTTATACTTTAAAAGCATATCTTATCAATTATTTAAATATATACTTGAAATTATTTTATTAAATAATATTTTTTAAAAAGTGTGAGACATTAAATTTAGAGAGAAAATATTCTAAAAAATAATGTATAGGTGATGAAAATGCAAAAACTTAAATTTTTTATACTTCTTGAAAAATATGATCAATTTAGTTGATACATTAAAATTATATTAAGTAGTTAATTTAATCAATACATTATGATAAGGTATAAATTTATAAATTTTACAGTTATTAATAACTATATATACTTTATCTATTTTTGTGATATTTATTTCATGTCACACCATAACTAAATTATGAGTGTTTTTTTTTTTAAGAATTAAAAAAGTAGTGATGCTAGTTAAATACTTTTAACATATAGTTATATTAGTAATTTTAATAAAATTATATTTTTATAATATTTATTAATCAATTACCACTAAATATTATATTATAGTGGCATTTTTTATTACTATCACTATATTATAATGTGCCACTATATTGTAAAACAACGTCAAATCAATGCCGCTAAATAATTTATGATAATTTTTACAAATAACACCATAAATAAATATGAGTGGCATTTTTTCAGAAAAAATTAGTGGCATTACTTAAATGCCTTGCAAAATATATTTATATTGGCATTTTCAAGCAAATGTCACTTCTTTTTTTTTTTTGGTCATTTATCGATCAAATGTCACTAATATATTATATTATAGTGACATTTTATCAGCATATTACTCTTATGTGTCGTTACACTACTTCACTAAATATTTTGTGGCAGTTTTCTAAATGACATCATAAATAAATACGAGGAAAATTTTTTAAGAAAAATTAGTGGCACTAGTTAAATACCTTCAAATTATATTTTTATTGGCATTTTTAATCAAATGTCACTATTTTATATGTTATCTAATAATCAATGTCACTAAATATTTAATTATAGTGACATTTTTTTTTACTATCAGCATATTACTTTTGTGTGTCATTACACTATAAATGCCACTAAGTTAGTGTCACTGAATATCTCATGATATTTTTCTTCAAATGACAGTATAACTACATATTAGTAGCATTTTTTTAAAAAAATTAATGACATTGGTTAAATGTCTTTCAAATATATTTATCTTGGCATTTTCAATCGAATGTCACTATTTTGTCTATTATTTAATAATCAAATGCTACCAAATATTAAATTATAATGGCATTATTTTACAACTATCACTATAATACTTTTTTGTCTTTATATTGTAAAATGTCACCAAGTTAGTGTCACTAAATACCAATTTTCTTGTAGTGAACTATTTGAACGCATGTATATCCATACCACTACTTTAAGAAAATATGATTTCATTATTTTAGATACTCATATATTTTTTTAACTAATAATTTGAGATAAATTAGGCCATATGACAAGTGAGTCTAAATATTCTCTATTGCAGTGTTAATTTCATAAAATGAAGTACTTTGTTCATATTATCAAGTATGTATCTGCATAAATAAAATATTGGTCATTTGAAATGAGGTAGTATTTTGCTGATTTTTAGTACAGTAGAAAATGACTCCAAATATAAATTTGTCCCATGGCTAAAAAATAACAATAATTCACGAGTATTTTGTACACTAAAAGAATTGTACAACATATGAATATAATGTATACAACCATACATATGCAATGTAATGGTTGTTCTTGACCTTTCTCTGTTGCTTATTGATTTCTCTCCTTCAAACTCCAAATCCTATTTGCTTTTCTCTTTAATTGTAAAAAGAAATCTTGGAGGCCCATGACGATTGAGCAACTCTCATCAATTCTATTTCCACCCCCTCTTCTATATACCCCTTCAACCCCAAGTATTTGCTTGAACCCATCTCCAAATCCTATTTGTATATTGGTTGTTAGTTTCTCTTAAGTAGGTGAATTCTTGACTATTGTTGGCACTACTAAAAGAATTGGGACTTTTCCAATAGAAGAAAAAAGAGGAATCCTCAATTTCTCCATTGCTTGTATAAACTGTTCTCTTTTTCCACCACAACAAATTAATAAAGGCCTACCACAAGACAAATCAAAAAACAGGTTGTCAATGGTGGAAAAATATATTAAAAAAGAAAAGAAAAAAGGAGAAGAAGAAGAAAGAAAATGCCTTGGTGTACTTGCAGGAGAGAGGTGCAGAGAAATTTTGGGTATGTAAATAGAGAGAGAAAGTGTTTGTATGTAAACTCAACCAAAAGAAAAAAAAAGGAGAAAATAAGACTTATGGGAGCATTATGGTGAAATCAAGTGAGTGGAGAGTAAACTCAAAATCGAAACTTGAAGTAGAGAGTTAAAACTATGAAGTGGGTGGGTGAGGACTAAATCATGAATTGAAAGTAGGTTTGGGTATTTTTTTTTAAATAACTTCCCTTATAAAATTCCTATATAATATTTGGATTTAAAAAAAAATATAGTTTATTTATCAAAATAGAGTAATACTAATATGTAATGACAAATTTCCAAATAAATTTATACAAAAAGTTTAATTGAATGAGAGTATAGTTATATGCCCTATATCAGAATGAAGCTAGAAATTTTTATTACATGAAATGAAATTGAATTATCAAAAATATAATATATTGTAAATTTGAAATGATAAAGAAGAACAACGACAAAAACAAATAGGAAAAAGAATCTACGACTTTTGGCTGAGCTATGATGTTTTGTAATCAAATTTGCAGTTCCCATATCTGAATGTGTGGCTATAACGCATACCGCCTTTACCACAAATATGTTCATCCTTTTTCTTCTCTGTTTTTTGTTTTTTCTTCTTCTTCTTCTTCATTGTTCCCCTTTTTTTCTTTATTTTTTTTCCCCTCCTTTCGGAGGTTGGGGTTGGGGGATGGGACTCTTCTTTCATGACTGTGTGCGCGCACAGTCGTACATACATTAACGCATACATAATAATAATAATAATAATAATAATAATAATAATATACATTTGTATCAACTTTGATGAGAGAGTTTCCTGGGATTAGTACTTGAGATATAAAAATTGTAAATTCCTAATTTGAGAAAACATCTGCTTGAAAAAATTATTTGAAAATGTCTAAATGATCTTTGACTTGGTATATAAATCTCTACATAAAAAATCAAGAGATTGAAATTTAACGGACTATTTATGTGCATGTATAAAAAAAATGTGTACGCTTGAAAAACTTTTACAAGTACACTTGAAAAATTGCTCAAGTGCTCCATTGATTAAACGCCCATTTTTTGCCATCTATGAGGTTATGTATAATGGTAGCTAAACAACTTTAGACCCAAGTATACACTTTATTAATCATGAATTTACCGATACATAATTGAAACTATAGAATTTTAGGCCCAAGTACATAATCACAATACAGGAGTTATTCTCATATGTATGCACTTTATTAATAATGAATTTACCAATATATCTTTTTGCCGTATTTTTCTCACATCGCATATACATCTGCACCCACTTGAACTCGAACTTGCCCAGATGGGTGTCCGGAAATTTTCCCCACTAGTGACATGGTGAGAGTAGTGTAATTTAAAGTCACAGCACTATGTAATGCAGCATGAACACAACTCGAGCTAAATATTTGCTAAAAATCTTAAACAAGATTCAATCAAACCCAGAAATGACTTCTATTTCTTAGATTTCGGAGACATAAGAAACAGTAATATAACAAAGAAGACGATTCTGAAGACAAATACAATCAAATGACATAATAATCATGGCCTTGGTCTTTCCTCAGAGAATCTGGGAAGTTGAACCAAAGAGTTGACTCTAGTGACACCTTCCAAACCTGACCAGCTTTGATCTTCAGCTGCAGCATTTTCTCCCTCTTCTATATCAACTTGCACCCTACTGTATTGATCGTTCTCCTCAGATGATCTGACGGTAAAGTTCCTCTGTAGACAAGGCTCGGAGTTCTGCCCATCATCTGATTCCACAGCATTACCAGAATGATTGCTTTGAAGGGTAGCCGAAGAAAAACCTTGTTCCTCATAATCAGACTCAGAGTCCATCTTCCCATCCAAAAATAAGCAAACCACTGCACAATCATCCATCTTTGACGTTGGATACTTGGCTTTCCACTCACGAGCAGCAGACTCAACTAGGATCCTAGCAGCCAACGACCTTGTTGGAACAGACGACACTATTTCAACCACTTCTTCATTGCTTAACACATCCCAAACCTGCATTCCGTAAGATGCTTAAGTTGTACAGTTGATAGATGTCCCTCAAGACTCCCCTTTTAACAGGTGGTAATACATCTTGGAAATTAATACATGTGAAACTTGATGACCCTATACGTGACTTGAGGTTTACATGTTTCTTTTATTTTCCATTATTCAGATTGTTTTCTCTCTGTATATACTTTACCCTAGTTTTCCCTCTATCTCCTTTTACTCTTCTCCCATGGCCAGCAGGTAGTTAGGTGATGTTCCATCTTCCCAACATCACAATTCTCACCAATGGATATGAAGTTTCTGCAGAAAGCAATAGCAGGGTGCTGCAAGCAATTACTACAACCCACAAGATCACCTAGCCTAGGATAGCCAAACTCCGATACCATTGCAGGCTAGAAGGTTTTTCTCATACTTAAGATTTCAAATCAAAAATCATACTTGTTAGTTTCTCTTTTTCTTTTCCTTTTTATTTATTTTTATCTTTGCATAATGCCCTACAAATTAAAACAGATTGCCTAAGAAAGAAACGTGCCAAAATAAGAAACAACCTGGATATCAGAGTCTATGGTATAGAATCCAAAATGAGGAATTAGCTTAAAAAAGCTAAAAAACAAAGTTAGAAGTACCAACGTAAAGGGATGTGCATCCTAGCCACTATCGTTTGTGAAACATCAGATATTTCTACTGTAACCATATCCAGGGATCAAGAATGGAGCAAGAGTATTTCATGGGTTTTAGAATCATAAAATGCATATATTTTACGCTTTAATAAACCTTATATAACCAGCATAATTTCTCCGATTGCTACAAGAGCAAATGGAAATGGCCCAACCAATGGAAAACTCGGACAACTCTGGATGTTACAAACGGAATTTGCATGATCATTTTCAGAGTTTATGCACAGGCCCACAGGGAGTTTAGATTTAGTTTGTTCAAAAGACAAGGGCAAGGAAATAGGCAATTGCACATGGAGTGCTCGGCCGACTTGCATGCACAGAGTAAAGGTGTTTCAATTGGAACATCTGTTTGGAGGGAATACTGAATTAAGATGCATCAGATTGTTGTTGGAATATCTTTATCTACAAGAACAAACATTGAAGATACATATATTGCATAAATGGAGCCAGTCCCTATTCCTTCAAACCAAGCCCCAATGGAGCCAGTCACCCAGCACCTAACAAAAGCAATGTCTTTATGTTGAGTGAATGATGACTCTTTTCTTGCTGTTTATAGCTTATTGTTACCTGTGCTTAGGTACGTTGGATCTTGCTAGTTGGCAAGGACACTTAAAAGCTTTTCTTTAGAACACAAAATTGACATATATGCATCTCATAGGATGATTTCATTGATGGATGAAGTTTAAAGATCTGATGAAGTTTTGCTAACTATCAACATATTTCCTATATCTATGACGTAATTTTGGGTTCTCTCTGCTAAACAAATGGCACCTGGAGGGTTACATGATAAACTTGTTTTAATGCATGCCAAATCTACCAATATTCGGAGATCTGGTCTGCAAATGATAAGTTCTTATGGGATTTACACATCTCAGAGAAGACTGTTATTCATCGTATGCACAGTTTCCTTGCTGAACCAAGAAAAAGGATTGACTGGCTGGATCCCATCAGGCTCATTTGTTATTCTTTGTCAACTCAATGTAGCATAAGATATATCTGTAAACTAAGAGTATCCCCTTAACTCAGCAGCTCTTATTTGGATGTTTTAGAGATAAAAACTGAAAAGTTAAAAATAGCATTCTGCATTAAGAGTCTCAGGCACCAACAATTTCCAGTATCTAACAAATTAAATCATGAAAATGTGAAATGAACAACCAAGGACAAAATAAACCACAAGAAGACAAAGAAGTTAGAAACTGGAACACATACCCCATCTGAAGCAAGAACGACAAATTTATCTCGGTCACTGAGAATCCGATGAGAGAATTCAGGAATGGAGATCACTCCATATTCCTTCAAACAAAAGTCCCCAAATGCTCGAGCCATCGCTAATCCAGGGGCATCATCAAATGGCAGCCAAACTCTTTGCACTTCAGGCTCGTCTTGTAAAGCAAATACCCGACCTTTGCACCGTTTGATCCTTTCTGCCTCTCCTGTTTCAAAGAATAGAGAGGATAATAGCAGCTAGTTTGTCAAATATACACTGCAACACAATTTGTCACACAATCAAAAGTAAGTAAAAATAAAAAATAAAGGAAAAATAAAACACAGCAAGAAGAATGTTACAATCACAAATCATATAAGTACATACTGGGCAGGTCAGGCTTTAGATCAACTGTCAATTGAATTGCCACCATTGAATCATTGCTATCTTTAGATCCTAATATTGCTCTGGAATCACCAATATTGCCCATGAAAAGATTTGAACCCTTCAATAATGGAAAGCAAGCTTAACAAATTTATATGGGAAAAACCAAATATCACTCCAACATTGGCTGTGCTTCTACCAATACCTGTTTTACCACGGTCACAGCAGTGCTACCACTGCAGAAGCAATCTAAACTAGGATGGGACCTTAATTCCTTGTCCATGGACTTGTATGCTTTGAGAAAGGCTTCTCTCCACAATGACTCCACTCTCTCCTCTGTAGTGGTATCCTTTAGAGGATCTACCACATCTGATTTCATATTTCTATTACAGCAATTAGCACCAGACCCATTTTGCTTTGATTCAAAGGAGTTCAGGAAAGAGGACAATTTTAGCGGCAGTGTATCCCTAACTTTGCGAGCAACCAGATGTCCATGAGGACCATGGCCATCAAAGACACCACAAAAGATAACATCTTCTGCCATAAAATCCTGCAAAAACACAAGATCAAAAATGTTATCCTCTGAAATGAACCAAGCTAATCTGAACAGAAATAATGGGACTTACTTCCCACACAATCATGGCATCCTGGTTTATGCCTTTACGACCCTGCTGAGTGAATATGCAAGAACTGCTGCTCCTTCCATTGGTGAATATACGATTAGGAATCGAGGACAGATGTTGCAAGGTAGTGACATGGTCAGAGAATGTTCTCCTGCTTCTCTTGCGCCGAAACATATCTACCCACAAACATGAGGGAGCTATTTTCTCTCCATTGCTCCTGCTACTACAAGTACTCCGACTACTAATTGAGACACAACCCCCCATTTTCAGTCCCAGAAACAGACCATCAGGCTAGATAAAAAACAAGCTTCATTTCCTCCGTATGAACAAATCTCAGAGGATAATCACAGATCAGAGAGTATCTCGAGCAATTAAAAGACAGTTGAAAAGTCACAAGATTCTAACACAGCAGACCAGGGCACTTTAAGACTAAATATAGAAATTAGGTCTCATTCTCTTAGTCAAATGTCAATTTTGCTGATGAAGACGTGAACTGATAACGAAGCCAGCTAAAAAGAGTAGAGAAGACATTAATCAATTAAGTTTGTCTATTTATCATTTCAATATAAAAAAGTACCAGCTGCATAAAAGTAAACTACAAAATCAAAGAAAACTGAATTTTAAAAATTTAGCATGTGAAATGGGAATATAAAACTACTACAAGGCTGTCTTAACTGTTTGTCCTCTGATGGGAATCTCTCATATTTTAACCATGCCCAAAGATTTCATGCTACCATACCACAACCTTCTAATATAAAATTGAAGCAAAGAAGACAGATGCACAGGGTAATCTTGAAATTGTTATCACATAGCCCACCACAAAACACAAGCATAAAACAAGATAAACCTTTAAGTTGTCCAAATTATTTTTAAATACCAGCATTTTCTAAAGCATTTTTGTCATGGCAACTCCCTTTTTATCAACTATAACAGCAGACTCCACAGTCACCGAGGATAAATTAAGGAACTAATCTCAATTACGAAAAAGATCAATGCTTTATAGTCAAACAGATAAAATGAAAGAATTTTTGGTGGTACCCATAGATCTCAAAAAATAAAAGATACAAAAAGTAAAAAATACATAAGATCTATTTTTTGGTTCCGAAGAATCTTAGCTCACAGCGTTATCAAAAAAGATGCAAAAGCATGTACAGTATATCTATGTCAGTGCCAGTAAACTAAATATAAAGGAAAAGGGTAAAGGGGAAAGGGAAAGATGGTTTTGTTCAAAGTTGGAATTTTGTTCACTTGAGTCATTCCAATGGAGAAAATAACAAAGCAAAAGGCAGAAAAGGGAGTAAAAAAATAGGTGAATTCGTCAACACAGAATCATACTTATCTGAAATCCGAGAGGCAAAGCAGACAAAATATCAAGCAATATAGAACATCAAGAAAAAGCGAGCAAAACGGAAAAGTCTCGAGCACAGAATTGCTGTGTATTACTGCCGCTTTGAATGCAAGAAAACACCAAGAAAACAACAAAATTTTCAAAATCCCTAACAAAGAAGGAGGAAAAAAAGAAACAAACAAGTGGGAAAGAACTGAAAGCCTCGTACTGTGCAAATCCACGAAGAAGATCACATCTTCAGACCATTTTTGAAGCGAAGAAAAAGAAATGAGACCGCACAGGAGAAACATGCGAAGTTACCTTCTTCTTGATGGGCAGATTCAAGTTACAGCTTCTTCATGTACATACATATAAGAAAAAGAAAAATGTGACACCAACTGTATTCTTTAAATTACCAGAAGCATGCTGGGGGAGAGAGAAACCAGTGAAGCAGAAAGATTATTGCTGTGGGTAGACGGAGGTGCATTAATTGCAAATGCATGAAAAGTGCGTGTGTCTGTGAGAGAGCGAGAGGAGAGAGGAGAGAGAGAGAGAGAGAGAGAGAGAGAGAGCGAGGGGGTGGAGGAGGGGGGCTGCTTACGCCTTACAGTATGTATAGGGATAATAGGCTGGTTTGAAAAGAGCAAAGTGCCCGGCTGAAATGATGATGGTGGACATGGACATGTCTTCTTTTCTGCTAGCTTTTCCTACTTTATTGTTCTTGTGAAAAAGGTAGCCCACGCTCTTTATCAGGCGCGTGTCTGTGGAACCAGATTTGTATCCCTTCTTGTTGCCCGCCGGGTTCAGGGGCTATCCATCTTTCAGTTGCATTTTTTATGGTTTGGGATACAAGTATTTTGTCATTTAAACAATATCTGTTTTTATATTTTGTCAGGTTTTTTGTAATATTTTGTTCTTTAAGATAAGTGAAAATTATATTATTTTGCCACTTAAATAATTTACACACTATTTACTCTTTAAGATATTTAAAATTATATTATTTTGTGCCATTTTTTATAATATTTTACTCGTTTAAGTTAGCAAAAACACCACGATGTCACTTTTGAGTAAAGTTTGAAAAAAATATTCAAATGATATTTACTTCGGTGCCTAACATGCCTAGCCTAAAATGATCAAGTTATATTAAGGGTTTTCTTTTTATATTTTATATTTTATATTTTTAAATCAAGTTATATTAAGGTTACTGAAATGGGATAGCCCAACAGGTCCAACAGGCCCAACATCAGTTTTGAACTGCCCAACAGGCCCAATGCACTTAGCAATTACTGTCTGGTCGAACATATTGTAATCGACTACATTCGACATGAAGTTTAATTCATTCCAGGGTATTATGCTTTCTTCAAAATCGACTAGCTAGCCAGACTTGTTCATTTCATGTATCGACCTGATAACTCACCCCAGCATTGACTCAGATCCACGCCGCATTTGTTACTCTGACAGGCAGCATGCCTCTACATTAATGATGTGTGATAGCTGGTACAGTTGCTGTTACCAACTCTACCACCACCTTTGGCAGGACGACGCCTACTAGAGGTACTATTCATCCTGAAAAATAGGAGATGATGCTACTTGGAACAGTACCGAGATCTGGAATGACCATCAACCCCCTGGTAGGGACTAAAGTCCAATACATTTGGTAAGGGAATATTTGACAAATCACATACTGGGAGAAGGCTATAAATACCTCATAGCCAACCACAATCCAAGTAATGCCAAATACGCTATAAGCTCTTTATATTTTGTTCGATTACTCTATTTTGACTAGAACTGACTTGAGCATCGGAGTGCTTTAGTTGGGGACACCTCGGCTAGTTTAACGTGTGTTGCTGTTGCAGATTTCAGACCTCGAGAAGAACATCAGTTGAACTATTCGATCTCTCTTGTTGAATTTACTCCATATAGTACCTTTTCACTGTAAACAGCTTTTAACCATATCAATTACCAAATTTTGCCATCCAATTTCCACACACCTTCTTACTTTGCTATCTCAATTTTAAAATTTATCAATAATATATATGAATATATATGTATGTGTATATATATAAATTGCATATCTAGGCTATTACAAAGAATAAAACCCTTTCGTATACTTAAAGTAATAGTTTTGATCAATGTTTTTAGGAGTTGATCGATTATAAAATTGATGGCCTTATTGGTTATTTATTTGGCTATTTCAACTAGTGTGAAGTTATTATAACATTATAATTATGTTTTATTTTATATATACATATAATATTGTGAATATTAACAAAAATTATTTTGCAAAAGCTACCATTTCACAATTAATCAACTAAAAAATGAAACCAAAGATGAAGATCTAGAACAAATTGCTTTGATTATATAGTAGAAAATATTTATGTGGAAAAGAAGAATTTTTCTTTGGTATGTGAAGTTTCAATTTTGATATAAGTGAGGTCGAACGTAGCCTATCTATCATCTTATTATCCAACTTCATTAGAGTTATCAAGATCCATTCTTTAGAATACTAATGTTTGACATACATACACTCATCGACAAGAAATTTGAAGCCTGGATACCTTTAAGCGACCCATCACCAACTCCATCTTCAGATCGATGGTCCTCAAGTCGACCTACGCCATGAGGATCTTGTATTGGCTCTTGTTATTTGGTAGTTCCTTGCCTATAGGGTGTTAAGAGGCCTCTCTTAGACCGACCATCTTCAAGTCAACCAACTTCATAGGGTTCTGAAGCTGGCAATTCACATTTGGTTTTAGATCATCTTCAAAGCATTAAGTGGCTTTTGCTATAATGCTTAGCCTTATTTGGTCACCAACTTAGGTCGAGCAAGTGATGATTACCTTAAATGTGTTGCAGACCGTACATTAGCCATCCTCCATCAAAGACTGTTTTCTCTTCAATTTCTCTATATTAAATATAAATATTGGATTGTTCACTTGTTGTTATGACCTTCAGGTGGTTGAAATTACTATTCAGGTGGTAGAGATACATGTTTGTTGGCACTTTCTAAGAGACTTGTGGTACCTCTATGACAATGATGAGAATTATGTTGTTTCATCATTCTGCTTATTATTTTCGACATAATTCTAGAACTTAGTTTTGGTTTTATAGATGTCTTGCCAAGCAAAGGTAACTGTAGCAAAGATAACTCAATTTAAGAAGGAGGTTGTAGGACTCACTCAGCAGCATGCTCAAAGGGGTGAGGAGTTTACGACGTTGTTGAAGAAGCATGTGAAGCTAAAAGGGCAGTATGTGAAAAAAGTGACAATCAAGAGAAAGTTCTCAGAGTCTCTTATTGGGAAAGCGTGTATGTGCACTACTTGTGGGGAGATGGTGAAGGAGTTCAAAGGCTTCAAGGTAGTTGAGCAAAGGCCATTATGATCTATGACTTTAGACCATCTAAGGTTGTTGCCATGTGCTTAGTGGGATCGAGATATTTTCCAGAGGACTTGTCGCAACTTGACCCTGGCATTTTGGTTAACGTTTTTGTTTGGACCTTTTGGTGGAGCTTTAGGGCTAATGCTGATGCTATAGTGGGGATCTGGTGGTTGTAGCCCCATAGCAATAGACTAGGAATTAAACTATGCATTTTTACTTATTTTTTCCTTGTCCTTTTTAAGGACTACTTGTTATGATTTCGTTATTGTTTTTTTTTTTCCTTTTTTTGGTGGCCAAGTGTTGGCCAAATGTTGGTAGATATATTTAAATATTTTTTTGTATTGTTGAGCTTTGCTCTTTTCGTTATGGAGATTTCATTAATTTGGCATTCTTTTTTATACTTAGTCATTCAGATGACCTTTTTTTATTTTAATTTTTTGAAGTTTTCTTTAATATCATGTGTTGTTTGTATGTTGTGGCATATGTAGGACTTTTTTGTTTTTTGTTTTTTGTTTTTTAACTTCTTTTGCAACTTTGCTATGATGAGTCGCAAAGTGCGGACATGACCACAAGCTTACTTGGGGGTCTTACCATAGAATTAATTTTTATAATCTCTCCTTAGAGGGTCTTACCAGAGTTATTTGTTGTTAGTGTGTGCCCCTTTTAGGGTGTTGTTAAAGCCATTATTATTGTCACTTGGTACTACATTAGGGGTGTAGATGTAGTTGTTTTACTGTACACTTCCCTAGGGGTTTATAATAGCCTTTTGCTTGCCACGTGTGCCCTAGTGGGTCTTATAGTTATTTTTTGTGTATTTTCCATGAGACCTTAGAGGGTCTTATAGTGGTCTTTTGTGTGCTTGCCAAGTGCTCTTTAGGAGAAGGAGGTGTTATAATGGTTTTTATGTGTTTACCACGCACCCTCTAGGGGGCCTTATAGAAAATTATTGCCATGTATCCCCGTGGGGGGTTTTATAATGGTGCTAATGTCATCACCACATGTCGTCTGGAGGGTCTTAGAGCAGTATTGATGTAACACAGTTACTAATCGCTATATCAAGCAATTCATCTCATAGTTGACGTAGCATGTTTGTTGTTATGTGATTATTTTTGTGTGCATGCCTCTTAGGATTTATTGTGAGTAATGTAATTCTACACTATTCATTGTGCCTTAAGAAAGCAAACATAGTTGTGAGGAAAAATTAAAGAAATTTTATTAAAATAAGTAAAGTAAAGGGGCATTGTTTCTAGTTTAGGATGGTCTTTTATTCTTGATTATTGGGACACCTAACTATGGTTTTTTATTCTTGATTATTGGGACAACACCTAACTACTTAAAACAAAAAATTTAGACTTGAAACCAAAAAATATTGACTACTGGCATAATTTAAAAAGAAGAAAAACTATAATGCTCTGCAAAAGGCGTGTTTATTTATCACGAGGGGCATTTTAGCACTTTTTTGTGAAAAATTAAGTAATTGATATAAACATCTTCTAAGCATAAAGCTTCTTCAAGTGCAAATTTGAATTGAGTTGACTCTTTTTCTTGGAGGTCGATTCCTTGCGTGGATACCATAGTGATGTTAGTTTCTTAGAACATGCCTTTACGTTTATCTTATTAGTAGTCTTGACCTCTTTTTGCATTGTCTAGACTAGTAGCAAAAACCTTTACTCTTTTCAAGATGCCAGTGGAATATTCTCTAACAGTATGTTGGTAGCAAACAACTTTATCCGTTTCACTTTCCATAGGGAACTTTATTTTTGTATGGTAGGTTGATATCATAGCTTAGAAGAAGTTTAGAGTTAGCTTTCTTAGTATGACATTATAAGCTAATAAGGTCTTGGCAGCTGAGAACCTTACCATCTTCATGACCTAGTGGGGATAAAATGCATGATGAGAGGAAAGAGAAACTTCTTCAAGGGACTCCATTACCTCATTAGTAAATCCAACTAAGGGAGTGTTAATTTTCCATAATTGGGTATTATCCACACCAAACAAGAGGAGGCATAATTGAAGATTATATCTATCGAGCTTTCGTTGTCCACTAAGATCTTCTTTACTCAAAAATTGATAAAAGAATAGAGATCACTAGGGCATTATTATGTTTACCTCGCCTAACTCCATATTTTCTTCTTTGTAGATGATGTTAGGAGTGGAGGAAATATTTAATATATCCCTAATATTAGGTCTATCCAGTGGGTTTTTTTTGTCTTACTACTTAGCTCAATGCCTTTCTTGCATTTAAGGAGTCGTTTCCTACAGGTTCTCTATAGATCACATAAATGATGTTGGCAGTAGGTAAGTTCACAATGTCTTATTGACATTGCCACTCTTTTAGCTCTAAGAGTTCATTAGGCGAACATCGATGATCCTTACTACCTCTAGCTCTGAACTTTTTCTTGGGACTATCCTGCTTTTGAGTCATATACTCCATCAAGTATCCTCTTTGGATTATCCTTTTGATTTTATTCCATAAATGCAAACACTTTTCAGTAGTATGCCTGTAATCGTAGTAGAAGCAGCACTACTTGTTTAACTTCTATCTCTTTAGATTATCCACAATCTTTGTTGAGAATTAGATCAAGCTTCATTGTTCTATCATGACCAAGACATCTATATTGGATGCTATAAGAAGGGTGTACATAAAGAATGCTCTAAGAAGGTGATACTGATAGTCTCCCAACCTCTTGTTGTTGCTATTATCGTCTCCTTAATCTCATACGTTACATTTGCTGATGGCTTAAAGGACCATTGTCTCTTTAATTTGAACGTACTTCTTTACTCGAATAAAGAGTTCTTTAAGCGTGGTTAATGGGTTTCTAGCTATGGGCTCCCACAACTTCTAATGCCTTAGGTTCTGTTGAATAATGCTAGGCAAGAGCTCTTGGCTGATGTGGGGATCTCATGAACTGCTTGGATGAAATGGTTGAGGTAATCTCCCAAAGATTCTTCTTTTTTTTTTCTTAACAACGAATAGGTAAATCGCCATCTTAGGGTATTTGTAGTTGATACAAAAATTATGGAGAAAGTGTTGCACTAGTTGCTCTCAGCAATGATGGATCCATTTGGTATCTATTTAAATAATGTCAGAGCATACTTGGTGTGAATGGTAAAAAGCACCTTGAAATAGGCACTCAAATTATAGAGCTTTATCCTTGCATGGAAATTATCTAAGTGCTTCACAGGTCATCCCATCAAACTTTGGCCAATTGGCAATCTCTATACTTCGAATAGTGACTCCGCTAATATAATTAGGCAAAAAGATTGCATATTAAGAGTACAATAGCTAGAAAGATGTATTTATTTCCTACTTCTCCTGAGTGTTGAGTTATGATTGAGTGTGGACCCCCATTGTAGCGAGCAATCATTGTGATAAGCTGCACATCTACCTATTAAAATAGTGGAGAGGCAATGTTCTATTCTTAACTTATCCCTTATTCTATCCTCTTTGGGGATGAGAAGCTTCACTACTCCAGCGAGAAATTGGGTCGCTCCTAAGAATGATGCTCTCTCACATACTTGGCGACCACTTTGGGTGTAGCTTGAGTGCAGATATTTTCCAACAATCTATCAATATTTCTTGAGTTATTTGCAATATTAGTTCTCTAAGGGTGGAATCTACTGTGCTAGTATCTCCTCTGATGTCGAATGTACTTTAGATACTGGCTCTAGCATCTAACATGAGTGCACTTCAGACTCGTTGCTCTTTACATTCTCCCTTCTTACAACAATGTAAATGTTAGAATCTCAAGCTTTATATCTCTTTTACATCCTCAACATTTTCCTGTTCTAAAAAGGAGTTTTTACTGGCAATGCCAAAATGATGTTGTTTGGAAGTGGAGCTAAGATCCTTTCCAGAAGTTAGTGAATTTGAGATTATTTCTAATCATGATTGCGTTTGTGTAGAGCTAGAGCTCAAGAATTTTTGTGAATAATTTTTCATATTTGTTTTGACTTTGGGCTTTAATATTTATAATAACTAAGTTCTTGGTAGGATTCAGCCTATTTTGGTGTAGATGCCCATCTTAATAAGCTTAATTGATTGAGTTCACTGGCCTTTTACTTAATTATATTTAGTTAATTGGACCATTTTTATTTAATTTTTATTTTTTTACCTTTAGGATCTAATTTTTCCATATCAACTAGAATAATCAAAGAAACGAATGTCATCTCTCAGGCTTGGAATGTCTTTATTTCATAATGGAAATGGAAAAATATGTCAAGTTACTAGAAATAAAGCATAAAAACATAAGGGGAATTTTAAACTACTAGGATGAATAATCTAGAAAAAAGAGTCTCCAAGTTGCCACAAATGGCATGTTACTGACTTTCGAAGGCACTTTTCCTCTACTATAAGATTGAGTTGCCGACATTGGTGTCCTCCTTAGAGGGTTTCTTCAAGTGCAATTTCACACTATGCTAACTTCTCATCTTAAGGATCATTCTTCTATAAGAGTATTGCAGTAGTGTTCCTTTTAGGTCAAACCTTTGCCTTTGTCTTTTGAGCTACTTTTGTGATGCCCCATACGGTTATCTATGTTGGCAATATGAATCTTTACTCTTTTCAAGATTTTAGCGAAGCATTCTATAGCAATGCCCTATCACCAATAGCTTATTCGATTCCTTAGGAGTAGAGAACTTTATATTCATATGGTAGCCATTTGAAAAGGTTAAGGTTTGGCCTCTACCATATAACATTATATGCAGATGTGGCCTTGACTATTAAGAACTTTACCATTATTGTGACTCTTAGGGGATGAGTATACAAGGAAAGAGAAAAGAGATCTCTCTAAGGGCTTTTGCAATCTTGTTGGTCAATCTCTCCAAATAAGTATTAATTTTTTACAATTGGGTGTTGCCTGATCTAGGTTGGAGGAAAGTGTCATAAAATATGTTCACATGTTTCTACTGTACACCAAGATTTTCTTCACCTAAAAGTTAGTAAGAGAGGCCAAGATCACTAAGGGCTATTATGCTCGCCTTGCTTAATCTTTATGTTTTCTTTTTCAAAGATGATGTTAGGAAGTGTTGGACCCATTTTATGTGTGCCCAAATTAGCTCTATTGTGTGAGCTTATGCTTGTCTAGTTATTCATGTGACCGCTTTCCTAATAGTGTAGTAATCACGTCTTGCGAGTGCTTATAATATTACTAAAATAACACATGTAGTAATCTACTATAATATTACTAAAATATTGCCCTCTCGATCTAGATGTATTTCTTTGCTTGGATGAATAGTTCTTCAAGAGTGACATGCGGCTTCCCTGCTATGTACTTTTAGAATTTTTTGTGTTTCTAACTTTATTAGATAATGATGGTTTAGTACTCTTAGCTGATATGCGGGATTTTATGCACCATTTGAATGAATTGGGTAATGTAGTCCCTTAAGCTCTCCCCACCCTTGTACTTGATGGTGAATAAGTGGGCCACCATTTTAGGTATTTGCAATTGATAATGAAGTTATGGAGGAAGTACTATACCAACTATTTAGAGCCAGTGATGGGCCCAGTCAACATCTAATTGAACCACCTTAGAGCATCGTTAGTAAAGTGGTTTGGAATATTTTGTAGTAGACAGTTTTGTTCAAGTTATAGAGCTATATTCATTTTAGAAAGTTATCAAAATGCTCTTAAGGTTTAGTTGTGCCATTAAATTGTAATAGGTTGGTGATCTTCGTGCATGGGAGAAGCAGTTCTACTAAGATGGTGGGCAAAAAGGGGTTACATCTAAGGAGAGTGAGAGCTAAGGGAAGGTACCTACTTTTTAATCCTCCTAAGCATTAGGATACGACATAGTGAATTGAAACTCCAGTTGCAGTGGGCTATCACTATGACTAGTTAGCTTGAAGAGAAGACTATACATCCACCTGCTCAGGTGGAGGAAAGGCAATACTCCATTATTCATTCGTATTTTTTTTTATCCTCTCAGGGATGATAAGACTTCCTTGCTCTGGTGATAAGATTAGGGTTGCTATTTGGGGTAGTGCTCACCAATGTATTTAACGATTGCTTTAACCATAGCTTGGGTGAAGGCATTCTCCACTAGCCCCAATATTACTTCTTGGATCATCTATAGTGTTGGTCTTTGAGGGAGTAGAAACTATGCCAGGCATCTCCTCCAGTGGTGAGCGTATGTTTGAAATTAGCACCATGGCTAGATGGGACTATGCTTCTAGTAAGTTGTTATTTGCATCCTTGCCTTGTGCCACTTGAGTGCTGGAGTCTCATGCTTGGGATCTCATCTCATCTTCAATGCTCATAATTCATAAGGGAGTTCTCACAAACGATGCCATAATGATGTTGCACAAAAATAGAGTTATAGTCCTTTTTGAAAATCAACTAAGTGACTTAAGCTTTCATTCTTGGAATGCGCTTGCATATAGCCAAAACTCAAGTTTTTTTTTATTATTAATAATTAGATGCCATGTTTTAGCTTTGGAAGTTAAGATTTATACTGATTAAATCCTTAATAGATTTTGGCTCACTTAGGTTTGGGTGCTCATCTTAGTGGATTTAATTTGCTAGATGCAATCCCTCTTCTTGTTTATTTATTTATTTGATCAAGTTTTTTATTTGCTTTTTCTTGTTTGTCATACCAATTCTTTGCTCTTTTTTCAAATAATTGGTGCTTAACTTGTATAAAGTTTATCTACTAATTAATTTAATAAGTTTAAATTCTAAGTGAAATCTAAGGTAGTGGATATAGACTTTTAAAGAATCATTAAAAATTATTGAGTTCATTTTTTATGCTTCACTAATTTCCTTTACTCCTTAATTACCTGGAAGTCTTGTTAAGTTCATTAGTTCTAATCTTAGTTGGTCAGAAAACATCCAATCTATTATCCAATCCTAGTTAGTAAGAAAATAACGAAACCATTCTCTAAGCTAAACATCAGTGGTTACTAAGACAATTTTGAATCATTCTTTTTGCTGTATAACATTTTTATAAAATCTAATTCATCATCCTATTAGGCACATTTTCTCTCTTACCATGCACGTGCTAGATAAGTTTTTCATAAGGACCTAATTTTGGTCTTATTTAGCTAATAATAAGTTGATCTTGGCTAACAAATATATCTATACATATTTAAGTGTGTGCATGTGTTTGTGGATTCAACAAATACAAAAATAAGGAAGAAAGAAAGATAGAAATGGAACAAGATAAGGTTGTGATTACTTGTGGGATAAAACTCCGTTTGTGTCTTTGAACATTAGATAAGAGAGAGGTCGTGCTTGAATGTGAAACTTTAAAACATATCTCTTAGACATTCTTTAGGTTAGTCTCAGAGACACACCCTCTGTTGCCTTATCTTATTTTACATCTCCCTTCTTCTCTTTCACTCTCTCTACACATACACTCAAACAAAATCTAGTTTGATCCTTGAACTATCACCACCTTCTCAGTTTCAATCATCACTGTGACACCCCACTCAAAGAAATCCTAAGCTGAGATGTCAAAACAAATCAAGCTTACATATGAACTTGTAACAGAAGCAATAAGCCCATAAAATTCCTTTTCCAAAAAGGCCAATAAGCCATATCTAAACTTATTAAACACATATAACAGTAGAATTCAAGTTCACCAACTCCTCAAAACATTAAATACAAGTCATAATTCAACTTCTTAACAATATATATATGCTTCAAGACATCACGTCAGTCTTGACATATCCTAGTGTCGCTAAGTCCAATTACATCATTCAAAGAAACCCATTCTATTACATGAAGTACTATTTCATTCCCAGTCCGAACTTTACTTCTTTCACTTAACCCTGCTTGAGAGATAAAGAATGGGGGGTAAGTCTAAAGGACTTAGTGAGGGATATTATAAAAATTATTATAGAACTTATCTAGGAAAAAGCATCTCAACAGTTCATAATTCAATAGCACTACAAGTGCAAGTATGAATCAAACAAGAAAATATTATTATTCATTAAGATACAAGTACAAACAAGTAATGCATATAACATATGCATTTCAACATATCCAAACGAGACAAGCTTATCAGAATAAATTTTATACAAATCAATCGATCTTATTCAAGTGTGACAACTCGATACACATTAGATGCCTAGGAATAGCCCTAGCATATCACATATAGATGGAAAATACGTAGGAGTAGCCCTAGCATTTCATAGACAAATAGGTGATAGATGTTTAGGAATAGTCCTAGTACATCACTGATGCTCAAGAATAGTCTTGACACATCGCCCATACTTAGGAATAGCCCTAGCATATGGTTGACAAACAAACAGACGAAAGATGCCTAAGAATAGCCCTAGCATATCACTGATGCTTAGGAATAGCCCTGACACATTGCCCATTCCCAAGAATAGCCCTAGCATATAGCTAATAAATTAAATACCCAAGGAGTAGCCCATAGTACATACAGACTTATAGAATGAATACCTAGGGAATAGCCCATAGCGCATTATACTTATAGAACGAATACCCAAGGAATAGCCCTTAGTGTATCAGACTTATAGAACTTGTACTTAGGGAATAACCCTTAGTGTACACAAAACAAAATACTCAAGAAATAGCCCTTAACGTATCTTACTTACAAACAAGTACAAGAACCAAGTACAATCGACACAGATGCCTGGGGGTAATCCCTAGCGCATGGCTAAAACTTGAACAAGCAAGTACAATTAAGCTAACATGGCTATATAGGAGCAAACAAGTATGTCGACAAAGCACATGATGGCAAGACAGGACATGAACATGTGCTTATTAGGAACAAGTACAAAATAAGACAAATAGGAGTGCTGGATGCTAGAACGAACAAGTACAACTTATGATAGAGTGAAAATAAGTACTAACCTATATAGGGTTTTACAAGTCAAATAACAGATTAAGAATAAGTACACAATCAATTATAGATTTTAAGTAATTACGAGCAAGTACAATCAAACAAATTAAATCCACATAGGGATTATGCCACAAGAACGGATAGGTATAACAAAGGCAGGATGGCAGACCCTCACCTCTTGTAGTCTTAGAGAAAGCTACCACAATTTGCTATCTACTGTTCCTCGAGACCTACTTCCACTTCACTTAACCATAATAGCATAATTATAGTCAACATCCATGTTTGAGTCTTAATGCATCATCATCATGCTCATCATTAACCCAAATTCACTAAATAACCATGCTAACATGATAGTTTAAAGCTTAAACGGCACTATCGATCCAATAGTAACTGATAAGATCAATTATTTCTAAATAAATCTCAATTTCATGTCAAGTCAAATATCTAAGCAATAATTAATTCTTAAATATATAATCCTTCTCATCATATCATCCAAAATTCATAATAATGGTCCAAATTATCATCACTTGGTTCTAATCTATAAATCCACAAGTTAAGTTTCAAATCCTTCGATTATCTCGATTAATTCCAATTATCATATGACATAACAATAATTGGGTAAACTAACTTATGATAATCCTTACTTAGAGATTCCAATCAAAATTCACACACACACACATATATATATATATATTTATTATTATCATCCTCATAGCATGAAATAAGCTGCAAATGGAAAGGTACAACATCTACATATATATATATATATTAAGGTACAACCAATTAAAGTTTAGTCCCCTCTATTACCCAAAATTGCTTATCGAGGTCTTGGAGTCACAAACCAAGAGCACCACTACTATCATCGGAATGAGGTGAAAAAATTGCTCTTGGATCGCCGCTTCACTGCTACCACTAGTCGCTGTCGTGCACCACTGCCAGAAA